>VWZI01013054.1:53993-69409 GCA_013396835.1 Psilopogon haemacephalus | reverse complement strand
TCTACTCTACTCTACTCTACTCTACTCTACTCTACTCTATCACTACCTGACATCCTAAAATCTCCCTTCCTGGCTTTCTTGTATGCCCCCTTGGTTATATGTTCATCTTCTGTTAGCCACACTTGTGACAGAACTCTGTGTTCACCTGCTTTACTGGTCCTGCTAGAGGAGACAACCACATCGTCGCTTCTGTGGGGCCAGGATTGCCTCCTCTCTGACCCAATGCAGGTATCTCTGACCTGCATCTGTGGCAGTTCTCACAGGCTACCTCTATAGCCCTCTCAGAGAAGTGGACAAATCAAAGATGTTCTTTCCCACCTTTGCTGCAGAAAATGTCAGGTGGATGTGAACCTAGGAGCCTCTATTTCTGCTCACCAGCTCCATAGGGAGACTAAGAGGACTTGCTCACAGAACCACAGAATCATCCTAGTTGGCAAAGCCCCTCAGCATCACCAAGTCCAACCTGGAACCCTACTCTACAAAATTCACCTTCAACCATATCCCTAAGCACATCCGAACCACCCTTAAACAAATCCAGGCTGGCTGACTCCACCACCTCCCTGGGCAGCTCATTCCAGTCCCTGACCACTCTCTCCAGGAAAACCTTTTTCCTAATGTCTAACCCAAACCTCCCCAGCCTCAGCTTGAGGCCATTCCACCTTCTTCGGTCTCCAATTACCTCTGAGAAGAGCCCAGCAGCAGCCTCTCCACAATGTCCCTTCAGGTAGTTGTAGACATCATTGAGGTCTTCCCTCAGCCTCCTCTGTTTCACACTAACCATCCCCAGCTCCCTCAGTTGCTCCTCATCAGATTTATTCTCCAGGCCCTTCCCCAGCTTTGTTGCCCTCCTCTGGACCTGCTTCAGCACCTCCACATATCTCTTATACTGCGGTGCCCAAAACTGAACACAATACTCAAGGTGTGGCCTCACCAAAGCCTAGTCCAAGGGGACAATCACCTCCCTGCTCCTGCTGGCTCATATTCAGCTCCTGTCTATTACAACCTCCAGATCCCCTTCTGCCAGGCAGCTCTCCAGCCACACTGCCCCCTGTACTTCTACTTGAGACTGTGGAGCTGAAAAGGAATCCTTGTGGAGAGATGTGAGCATCCCAGGGGGTACTTCAGGAGCAGCACCAGCATCTCCTGATGGTTTCTGGGTGCTCAGTAGCACTGTGAATCATAGAATCAGTCAGGGTTAGAAGGGACCACAAGGATCATCTAGTTCCAACCCCCCTGCCATGCCCAGGGACACCCTGCCCTAGATCAGGCTGCCCACAGCCTCATCCAGCCTGGCTGCAAACACCTCCAGGGATGTGGCCCCAACCACCTCCCTGGGCAATCACTCTCATGGTGAAGAGTTTAGGGGTGGCCCATACTGCCCTTCTACAGGTGAGAAGGACCCAGATCAAGTGCTAGGAAACAAATTCAGAGGAGGAAGAATCCAGGAGGACCTCTCTGCCTAAAAATCACTTTCCATGCTCTTGCTGCTCCACGAATTGCCCTTTTCCCCACAGCCGTTACCTTGTTAAAATTGGACTTTCTCAGCAGAACCTGCCACATGTGAAATCCAGTCCAGCTCCCTGAAACTGACACTCCCTCAAACCCCCATATTTCTTTTAAAAGCCCATTTTCTCTTCATTACATTTTCTGAGCCTTGAAGGTGATCTTGGGTTTCACACCTCATCCGAGAAAAAAAGTTTTTTAAACCAACACTGAAATTCTCGCATAATTCGAAGGACTGGGACTTAGGAAATACCACAGAGCTTCCCATAAAATCCTGGGACTTGGCAGGACTCTGCCCCATCCTCAGCCTGTGCTCAGAGCCATCAAGTTCCGACCTGCAGTTCTGGAAAAAGACCAGAAAAATCCAAACGTGCCCTGAGCCAGTGCAGGAAGATAAACTCCATGGTCCTGCCTGGATCACTACATATGAAGGGAAAAAAGGCGGACCCCAGGAACTACAGACCAGTCAGCCTCACCTCTGTTCCTGGCAAGATCATGGAGCAGATCCTCCTGAAGGCTCTGCTAAGGCAGATGGAGAACAAAGCAGAGGTGCCTGATGCCAACCAGCATGGCTTCACCAAGGGCAAATCATGCCTGACTAATTTGGTGGCTTTCTATGATGAAGTCACAGCAGTGGTGGACAAGGGAAGGGCAACTGATGTCATCTACCTAGACCTGAGTACGGCCTTTGACTCTGTCCCACATGACATCCTGGTCACCAAGCTGGCAAAACATGGAATTGATGGGTGGACAACTCTCTGGATAAGGAATTGGCTGGATGGTCGCATGCAGAGAGTGGTGATCAAGGGCACAATGTCCACCTGGAGAGCAGTGCCAAGTGGCATCCCTCAGGGGTCAGTTCTGGGACCAGTGCTGGTTAACATCTTTGTCAGTAACATGGACAGAGGAATTGAGTGCACTGTCAGCAAGTGTGCAAATGACACCAAGCTGTGTGGCACAGTCAACTTGCTGGAGGGCAGGGATCCATCCAGAGAGACTGTTCACAGGGTCTTGTAATGACAGGACGAGGGGGAATGGGTTCAAACTGGCAGAGGGGTGATTGAAAATGGATGTTAGAAGGAAGTTGTCTGCAGTGAGGGTGGCGAGACACTGGCAGAGGTTGCCCAGGGAGGGTGTGGCTGCTCCCTCCCTGGAGGTGTTCAAGGCCAGGCTGGATGAGGTCTTGGTTGACCTGATCTATTGGAAGGTGTCCCTGCCTATGGTGGGGAGTTGAAACTGGATGATCTTTGAGGTCTCTTCCAAGCTAAACCATTTTATGGTTCTATGGTGGAGCCCTGGTGGATGGAAGGATGGCCATGAGCCAGCAGTGTGCTCTTGTGGCCAGGAGGGTCAATGCCATTCTGGGGTGTATGAGAAGGGCTGTGGTTCTCCTGCCCCTCTACTATGCCCTGGTGAGGCTGCATTTGTGTGCTGGTTTGAACTAATTGGAGGATTTGAATGAGAATTTAGACTATAGGCTGAGAAAGGAAAACACTGATGGTGCTACCTCACTCATAGCTTTACTGAGAAAGAAAAAGAAAATTGTTTAAGAGTTGTAACCTAAATATAGATAGGTCAGATGGTTTCAGATCACTCTGGGCTGTGGCTGCTCCTGCATGGCTTTCTCCTTTCATAGCTGAATCTGAATCATTCCACTAACTGCTTTTCCTGCTGCTAACCCCCCTGGCCCATCTACCTTCACCTATCTGCTGCATAAAACAGATGGTGAGATCAGACTGGGGAAAGGGGGAAGGTGGTAGGGGTGGTTAGAAACCCCTCTTAGGGATTTTTGATCTCTGGGAGGGCTGTGGTGTATCTGTATTACCTTTTCACTGTATATATCTGCAAATATCTGTTATACATTGTAAATATCTGCTTATATATTGTGCAAAGCTGTAAATATAAAGCTTCATTTATCAACTTCCAGTGTTCTGAGTCCTAGCAGGGGTTTATTTCAAAGTNNTTTATTTCAAAGTGTTTCTGGGGGGGGGTGGGTGGGGGGGCAGAGCTAACTGCCAAACCACCACAATCTGGCATATTGTGGTCACTTCTGGGGGCCCAAGTTCGAGAAGGAAAGGGAGGTGCTTGAGAGAGTCCAGCACAGAGCCACAAAAATGGTTAAGGAAGTTGAACATCTTCCTTATGAGGAAAGCCTGAGGGAGCTGGGGCTGTGCTGCTTGGAGAGGAGGAGACTAAGGGGTGACCTCATTCATGTTTATATGTATGTAAAGGGTGAGTGCCAGGAGGATGGAGCCAGGTTCTGCTTGGTGATGCCCAGTGACAGGACAAGGGGTAATGAGTGGAAGTTGAGGCACAGAAGGTTTACCTGTGAGCCTGAGGAAGAATTTTTTCTCTGTGAGGGTGACAGAGCACTGGAACAGGGTGCCCAGGGAGATTGTGGAGTCTCCCTCTCTGGAGATATTCAAGAACTATCTGGATGTGTTCCAGTGTGGTCTGCTATAGGTGATCCTGCTCTGGCAGGGGGGCTGGACCAGATGAGCTTTCAAGGTCCCTTCCAGCCCCTGACATTCTATGATTCTATATCTCATGTAGCTAATTAACTAAGATGAGTGATGGAGGAGACTGTTGCAACAGGACAGGGGACAATAGCTTTAAACTAAGAGAGAGAAGATTCAGACACAAGGTAAAGAAGAAATTTTTCGTGTTGAATGTGCTGAAACACTGGCCCAGAGAGGTGGCAGAAGCTCCACCCTTGGTAACATTCAAAGTCAGGTTGGATGGGGCTCTGAATCATCTAAGCAAATTGGAAGCTGGACTGGATGATCTTCAAAGGTCCCTTCCAATTCAGACTCTTGCATGATTCTATAAATGGATCTGGATGCTGGCTCAAGGATAAAACACATGAACATATCCATCCCCAGCCTTACTCCAAGAATAGCATGCTGAGAAATGGGGTTCACAGTCCCTAAAGGACAGTGGGCAGGAAAAGATGAAGCTGGCATTGATTAACTGAGCTGATTTTCCCAGAAAGACCAGTGAGGGTGGTGAGACACTGTCCCAGGTTGCCCAGAGAGGTGATAGGTGCCCCATCTCTAAAACCATTCCAGGTCAGGTTGTTTGGGGCTGTGAGTAACCTGCTCCAGTTGCAGGCATCCCTGCAGACTGCAGGGAGGTTGTACTAGGTGACTTCTAAAGGTCGCTTTGAACCCAAACTCTTCTTCTGTGATTCTGTGATCTCTCAGCCAGGAGGAGCCACAGCAGGGACCCATAGCTGGCTGCAAGGGTAACAAAAGCAAGAGGTGTCACACCTTCTTCCGTGCATCCCTCACCTACAGCTGGGCTGGAGGAGGAGGTGGCCAGCTTGCTGCCAAAGGGAAGGGTGTGTGCATCCCAGCTCCCCAGTGAGCCACCCTGCAGCCCAACTACCGTTTGGCTATTCATAGAATCATAGAATCATGGAATGGTTTAGGTTGGAAGGGGCCTCAAAGTTCAGCCAGTTCCAACACCCTTGTGCATAGGCAGGGACATCTCCAGCTAGAACAGGTCACTCAAGACCTCATCCAACCTGGCCTTCAACACATCCAGGGAGGGAGCAGACACAACCTCCCTGGGCAACCTGTGCCAGTGTCTCGCCACCCTCACTGCAAACAAACTCCTCCTAACATCCACTTTTAATCTCCTGTCTGACACTTTAAACCCATTCCTCCTCATCCTGTCATTACAAGACCTTGTCAATAGTCCCTCCCCAGCCCTCCTGCAGGCCCCTTTCAGATACTGGAAGACTACTATAAGATTTCCTGAAAGCCTTCTCTTCTCCAGGCTGCAGAGCCCCAACTCTCTCAGCCTGACCTCATAGCAGAGCTGCTGCAGCCCTCCGAGCATCTTCGTGGCCCTCCTCTGGACTGGCTCCAACACTTCCATGTCCTTCTTGTGTTGGGGTCTCCAGTACTGCACACAGTAGTCCAGAACTGCACACAGTAAAATCGATGGCTCGATCCAGCTCCCTGCGTCCCTCCGCACGCGGGGAGCAGGAGCCCAAGAGCAGGCACTCAAGGCCCTTCAAGGGCTGGCTCCGGCAGGTCCCGATAGTGCTGTTTATACAGCTTCCCGATGGAAACAATGTGGATTTTATTAAGCCATCCCATTCATGTTTCTCCATGTTGTCGTTTCAGACTTCAAACGATGATTTATGTTGGCTCGCAGGTCTCTGTCCTCGCAGCCGCAGCGCCAGCAGCATCCAAGGACAAAGTGTTCCGGGACGGGCCGGTGGGAGTCCTGCTGCTCCGGCTGCGTGGCCGTGCCGAGGTCTGCTCCTCCTGTGCCACGCTCTGGGGGGACGAGCAGGGTTGCCAGCTGGTCAAGAACAGTGACACGAGCTGCACGGCCACCTGGGACCGGCCTTGGTGGTGCTGTTCTTCCGCGCCGATGACTTAAAGAGCCTGCGCAGCCTGCACAGCCAAGGGCAATTGTTTTTGCCCTCTTTGATGTGGCACAGCTCCTTTGATCCCAGAAAATTGCACCTGCCTCTCACACGCTGAAGATTACATTTCATAGAGTCATAGAATCAGTGGGGCCAGAGGAAGTCACAGCAATGAAGGGAGGGCTGGAAGTCCTCTGCTGTGAGGCCAGGCTGAGAGAGTTGGGATTAGAATCATAGAATCATAGAATCATAGAATCTTAGAATCATACAAACATACAATCATAGAACCATAGAATCAGTCAGGGCTGGAAGGAACTACAAGGATCAGCTAGTTCCAACCCCCCTGCCATGCCCAGGGACACCCTACCCTAAATCAGGCTGCCCACAGCCTCATCCAGCCTGGCTGCAAACACCTCCAGGGATGTGGCCCCAACCACCTCCTTGGGCAACCCATTCCAGGCTCTCACCACTCTCATGCTACAGAACTTCCTTCTCATGTCCAGTCTGAATCTCCAGCTTTGCTCCGTTCCCCCTAGTCCTGTCACTCCCTCATAGCCTAAAAAGTCCCTCCCCAGCTTTTTTTTAGGCTCCCTTCAGACATTGGAAGGCCACAAGAAGGTCACCTGGGAGCCTCCTCTTCTCCAAACTGAACAGCCTCAACTCTTTCAGTCTGTCCTTAATGAAGAGGTATATATATTATATATATTATACCACCAGGCTGCTTTCAACCTCTGTTTTTTTCCCATTTCTCCACCTTACTATTGGAGCGGGTTCAGAGGAGACCACAAAGATGATCAGAGGGCTGGAGCACTTCCCGTGTGGGGACAGGCTGAGAGAATTGGGGATGTTGAGCCTGGGGGAGAGAATCACACACACAGAATATCAGGGGCTGGAAGGGACCTTGAAAGCTCATCCAGTCCAATCCCCCTGCCACAGCAGGATCACCAATACTAGATCACACAGGAACATATCCAGGAGGGTTTTGAAAATCTTCACAGAAGGAAACTCCACAACACCCTGGGGCAGCTTGTTCCAGGGCGCTGTCACCCACACAGGGAAAAAATTCCTCCATTCCTCCTCATGTTTACATGAAACTTCCTATGCCTCAGCATGCATCCATTGCTCCTTGCCCTGTCATCGGGCAGAGAGACCTTCTTTTGGTGGCCTTCCAGCACCTGAAGGGAGCCTACAAGAAATCTGGGGAGAGACTTCTTACAAGGGTTTGTAGTGATACGATGAGAGGAATGGGCTGAGGCTGAAAGAATCATAGAATGGTTCAGGTTGGAAGAAACCTCAAAGCTCAGCCAGTTCCAACCCCCCTGTGCCATAGGCAGGGACACCTCCCACTAGATCAGGTCGTTCAAGTCCTCATCCAGCCTGGCCTTCAACACCTCCAGGGAGGGAGCAGACACAACCTCCCTGGGCAACCTGTGCCAGGGTCTCACCACCCTCACTGTGAAGAACTTCCTCCTAACATCCCGTTTAAATCTCCCCTCTGCCACTTTAAGCCCATTCCCCCTTGTCCTGTCATTATAAGACCTTGTGAACAGTCCCTCCCCAGCCCTCCTGTAGGCCCCCTTCAGATACTGGTAGGCTGCTATAAGGTCTCCTCGAAGCCTTCTCTTCTCCAGGCTGAAAAGCCCCAACTCTCTCAGCCTGTCCTCATAGCAGAGCTGCTCCAGCCCTCTGATCATCTTTGTGGCCCTCCTCTGGATTCTCTCCAGCAGTTCCATGTCCTTCCTGTGCTGGGGGCTCCAGAACTGCAGACAGTGCTGCAGGTGGGGTCTGATGAGAGCAGAGCAAAGGGGCAGAATCCCCTCCCTTGCCCTGCTGGTAATGCCTCTCTTAATGCAGCCCAGCACACAGTTGCTGTCTGGGCTGTGTGTGCACACTGTTGGCTCATGTTGAGCTTCTCATCCACCCAGACCCCCAGGTCCTTTTCCTCAGGGCTGCTCTCCAAAGAGGACAGATTTAGAGTGGGTATTAAGAACCAATTTTGCCTCCTTGCTGAACATTTTGCTATTATGCCAGTTTTCACTTCAAGAGTGAAAGAATCCAGGGATTAGGAAGTTAAGGAGTGTCCTTTTTAGGACCAACAAGCTTCAGAGAGTCAAGGTAAGACGTGGCCATGCCTGGTGTGACTGAGCACCAGTGATGGAGCCAGAAGGGATATAGACTTCATGCAGCTCTTTATATGTGCTTTAGGAGGTGTGAAAAGTTCTGCTAAGTCCATTGTCTTCTAAGTAGTCAGCTGCTGCTGGCCTTCTGGGTCACCTGGGCACACAGGCTCATATTTAGTTTGCTTTTGACCAACACTTCCAAGGAAAAATCTCAAGGCTTTTGCTGATAAATGTTGTGTGTATGCACGAAGGATTCAGTTCCAAAGCTCTTTCTGACCATCCTCCAGGTTATTTTGGTCACTTTCCCTGCCAGTGGGGGATATTTCACCCCATGTGGATCTCTCAGGGAAGATCTTGCTCTTTGGGGAACCACAGTCACATCAGAGTGAATATTGTGAAGAGATTCAAACCTCCTCTCTCACACATATAAGGTCACAGTCACCACCATAAAACAGGGATTTGAAGTTTTTGGAGTCTAGACTGTGACTCTCCTACTGTTTTTGTTGGCACCCTGCACGTACCAGACATTTCTGTCCCCAAAACTGCAATACAGAAAACCTCAGGGTGATGTTGCATGGAGGAATTTTGGAGCAGCTTGTGCAGAACAGCTCAGTTTATGGTGGATTTGTGGAATCCTGAGGGTCTGGGTGGATGAGAGGCTTAACATGAGGCTGCAGTGCAAGTGCAGCCCAGACAGCAACTGTGTGCTGGGCTGCAGCAAGAGCAGCTGTGGGCAGCAGGGCAAGGGGGGGGATTCTGCCCCTTTGCTCTGCTCTCCTCAGACCCGACCTGGAGTACTGTGTGCAGTTCTGGAGCCCCCAGCACAAGAAGGACATGGAACTGCTGGAGAGATGCCAGAGGAGGGACGAAAATGATCAGAGGGCTGGAGCACCTCTGCTATGAGGACAGGCTGAGGGAGTTGGGACTTTTCAGCCTGGAGAAGAGAAGGCTTCGAGGAGACCTTATAGTAACCTTCCAGTATCTGAAGGGGGCCTACAGGAGGGCTGGGGAGGGACTATTCATAAGGTCTTGTAATGACAGGACAAGGGAGAATGGGTTCTAATTGGCAGAGGGGAGATTGAAAGTGGATGTTAGGAGGAAGTTCTTCACAGTGAGGGTGGTGAGACACTGGAACAGGTTGCCCAGGGAGGTTGTGGCTGCTCCTTCCCTGGAGGTGTTGAAGGCCAGGCTGGATGAGGTCTTGATTGACCTGATCTAGTGGGAGGTGTCCCTGCCTATGGCAGGTGGTTGGAACAGGATGATCTTTGAGGTCTCTTCCAACCTATACCATTCCATGATTCTATGATATTTTTTTTCTTCAAAAATAATCACAAGCCAAAAGCAAAAGGCAGACTTGAATCCTACCAAAGTGCCTTTTGTTATCCACAGGTAAGCTCAAGGTCCTGCAGCATCACCAGACTCTCCTTGAACAGCTGTGGAAGGTGCATATCCATGGGCAATGACCTTCTTTGTGCTCCTGTTTCTTCTTGTTGGCCTGTTAGTCTCCTCAGACCCTCAGTTTATCAAGACATCCTCTGGCCAGCCAGGACTTGACACCCACAACTCTTCAACAAACCTTGAGCCAAACCCCAGGAACTCACAGTAATGGCCAGAACAGACATTGGCTTGATGGAACTGGAACATGGTTGTCATGATACACAGCAGGTCACCTTGAAGAGAACAGTCAGCCATCATGCAGCTGCTTTCACAGAGTCACAAAGTCATGGAATGGTAGGGGTTGGATGGGACCTCAAAAGATCATTTCATCTTTTTGCAGGTTCACCCAGAGTAGATTGCATGGAAACACATCCAGGAGAAGTTTGAAAGTCTCTCTTTGCCTTCCTTGCTGTTCCCTTAACTGAGGAACCTGTATCTTCTTGTAGAACCATAGATTCATAGAATGGTTTAGGTTAGAAGGAACCTCAAAACTCATCCAGTTCCAAACCCCCTGTGCCACAGGCCGGGACACCTCCCACTAGAACAGGTCACTCAAGGCCTCATCCAACTTGGCCTTCAACACCTGCAGGGAGGTTGTGGATGACAGAATCACCAAATGTGATCTTCAAAGTCTCCCCTCTGGAGACTTTGAAGGTGAGGCTTGATGGGGGCTCTGTGCAACCTAATCTACTGGGAGATCATAGAATAGAATCATAGAATAGTTTAGGTTGGAAGGTACCTCAAAGATCATCCAGTTCCAACACCCCTGTGCCTTTACGCAGGGACACCTCCCACTAGAACAGGTTGCTCCAGGCCTCATCCAAACTTCAACACCTCCAGGGATGGAGCAGCCACTACCTTCCTGGGCAACTTGTGCCAGTTTCTCACCACTCTCACTGCAAGCAACTTCCTCCTAACATCCCGTTTCAATCTCCCCTCTGACAGTTTACACCCATTATTCCTCATCCTGTCATTACAAGACCTTGTCAATATTCCCTCCTCAGCCCTCCTGTAGGCCCCTTTCAGATACTGAAAGGCCACTCCAATATCTCCTGGAAGCCTTCTCTTCTCCAGGCTGCAGAGCCCCAACTCTCTCAGCCTGTCCTCATAGCAGGGTTGCTGCAGCCCTCTCAGCATCTTTGTGGCCTCCTCTGGGCTCTCTGCAACAGTTCCATGTCCTTCTTTTCTTGGGGGCTTCAGAACTATACACAGTACTACAGCTGGGGTCTCAGGAGAACAGAGTAAAGGGGTAGAATCCCCTCCCTTGCCTTGCTGGCCAACTCCATCCAAGTGGAGTTTCAAAGTCTCTCTTTGCCCTCCATGCTGTCCCCTTAACTGAGGAGCCTCTGTCTTCTTCTGGCTGGGAAGAAGAATAAACTTTTCCCCCCCCAGTAGATACAACAAAACCAAAGAGCCTTGACTCTCCTTTCTCCTCAGGATGAAGATTGCTGTGTCTACCTTGAAGCACTGCTTCAATGACCACCAGATTTCTTGCTACTGTATTGGGACAAGGAGTAATGGGTGGAAGTTGAGTGCCAGGAGGCTGGAGCCAGGCTCTGCTGGGTGATGTCCAAGTGACAGGACAAGGGGTAATGGGTGGAAGCTGAGGCATAGCAAGTTTCATGTAAACAGGAGGAGGATTTTTTTTTCCCTGTGAGGGTGACAGAGCTCTGAAACAGGCTGCCCAAGGGGATTGTGGAGTCTTCCTCTCTGGAGATATTAAAAACCTGTTTGGACATGTTCTTGTGTGATCTGATATAGGTATTCTGCTCTGGCATAGGTGATCCTGATCTGATAGTGGGGTTGGACTGGATGACCTTTTGAGGTCCCTTCCAGCCCCTGACATTCTATGAAATGGTAGTACAAAAGCCCAAGTCTCAGATGCTCAACAGGACCTGCCGGAACGGGGAAGAACCAAGGGTTGTATCTGAACAAGTCATGGAGGTACTGCATGAGATTTGCAGGTGAACTCACCTGGACAAGGTGGTAGGACATGACCTCTCCTCTGCGGGGTTTTGCCAAAGCCCTGAACAACCAAAATACAGCTGGAGGGAAAAATACATTGGGAAGGGAATCATATGGCTGGCTGGGCTTTGAAAGGGGATGGGGCGGGACAGGAAGAACATTCCTTTCTCACTACAAACGCCTCAAGCCACTTGGGAAACATCCGACCAGGCAGCCCGCTCTGCACCCTGGGGCCAGCAGTGCTGCTCCTGCTCACCAGCAGATGCTGCAGCTCATCCAAGACCACCATCATCGATTGAGAAAGATGAGGTGCCCGGAAAGAGGCAGCCTGAGCCCCAGATGCTCTGGCTGGAAAAGGCTGCATGTACTGGATGCAGGTGGCCACACCAGCAGGCTCACCTTGACTGCAGCCACTGGTGGCAGCTCAGAGATGCTTGGCTGCATGGGTGGAAAAAGAGGTAGAGGGAAACAGGTCACTGAAGGGGTGTGCTTAGCAGCTTCATGTAGTGCTTGCACCCAGATACCTTCCCTCTTTCCTGGGAATCATAGTATCATTACAGAATAGAATAGCATAGAATAGCATAGCATAGAATAGAATAGAATAGAATAGAATAGAATAGAATAGAACAGAACAGCACAGCATAGCATAGCATAGAATAGAATAGNGTTGGAAGAGACCTCCAAGATCATCCAGTCCAACCTAGCACCCAGCCCTGTCCAATGGCACTAAGTGCCCCATCCAGGCTTTGCTTCAACACCTCCAGGGTTGATGACTCCATGACCTGCCTGGGCAGCCCATTCCAATGCCAATCACTCTCTCTGGAAAGAACTTCCTCCTAACATCCAGCCTAGACCTCCCCTGGCACAACTTGAGATTGTGTCCCCTCATTCTGTTACTGGTTGCCTGGGAGAAGATCCCAACCCCACCTGGCTACAACCTCCCTTTAGGTAGTTGTAGACAGCAATGAGGTCTTCCCTGAGCCTCCTCCTCTCCAGGCTAAACAACTTCTTGGAACCATAGAATCGTTATGCTCATTTCCTAGAGGTGTTGAAGGCCAGGCTGGATGAGACTCTGTCCAGCTTAATCTAGGGTAGGGTGTCCCTGGGCGTGGCAGGGGTGTTGAAACTAGATGATCCTTGTGTTCCCTTCTAACCCTGACTGATTCTATGATTCTGTGTCTAATGAGGCTGCCTATTCTTGCCCACATTGCTGAGTTATGGTCAAAAGTAGAGTTTGCAAAAACATGCAGGTGAAGAATTGACCCTCTTCTCTGCATACCCATGCTGAAAAAGCCATCACTGGGGATGTTGGGACCACCCCAAGTGATCACACAACAACAGCAGCTGCTGAGCAAGCCCTAGGTTTCCTTGGCTCCCACATAAAGCAGCACAGCCCCTTAAATCAACTTCTACACACATCCAAAAGGGAGGACCCAGCCCTGCTTCCCAGCTTCTGCAGGCAGTGCCACCAAAACGCAGCTTCTGGATAGACCTCATCCTGCAGTGGGCTTTCTTTTTTTTTTTCTTATTTACAAAGGCCTGGCTTTTCCTTTTGATAATTATCAGCTGCACTGATGTGTTTTCGTTCCCTTTGAAGTCCTTTTTTGTCTCCACACATGCTCGCTGCTGCTTCAAGAAATGTTTTTGTCCCAAATCACTGAGGATGCCCAGAAAGTGTCTCCTCCCTGGCACAAAACCAGATGGGAAAGGTCTCTGCCCTTTCCCAAATAGGTACTAGTTTCCCAATAAGTGCCAACAGTGCTTGTCTACTCCAGCTCTGATACTGAGAGAGCTCTTCTTGTAGAGACACCTATGATAGGACCAGGGATAATGAGTTTAAAGTGGCAGAGGGGAGATTTAAACAGGATGTTAGGAGGAAGTTCTTCACAGGGAGGGTGGTGAGACACTGGCACAGGTTGCCCAGGGAGGTTGTGGCTGCTCCCTCCCTGGATGTGTTGAAGGCCAGGCTGGATGAGGCCTTGAGTGACCTGATCTAGTGGGAGGTGTCCCTGCCTATGGCACAGGGGGGTTGGAACTGGCTGATCTTTGAGGTCCCTTCCAACCTAAACCATTCTATGATTCTATTTTGGTCTTTCCCTCCTACCAACTGGCTGCTGGCACAGGGTCATAGAACAGAATTGTTTGGGTTGGAAAATACCTTTAGAATCATAGAATGGTTTAGGTTGGAAGGGTCCTCAAAGCTCATCCAGTTCCAACCCCCCTGTGCCATAGGCAGGGACACCTCCCACTAGAACAGGTCACTCAAGGCCTCATCCAGCCTGGCCTTCAACACCTCCAGGGAGGGAGCAGCCACAACCTCCCTGGGCAACCTGTGCCAGTGTCTCACCACCCTCACTGCAAACAAATTCCTCCTAACATCCTGTTTAAATCTCCCCTCTGCCACTTTAAACCCATTACCCCTTGTCCTGTCATAACAAGGCCTTGTCAATAGTCCCTCCCCAACCTCCTTGTAGGCCTCCTGCAGCTACTGGAGGGCCACTCCAAGGTCTCTTGGAAGCTTTCTCTTCTCCAGGCTGCAGAGCCCCAACTCTCATAGCCTGTCCTCATAGCAGAGCTGCTGCAGCCATCTGAGCATATTCATGATCTCCTCTGGACCAGCTCCAATGGTTCCACATCCTTCTTGTGCTGGGGGCTCCAGAACTGCACACAGTACTCCAGGTGAGGTCTTTAAGATCACTGAGTCCAATCACTAACCAAACACTGCCATGTCACCACCATAAGCATGGTGTTTGATATTTTGAGATCTGTTGTGTTAGGCATATTTTGCTTTGCAGGACTGACACAATGCAGAAGATGCAGCCAGCAAATGTATAAGTAGCTGTGATCATTCCCATCCAGGTCTCCACACCACACTGGTGACACATAGCACATGGCACAGGGTTGGTAGAGCAGCAGGGCACAGGGGAGCACAGCAGGCATAGGGGAGCACAAGCAGACCTCCAGGACAGCAAAGAGCCTGGTTGCAGCAAGGATCTGACTCAGGTTCCTCAGATCAACACAACCTGGGGTTGGACAGGTCCAGCTCATCCTTTCCCATGTCTGGGAAAAGCCACCACAGAAGCTGCACCACTAGCCAGCAGGGATGGAGGCAGAGCAGTTCTCACCCTTGGCAGCCAACAGGTAGGGAGGAGAAATTTCCCCCTTTATTTTCTCCTCCTGAGCAGAAAGGAAGGGTTTTGGGGCTAGTAGGAGGAGCGTGATAGCTTAAATCAACAGTTTGCTGTTAGTGCCGAAGAAGCTTGCTCCGCACGTTAAGCTGGTAAACAAACTGTGCTCCGAGAAAGAAAAGCCTGTTTATAAAAGCTCCTCTTGACATTCGCCTCCTCAAACAGAGCAGAGCATGTGCTAGAAATAGATGCCTGGACGCTCGAGTCTGTTTTGAGTCTCCTCTCTTCAACAACCAAGGAAATCCCTATGTACAAACATTTAAACTGGAACATCTGGAGCACAGTAATTTTATCTCGAGGATCCACATCAAACAAACCTGCAGCTCAGCCCAAGAAGATATACAAACATTTCCCCAAGGAGACCCCCAGACTTGGAACTCGGGGACTGGGAGAGCTGTGATTTAAACGAAAGATAATTCAGCATCTCCTTTATCCACGCCTGACAAGCACCTTTGGGGAGGGCACTCGCCGGGAGTTATCGCTCTCAATCAAACCCAAACCCAAGCAGATTTGTCCCAATCGCTTGACGCAGGGCCCCGGGATGCCCAGCTTGGAAATTTGCGACCCGAGAAACTCAGATGCACCACTTGCAGCTAGAACTCTGCCCCAGAAACTCCACGTTGGGTCGCACACTTCTCTCCGTGCAGTTGAAAGGCTAAAATAAGCACCCGGCCATATATAGCACAGCAACGTTGGCACTCGTGGCGGCGGGGAATGGCTGGATTCAATTTTCCATGGAAGATGACAATTAAAATTGCTTTCTTTGGTATATCCCATCCTTTGTGTTGTTTTTTTTTTTTTTTTTCTTTGAGCTCAAAAATA
>VWZI01013054.1:15742-29586 GCA_013396835.1 Psilopogon haemacephalus | reverse complement strand
GAGCTGCTGCAGCCCTCTAAGCTCCTTATGGCCTCCTCTGAACTTATTGTGTGTGGGGCTCCAGAGCTGCAGACAGTGCTGCAGGTGGGGTGTGAGGAGAGCAGAGCAAAGGGGCACAATCCCCTCCCTTGCCCTGCTGCCCACAGCTGCTCTTGCTGCAGCCCAGCACACAGTTGCTGTCTGGGCTGCACTCACACTGCAGCCTCATCTTCAGCTTTTCATCACCCACACCCCCAGGGCCTTTTCCTTAGGGCTGCTCTCAGCCATTCCCACACAGCCTGGAGTTGTTGGGATTGCACCCACCCAGGTGCAGGACCTTACAATTGGCCTTGTTGAATGTCCTGAGGTTGGCCTGGGCACAGCTCTGCAGCCTGTGCAGGTCCCTCTGGATGGATCCCTGCCCTCTAGCAAGTCTCCTGTGCCACACAGCTTGGTGCCAGCTGCACACTTGCTGAGGCTGCACTGATTCCTCTGTCCCTGTGGCTGACAAAGATGTTCAACAGCACTGGGACCAGCACTGACCACTGAGGGACACCACTTGGCACTGGTCTCCAGGTTGACATTGTGCCCTTGAGCACCACTCTCTGCATGTCTCCATCTAGGCAAATCCTTATCTAGCAGTGCTCCTCCTACCAAGTCTGTGTGTTTCCAGTTTGGTGACCAGGATGTCATGGGGGACAGAGTCAAACACCTGACTCAGGTCCAGGTAGATGCCATCAGTTGCCACTGCTGTAACTTCATCATAGAAAGCCACCAAATTTGTCAGGCATGATTTGCTCTTGGTGGAGCCATGCTGGTTACCACCAGTCACCTCTGTTTTGTTTTCCATTTGCCTTAGCACAGCCTTCAGGAGGATCTGCTCCATGACCAAGCTTTCTCCAGCTCTATGAAAGGAGGTTGGAGCCAGGTGGAGCAATGGGATGAGAGGAAACAGCCTCAAGTTGTGCCAGGGGTACATTTAGATTGGACATTAGGAAAGATGTCTTCCCTGAAAGGGTTGTCAAGCCCCAGAGCAACCTCCTCAGGGAAGTCATGGAGTACCCATCCCTGGAGGGACTGAAAAGCCATTTGGATGTGGTCCTGGGGGATGTGGCTTGATGGTGACCTGTCGGTGTCAGGTTAATAGTTGGACTTGACCTTAAAGTCTCTTCCAACCAAAATGATTTTACAGTTCTATGACCTTAACAAAGCCAAGGAATCCCAGGCCTCATGTTGCCTGTGTCAAGGGAGATTTGACTTGTGAATCATCAACCAACCCTTGGTCAGGGCAGCACTCATGAGACCAGCTCCACTTGACAGACCTTGGCAGATGCCAAGTCCCAATGAATTATATTTAGGGGACAAAGGACAGCCTAGGGATTGCTTATATGGAATAGTCTGGATACTAGAAATGAATTCTTTACAGTGAGGATGGTGAGACACTGGAACAGGTTCTCCAGGGAGGTTATGGATGCTCCCTCCCTGGAGGTGTTCAGGGCTGTGATGTTTTGGGAGTTACCTATCCCCCCAAACAACAAATTCACCTAGACTAGACTCAGCCAGATGGAAGTTAAGGAATGAAGCTTTATATTCACAGCATAGCACAATAGACAAGCAGATATTTACAACAGATTACAAACATTTGCAGCTATATACAGACCTATACAAGTTAAAATTAATACAGAAATGCAATGCCCATCCCAGAAATCAGAGTCCCCAGGAGGTGTTCCCAACCACTCTTCCATCTTCTCTCCAACCCCCAACCTTATCCCAGAATCTGCCTTACATGCAAGGTGACTTGGAAAGATCAGCCAGGGGGATTAGAAGTAGAATTGATTAGTTGGGTTACACAGATCCAGCCAGAAGCTGGGGGGAGATAGACACCAACAGTCTCTGCAGACAGAGTGACACTATCTTGTGTATGTTTATGTCCTTGGTTTTGTACATCTCAGTAGACCTGGGAGTGAAGTAGACATCACTTTTTTTTTTTTTCTTCTCACATCCTATATAATTTTTCTCATTAAATTATTCTGATTAGCCTCAAACCTGCCCAAGGGCCAGGTTGGATAAAGCCTGATCAAGTACAAGGTGTTCCTGACCATCACAGAGATCATCTTCAAAGTCTCTCCCAACCCAAGCCATTCTATGACCTAACCGCTGCCAAAATGTTGTCTGCTCTGGAATGAAACACAGTAATCGACTAGGAGGGTCCTGGAGAGGTACCTAGACAGGCTGGATGGGTGGGCAGAGGCCATTGGGATAAGAGTGAACAAGGCTAAGTGTAAGATTTTACACTTTGGTCACAACAACCCCATGTAGCCCTACAGGGTGGGGACAGAGTGGCTGGAGAGCAGCCAGGCAGAGAGGGACCTGGGGGTGTTGGCAGATAGGAGCTGAAGATGAGGAGCAGTGTGCCCAGGTGGGCAGCAGAGCCAATGGCATCCTGGCCTGGATCAGGAACAGTGTGGCCAGCAGGACAAGGGAGGTTATGCTTCCCCAGTACTCGGCCCTGTTTAAACCACACCTTGAGTCCTGTGTCTAGTTCTGGTCCCCTCAATTCAAGAGTGATGTTGAGGTATTGCAATGTGTCCAGAGAAGGACACCAAGGTTGGTGAGGGGCCTGGAGCACAGCCCTGTGAGAAGAGGCTGAGGGAGCTGGGGGTGTGCAGCCTAGAGAGGAGGAGGCTCAGGGGAGACCTCAGTGCTGTCCACAACTACGTAAAGGGAGGTTGTAGCCAGGTGGGGTTGGGCTCTTCTCCCAGGCACCCAGCAACAGAACAAGGGCACACAGTCTCAAGTTGTGCCAGGGGAGGTCTAGGCTGGATGTTAGGAGGAAGTTCTTGCCAGAGAGTGATTGGCATTGGAATGGACTGCCCAGGGAATTGGTGGAGTCACCATCCCTGGAGGTGTTCAAGAAGGGACTGGATGGGGCACTTAGTGCCATTGGCTAGGGCTGGGTGATAGGTTGGACTGGGTCATCTTGGAGGTCTCTTCCAACCTGGCCTCTTCTCTTCTCTTCTCTTCTCTTCTCTTCTCTTCTCTTCTCTTCTCTTCTCTTCTCTTCTCTTCTCTTCTCTTCTCTTCTCTTCTCTTCTCTTTTTCATTTTATTCCATTCCATTCCATTCCATTCCATTCCATTCTATTCTATTCCATTCTATTCTATTCTATGCTATGCTATTCAATTTTTATTCTATTCTATTCTATTCTATTCTATTCTATTCTATTCTATTCTATTCTATTCTATTCCATTTTTATTCTATTCCATTCTATTCCGTTCTATGCTATTCCATTTTTATTCTATTCCATTCCATTCCATTCTATTCTATTCTATGCTATGCTATTCTGTTTTTATTCTGTTCAATTCCATTCTATTCTATGCTATGCTATGCCATTCTATTCTATTTTACTCTACTCTAACACCACACACAATGGAGCATTTAAGGTCTCAGGAGGAACTGCAGACAGAAGTGTGTGTTTGACACCAGGTGGGCTGAGCATTTAGTCCCAGCTCTCTCTTGAATTAGGTGTTGGCGCAGAGCAGATCGTAACAGCAGCAGCATCAAGCCAGATGCAGTGAGGGTCTCCTATCAGCAAGGGATTAGATCGGTTAAACCATGCATTTGATAGTGACTGATCGAGGAGGACTCAGAGGGACGGGGAAGTGAGAGGGGAAATCAGATCCTGCAGAGCTCGCCCGCTCCGAGCGCCAGACCCGGCACGTCCAAAGCCAAAGCGTTGCAGGTGCTGAGCCCCAGCTGCAGGCTCTTCCCTTCTGCGATTTCAAACCGGGCTGCCGAAAGGCTCACGTTTTCCACGGCAGCTACCCTGGTTGAAAACACTTCCCAGGCTCCAGCTGCCATCTCGTGGCCATGTAAGACATCTTCCTAATTTGGGTTTTTTCCTTCTGCTCTATCATGGATGGAGAGCAGCCCCGAGGAAAAAGGCCCTGGGGGTGTGGGGTGATGAAAAGCTGAAGATGAGGCTGCAGTGTGAGTGCAGCCCAGACAGCAACTGTGTGCTGGGCTGCAGCAAGAGCAGCTGTGGGCAGCAGGGCAAGGGAGGGGATTCTGCCCCTTTGCTCTGCTCTCCTCACACCCCACCTGCAGCACTGTGTGCAGTTCTGCAGCCCCCAGCACAGGAAGGACATGGAAGTGTTGGAGCCAGTCCAGAGGAGGGCCATGAAGATGCTCAGAGGGCTGCAGCAGCTCTGCTGTGAGGACAGGCTGAGAGAGTTGGGGCTCTGCAGCCTGGAGAAGAGAAGGCTTTGAGGAGACCTTATAGTAGCTTTCCAATATCTGAAAGGGGCCTACAGGAAAGCTGGGGAGGGAGTATTGACAAGGTCTTGTAATGACAGGAGGAAGTTGTTTGCAGTGAGAGTGGTGAGACAGTGGAAGTGGTTGCCCAGGGAGGTTGTGGCTGCTCCCTCCCTGGAGGTGTTCAAGGTCAGGTTGGATGAGGCCTTGAGCGACCTGTTCTAGTGGGAGGTGTCCCTGCCTATGGCACAGGGGCTGTTGGAACTCGATGAGTTTTGAGGTTGCTTCCAACCTAAACCACTCTGATTCTACCAGCGCTCATGGCTCAAGCAGTAATTTTCCAGGATTGGTAACATAAGAAATTTCTGGGAGAAGTTTTCCCCAGGAAAGCTCTGGTTGGAAGCATTATATTCCCAAATTGCAGAGGTTTTGACCTTTTCACCATGCGTTAGCAAGGATACTTTCTTTTTCCACCAAGTAACATTTGAACAAGATGGACTCTAAGGGATGGGAGGTATTTAACATTGCTTGTCAACCTTGAGAGCTGCAGGGAAAGTCAATCGATGCTCAGCCATACACTCAGGTTTAAACTTTGCTTCTGTCTTCTCCTGAATCAAAGAATTAACTAGGTTGCAAAAGACCTCTAGGATCATCCAGTCCAATTTATCACCTAATCCTTCTAATTAACTAACCCATGGCACTAAGTGCCTCATCCAGCCTCCTCTTAAACACTTCCAGGGATGGGCACTTCACCACCTCCTTGGGCAGCCCATTCCAATGCCAATCACTCTTTCCATGAAGAACTTCTTCCTAACATCCAGCCTAAACCTGCCCTGGCACAGCTTGAGGCTGTCCCCCCTCGTTCTGTTGCTGGGTGCCTGGCAGAAGAGACCAACCCCACCTGGCTACAACCTCCTTTAGGTAGTAGTAGACAGCAACGAGGTCTGCCCTGAGCCTCCTCCTCTTCTGCAGGCTGCACACCCCCAGCTCCCTCCCCTCAGCCTCTCCTCACAGGGCTGTGCTCCAGGCCTCTCACTAGCCTTGCTGCCCTTCTCTAAACATGTTCCAGCACCTCAACATGTTTCTTGAATTGAGGGGACCAGAACTGGACACAGGACTCAAGGTGTTGCCTAACCAGCACTGAGTACAGTGTTGAGTGCTGACTCCTGGTTCATACCCTCCAACCTACCACTCCAAGCCAATAGTCTTCAGAACACTGTAGGGTTTAGAAAGCCAGCAGCTCAAGATACAGCACACTGCAGCCCCTTTGAGTTGCAGATACTGCTTTTTGGCTCCTACCTCTGAGCACTTACTCCATGCAGTAGATCTTGGAGCTATCTGCAGCTCCAAACAGGACAGCGAAGCTTTGAACAAAATCAGAGGTTAATCTGCACAGAACAAGACCACAGGATATCAGGGATATCAGGGGTTGGAAGGGACCCAAGGAGCTCATCCAGTCCAATACCCCCAGGACCAGACAACCTAGCTCAGGTCACACAAGAACACATCCAGACAGGCCTTCAAAGGCTTCAGAAAAGGAGACTCCACAGCCTCTCTGGGCAGCTTGTGCCACTGCTCTGGGACTCTTACAGTCAAGAAGTTCTCCCTTGTGTTGAGCTGCAACCTCCTGTGCTGCAGCTTCCATCCATTGCTCCTTGTCCTATCCCAGGGAGCAAGTGAGCAGAGCCTGTCCCCTGCCTGCTGACCCCCAGCCCTCAGATATTTAGAAACCTTGATTAAATCCCCTCTCAGTCTTTTCTTCTCCAGACTAAGCAGCCCCAGCTCCCTCAGCCTTTCCTCCTGCTGCCTAATGCAGTGTATTGATTGGGGGTGATTGAAGAGGCTAAAATTATAAGTTGGAAGAGGCAGAAATTATAAGTCATGTAGCTTTTATAATTTCCAAAAGCCCCACCCACAATCTGTGTGTAAATTAGTTTAAGTTTGGGTTCTAATTCGGTTGGGAAAAGTCTTCACAAGGATGCCTTTTCTTGTAATTCAGGAAAAATCTGAAAAATGGAAAGGTTTGAGCATGAAACAGCTTTGCCCTACTTACAAATGGGAGACTGTCTGAAAGTCCATGCGAGGTTCGTGTCTCCAGGTCTGTGTTCAGGTCCGTGCAGGTCCCAGCGCAGATCCAAGTGCAGGTCTGTGCAAGTCCCAGTGAAGGTCCGAGCAAGTCCTGCTGCAATCTGTCCAGCTGCCATATATATACTGAGGCGATTTGTTCCCTCCCTGTTCAAGCCCATGGAGGGTGGGAGAAGGCACTTCACACCTATTGTGCTAAGCCTCCGGTGACAGAGGGGGGGAAGGAGGACGACCGTTTCCTACCCCATTCACACCTCTGATGGGGCAGCGGACTCGGTGTGCCCTGCCAAAGTTCACACCTCATTCAAACCTCTGGTGGGGCAGTGCCCTGCTCTGCCACACGCAGGAAGCAAGTGAGCAGAGCCTGTCCTCCCACCTCCTGATCCCCAGCTCTCAGGTATTGGTAAACATTGATTAAATCCTCTCTCAGTCTTCTCTTCTCCAAACTGAAAATCCCCAGGTCCCTCAGCCTCTCCTCCTCAGGCAGTGCTCCAGTCCCCTCATCATCCTCATAGCTCTCTGCTGGACCCTCTCCTGTGAATCCCTGTCCGTCTTAAACTGGGGAGCCCAAAACTGAAGGCAGTACTCAAGATGAGGTCTTACCAGGGCAGAGTAGAGGCAAATGGCAGATTTCTGATTAACTAATGTCTTGAAAACGATGAGCCAGAAAAATCTCATACTGGAGCCAACACAGCCTGGCTCATCATCTGTGACACAGTGCAAATGTCCCTTATGAAGCCTTGCCCTGAAGCCTTCTGCAGTGAAGAACTCTGCCTTTGAAGGCTGCATTGGTTGGGGGTTTTTTTGGGTTGTTGGTTTTGTTGGGTTTTTTTTTCATGGCTAACTTTAACTACAGTGCTTTTGATGGCTCTCTTTCAGGTGGCATCGGCCTCACTTTGTGTCAATGCACAGGTACAAGTGTCACTGCACAATGGTCTGAGGAGCCCAGGGCAGTATGGTGGTGACCACATGAATGTCATTAAATACAGAGAGAGTGAACTAAATAAGCCTTTTAGTCAGGTGGCTGCTGGTCATGGTGACATGCAACGGAGTACAATGTGGTGTTGTCCCGGTATGGGTGTGACAAACACCCTAGAATTGGTCCAATCCCTGGGCTCTCTCCTCCCCCTACCGTCCAAGGTCCAGTAGGGGTTGAGGGGCGGGGGCACCCCACGTGGCCCCGGGACCCAGGGAGACCTCGGGCGGCACGTATGCGTGGAGCTTTTTGAATCAATTGGTCAGCTAGAGAATGCTGAATACCTATTGGACAGTTTCACGCGTCCCCATAGGGTATTTAGGCAGGGGTCAGCAGCCGTTAGTCGCTCTTCCTCGCTCTTCTCCTCGTTCGCCATCGCCTCCCCGCTGTGGCTGTGAAGAGCCCAGCCACGTGCAAAGCAGCATTCAGCAGGCAGCAGGCAGCGAAGCATAGCAACTCTCCAGGGAAGCAGCAAGGCTAATCCCTTTCTCTCTCTCTCTCTCTCTACTTCCCTATCCAGGCTAAGTCGGTCTTTTCCCTTCTTCCCCTCGGGTTCAGGAAGGAGCGTGTTTTCCCCCTCGTGCCCCGCGGGTACTTTATAGGCGCAGTCGGGATCTATTTTGTATGTAGCCTCTCTGTTTCCTAAGTTCTGACTGTTAAATGGTTGCACCTGGTGTTTTGAGCAACTTATGCGTTTGTTTCTGCCAACCGGAACCAAAAGAACCTCGGGGGGGGGCACTAGGACCCCCCTCTCCATGGGATATCGAACCTAATTACAGGATATCTCGTGACAGATGTGCATGCACATCAGCTAATAGCTAGACCAGAGCAGCTTTGGGAATGTGCCTTCATGCACAAAGCCTGTGAGCGCCTCTGAGTCTCCTAACATTCTGAATCACGTTAAATGAGTTTGGGGACAAAATCGTGAGACCTCTTTTTGAGTACTGCCTTTAGTTTTGGGCTCCCCAGTTTAAAAGGGACAGGGATCTGCTGGAGAGGGTCCAGAGAAAGGCTACGAGGATAACTAGGGGATTGAAGCACTGCCTGATGAGGAGAGGCTGAGGGAGCTGGGGCTACTTAGTCTGGAAAAGAGAAGACACAGAGGGGATTTAATCAATGTTTATAAATATCTGAGGGCTGGGGGTCAGAAGGTGGGGACAAGCTCTGCTCACTTGCTCCCTGGGATAGGACAAGGAGCAATGGATGGAAGCTGCAGCACAGGAGGTTGCAGCTCAACACAAGGGGGAACTTCTGGACTGTAAGGGTCGCAGAGCACTGGAAAAGGCTGCCCAGAGAGGCTGTGGAGTGTCCTTTTCTGGAGCCTTCCAAGCCTTCTCCAGGCTGCAGAGCCCCAACTCTCTCAGCCTGTCCTCATAGCAGAGCTGCTGCAGCCCTCTTAGCATCTTGGTGGCCTCCTCTGCACTGGCTCCAACACTTCCGTGTCCTTCTTGTGCTGGGGTCTCCAGAGCTGCACACAGTGCTGCAGGTGGGGTGTGAGGAGAGCAGAGCAAAGGAGCAGAATCCCCTCCTTTGCCCTGCTGCCCACAGCTGCTCTTGCTGCAGCCCAGCACACAGTTGCTGTCTGGGCTGCACTCACACTGCAGCCTCATCTTCAGCTTTTCCTCACCCCACACCCCCAGGTCCTTTTCCTCAGGGCTGCTCTCAGCCATTCCCCACCCAGCCTGCAGTTGTGCTTGGGATTGCACCCATCCAGGTGCAGGACCTTACACTTGGCCTTGTTGAATGTCCTGAGGTTGGCCTGAGCAAACCTCTCTTGGCTCAGTCAGCCAGCTCACTGTTTGTGCAGGGCTGATGCAAGGTTCCTGTAATCAGTTTTGTACCTCACACCAGCCAAACAGTTCCTTCTCAGATCAGCCTGCTTCCAGATCAGATGAAAGGATATTTCATGTGCTTTGCTCAACCTGGAGATAAGAATCACTAAGAAAGGATGCCAGCTGCCAGGTAAGCAAGGTTTGTAGCAGCACTGGGATGCAAAAAAGGTTTTTTTAAAACCTTTGTTACAACACTGGTGGATTTGGATCAGGAACACACTGAAGAGCCTTAAAAAAACCCTAAACATCAGCAAGATGCTCTACCCTTTGGTTCTTTCGTTCTCTCATTGGTCTTGGCCATGAAATTTAGAATAGGGTAGGATAGAATAGAATAGAATAGAATAGAATAGAATAGAATAGAATAGAATNCAACAACTTCCTCCTAACATCCAGCCTAGACCTCCCCTGGCACAACTTGAGGTTGTGTCCCCTCATTCTGTTGCTGGTTGCCTGGCAGAAGAGACCAACCCCACCTGGCTACAACCTCCCTTTAGGTAGTTGTGGGCAGCACTGAGGTCTCCCCTGAGCCTCCTCTTCTCCAGGCTGCACACCCCAAGCTCCCTCAGCCTCTCCTCCCATGACTGTACTCCAGGCCCCTCACCAGCTTCATCACCCTTTTCTGGACATGTTCCAGTACCTCAACATCTCTCTTGAATTGAGTGGACCAGAATTGGACATAGGATTCAAGGTGTGGCCTGACCAGCACTGAGCACAGGAGCAGAATATCTCTCTTGAATTGAGTGGACACAAGACTCATGATGTGGCCTGACCATCCTCTCCTGGTGATTCCTAGCCCCTACTGAAACTCCAGCAGCATCTGAGCTACCTTTCTGCAGAGCTCAGGTGCTGCTGAGCTGTGAAGACCTCCTCATAACATGTGGCTGTATGTCCTACTCAGCATGCTTGTGCATCTGGACTGTGGAGTTTGAAAACATGGCACTCAGAGGTGGAAGAAGGAAAATCCACCTTTTTTATTTTTCCCCCATTCTCTGCCTGGATTTGTGTCCCTGCCTATGGTGGGGGGTTGGAACTGGATGATCTTTGAGGTCACATCCAACCAATGGAGCAAAATTGGAGGTGGGGAGATTCAGATTGGATATGAGGAGGAAGTTCTTCACCATGAGCATAGTGAGGCCCTGGAATGGGTTGCCCAGGGGGGTGGTTGGGGCCACATCCCTGGAGGTGTTTAAGGCCAAGTTGGATGAGGCTGTGGGCAGCCTGACGTAGGGTAGGGTGTCCCTGGGCATGGCAGGGGGGTTGGAACTGGATGATCCTTGTGGTCCCTTCCAGCCCTGACTGATTCTATGCTTCTATGATTCTATGAGCTTAAGCCATTCTATGATTCTGTCATTGTGATTCTATGATTCTATTATTCTGTAATTCTGTGATTCTGTGATTCTATTATTCTATGATTCTATTATTCTATGATTCTGTGATTCTATGATTCTATTATTCTGTGATTCTATGATTCTGTGATTCTATGATTCTATTATTCTGTGATTCTATGATTCTGTGATTCTATGATTCTGTGATCCTATGATTCTACTATTCTATGAATCTGTGATTCTGTGATTCTGTTATTCTATGATTTGGTGTGTAGGTTTAACCAAGTTCAGGCCTCTCGTGGTGCCTGCAAAGCCAATGCCAAGTTAGGCAGAGGCTGCCTAAAGGGGTTGCTGGGTGCCTCTGCATGTTTACCAGCAGAGTTGTGCAACAGATCTGATGCTTTCCAGCAGCTATGGTGGAAATACTCCCTCCTTTCTCAGGCCAAAAGAGGCTCTACTAACAGAGTAGCCAACATTTTCTTGTAAAACCATGGGAGAACAGAGCACATGACCAGGGCTGCATGAATGAAATTCCAGTCTGTAAATCCCTGGGCTGCAGATCATAGAATCATAGAATCATAGAATGGTTTAGGTTGGAAGGGACCTCAAAGATCATCCAGTTCCCCTGTGCCACAGGCAAGGACACCTCCCACTAGAACAGGTCACTCAAGGCCTCATCCAACCTGGCCTTCAACACCTCCAGGCAGGGAGCAGCCACAACCTCCCTGACCAACCTGTGCCAGTGTCTCACCACCCTCACTGGAAATAACTTCCTCCCAACATCCAGTTTAAATCTCTCCTCTGCCACTTTAAACCCATTCCCCCTCGTCCTGTCATTACAAGACCTTGTGAATAGTCCCTCCCCAGCCCTCCTGTAGGCCCCTTCAGATATTTGAAGGTTGCTATAAGGTCTCCTGAAAGCCTTCTCCTCTCCAGGCTGAAAAGCTCCAACTCTCTCAGCCTGTCCCCACAGCAGAGCTGCTGCAGCCCTCTCAGCATCTTCGTGGCCCTCCTCTGGACTCTCTCTAACAGCTCCATGTCCTTCTTGTGTTGGACCCTCCAGAACTGCACACAGTGCTGCAGGTGGGGTGTGAGGAGAGCAGAGCAAAGGGGCAGAATCCCCTCCCTTGCCCTGCTGCCCACAGCTGCTCTGGCTGCAGCCCAGCACACAGTTGGATTCCTCCCCCTGGTTCACAAACTTTCCTCCAAGAGGATCTTGCCATTGGCTCCCTGCTGGCAAACAGCAAGGCTGGGGCTGCCACAGTCAGGTTACTACAGCAAGCTCTGGTATGCAAAACCCTGCCCTTTCCAAAGGTTGTTTGTTTGTTTTTTTACAGCAAGTTTGGTCTTGCCAGGTGCCACACACTGCTGGTTCCCATGAATTTCTGATGGAAGCTCTTGGCAGCGTGCAGAATTTGGCTCATCCCGTATGAAGGAATGTCTTAGCATCTGTGGCACTGAGGATTAGCAGGCTTTGAGCCTGAGCCAGGCTGAGCTGAAGCCGACTCCTCACATCTTTGATTAGACCAAGGCCTGAGCTGATTAACACTGCCTAATAAGAAAATGTCTATCTATGGTCATTGACCTTCAAGAAGTTCCATATGGTAGCATTTTGGCACTGAGAAGAGCTACATGCTCTCTTGCAGAGCAAGGAGGACCCTACCTGGAGTACTGTGTGCAGTTCTAGAGTCCCCAACACAAGAAGGACATGGAAGTGTTGGAGCTAGCCCAGAGGAGGCCACCAAGATGTTGAGAGGGCTGCGGCAGCTCTGCTATGAGGACAGGCTGAGAGAGTTGGGGCTCTGCAGCCTGGAGAAGAGAAGGCTCCCAGGAGATCTTACAGTAGCCTTCCAGTACCTGAAGCCGACTCCTCACATCTTTGATTAGACCAAGGCCTGAGCTGATTAACACTGCCTAATAAGAAAATGTCTATCTATGGTCATTGACCTTCAAGAAGTTCTGTATGGTAGCATTTTGGCACTGAGAAGAGCTACATGCTCTTCTTCTTCAGCCCTCCCTGTGAGGAGGACTGGGGAGGGACTATTGACAAGGTCTTGTGATGACAGGATGAGGAGGAATGGGTTTAAACTGGCAGAGGGGAGATTTAAATGGGATGTTAGGAGGAAGTTGTTTGCAGTGAGGGTGGTGAGACACTGGCACAGGTTGCCCAGGGAGGTTGTGGCTGCTCCCTGCCTGGAGGTGTTGAAGGCCAGGTTGGATGAGGTCTTGAGTGGACTGTTCTAGTGGGAAGATGTCCCTACCTATGGTGGGGGGTTGTAACTGGCTGAGCTTTGAGGTCCCTTCCAACCTAAACCATTCTATGATTTGGGCACAGATCCAGTTCCTCAGGACTGCTCTGCATTTCTCCTTGTTTCATGCTGCTAATGATGTCTTCAGGACATTTATTATCTTAAGAAGAAAGCATGCCACCAAAAAAAGCAGGCTTCTAATTGCTCTTGTACATCTGAAAAGCACAGATGTTGAGTGTGAGAAGCAGATAAATGCTGGTTTGCTGTAATTAGACCCATTACTGGGATTTCTACAGGGATTTTTAAAGGCCCTCGCTGTGTGACTTCCTGCTGGTGTTTTACAGAAGCTACATGACGGGAGGAAATAGCTCAGTGTTTTGCAACAGTGCTGAGGGGCTGTCTACCCATGAGTTATTCTCTCCACCAATGGTCAAATCAAGAATTGAAAATGTGGGCATTGCATGGGATGAGACAAAAGGAAGGGAGGAATAATTAACGGCAGCAGTACAGGTTGGGAGGTGACCTGCTGGAGAGCAGCCCTGTGGAGAGGGACCTGGGAGTGCTGGTGGAGAACATCCATGGCACAGCAATGTGCCCTTCTGGCCAAGAGAGCCAATGGGATCCTGGGGTGCAACAGGAAGAGTGTGTCCAGCAGATCAAGGGAGGTTCTCCTCCCTCCCAAATCTGCCCTGGAGTGACTTCATCTTGAGTATTGCCTTCAGTTTTGGGCTCCTCATTTTAAAAGGGATAGGGATCTGCTGGACAGGGTCCAGTGCAGGGCTATGAGGGTGATTAGGGGACTGGAGCACTGCCTGATGAGGAAAGGCTGAGGGACCTGGGGCTGCTTTGTCTGGAGAAGAGAAAACTGAGAGGGAATTTAATAAATATTTATAAATATCTGAGGGCTGGGGGTCAGGAGTAGAGGGACAGGCTCTGCTCACTTGCTCCCTGGGATAGAACAAGGAGAGGCTGTCTATAACACATGTCCAGAGAAGAGTGATGAAGCTGGTGAGGGGCCTGGAGCACAGCCCTGTGAGGAGAGGCTGAGGGAGCTGGGGGTGTGCAGCCTGGAGAAGAGGAGGCTCAGGGTAGACCTCATCGCTGTCTACAACTACCTAAAGGGAGGTTGTAGCCAGGTGGGGTT
>VWZI01013054.1:3757-15551 GCA_013396835.1 Psilopogon haemacephalus | reverse complement strand
GTGCTAGGTTGGACTGGATGATCTTGGAGGTCTATTCTATTCTATTCTATTCTATTCTATTCTATTCTATTCTATTCTATTCTATTCTATTCTATTCTATTCTATTCTATTCTATTCTATTCTATTCTATTCTATTCTATTCTATTCTATTCTATTCTATTCTATTCTATTCTATTCTACTCTATTCTATTCTATTCTTCTTGTCTGGAGCCTTTCAAGGCCTGTCTGGATGTGTTCCTGTGTGCCCTGAGCTAAGTTGTCTGGTCCTGCTTTGGCATCAGGGTTGGACTCAAGGATCTCTTTGGGTCTCTTCCAACACCCTGACATCCTGTGATCCTGTGATTCCAACCAAAACAATTCTATAATTCTATGTAAGAATAAGGTCCCTGGTGTAAGCTCCCTGGTGGTCTAGTGGTTAGGATTTGGCACTCTCACCACCACGACCCAGGTTTGATTTCCAGTCAGGGAATGTGTCTTTGGTTGGGTGATTGGTTGGACTTGGATGATCTTGGAGGTCTCTTCCAACCTGGCTTATTCTATTCCTCAGCATGAGAGTGGTGACGTAGCGGGTTTGCAGTGACCTGCCCCCCCCACCTTTTAAAACCCCGGCTAAAACTCAGAAAAACACACTGGAAGTTAATAAGTGAAGCTTTGTATTTACAGCAATGCAAATATACAAGCAAATATTTACAAGATATAACAGATATTTACAGAAATATACAGTGAAAAGGGAATACAGACACCACACCCCTCCCGGAGACCAAAATCCCCAAGAGAGTACAACCAAACCCCCCCTACCACCTTTCCCCTTTTCCCCCAGCTTTATCTCACCACCTCTTGATGATGCTGCAGATAAGCTGAAGATCAGAGAGATTTAGTGGTAGGAGAAGAAATTAGTCGTTTTAGTGATTTAACTCTGAATTAGTTCAAAGGCAGAAAGACAAAGGCAAGAAGCTGCCGGAGCCAGCAAGGACCCAAGCCAGACTGCCTCTCTGCAAGCACACTGGCTTATCTGGATGTTTTGGGAACATTTCCCAAAACAATCTTCTTTCTTCTCACTCAGTGAAACTTGGTGAAATGACACTGTAGGTTTAACTCTCTCTCAGCCAATAGTCTAATTTCTCACTCAAATTCTCCAATTTGCTCAAACCAACACAGGTGAGAACCTGGAATGGGTTGCCCAAGGACGTGGTTGGGGCCGCATCCCTGGAGGTCTTTGCAGCCAGGCTGGCTGAGGCTGTGGGCAGCCTGATGTAGGGTAGGGTGTCCCTGGGCATGGCAGGGGGGTTGGAACTTGATGATCCTTGTGTTGCCTTCCAACCCTGACTGATTCTATGATTCTATGACTTGCAGCACTTCCTGCCTGGGTGATGTGGATGGGAGAGCACTGCAGGACTGCCCAGGGGACGATATTCCTCCTGCTTTCTTGCCTGCAAATTACTCCCAGAGCTGCCCTCAGTGCAGTAACTGAAAACTTTCAGAATATTCCAGTAGGTCAAACCGTAGCCCTTTCCTGAGTCTTTCCAAAACCTTCCCAAAGGAAGGTCTGTTGGCCATGTAAGTCCCAGGTGACTGTAGGTTTCTCACTCTAGGTGAACTAGTTGAACAAGAAGTGTACAGTCATGCATACCCTGTTGGTAAAGCAAGGTGTGATGGGTGGATCTGCAAAACTGCAATGTCTTCAGTGAGCCTTGTCCTGCTCCCCAGACTGGTAGCAAACAGGTGCCAGCCCTCCCAGACTGGCTGAGCTGGGATGTTGTAGGTGGGTGAGGGATGAGCAGATGCTTTATGTCACTCTCACCGCGTCTGATTTCCCACCCTGATCTGGGGGTTTGGTTTTTTTTCCTGTGGGACTTTATGGCTTGGCTGCTAGATGGGTGTGCTGCTTTGAACTAATTGGAGCATTTTAATGAGAAATGAGAAGCTATGGGCTGAGAAAGGAAAGCACTGATGGTTCTACTTCACTCACAGGTTTACTGGAGAAATGTATAAAAATTAGAAGTCAAACAAAAATAGGACACAGCTGTTTGAGCCACGCTCACTGCTGCCATCTCTTTCCCTGCCTTTTTAGCTGGATTTGGGTAATTTCACTAACCAGTTTCCTAATAACCCCCCTGGCCAATCTACCTCATTTACCTGGCACCTAAGACAGACACTGGGATAAGATTGGGAAGATTTGTGGGTGCCATGGACAGAGGCATTGAGTGCAGCCTCAGCAAGTTTGCTGATGACCCCAAGCTGTGTGGTGCAGCAGCCAGGCTGGAGGGCAGGGATGGCATCCAGAGGGGCCTGGAAAGGCTGCAGAGGTGGGCACAGGCCAACCTCAGGAGTTTCAACAAGGCCAAGTGCAAGGTCCTGCAGCTGGGTTGAGGCAACCTCAAGCACAAATGCAGGCTGGGCAGTAACTGTCTGGAGAGCAGCCCTGAGGAGAGGGACTTGGGGGTGCTGGTGGATGAGAAGCTCAAGATGAGGCAGCAGTGTGCACTTGCAGCCCAGAAAGCCAAGCAGAGCCTGGGCTGCAGCAGGAGAAGTGTGGCCAGCAGGGCGAGGGAGGTGATTCTCTCCCTCTACTCTGCTCTGGTGAGACTCCACCTGGAGTACTGCATCCAGTTCTGGAGCCCCTGGGACAAGAGGGATGTGAACATGCTGGAGTGTGTCCAGAGAAGGGCCACAAGGATGCTCAGAGTGCTGCAGCACCTCTGCTATGAGGACAGACTGAAAGAGTTGGGGTTGTTGAGTCTGGAGAAGAGGAGGCTTGGAGGTGACCTTCTTGTGACCTTCCAGTATCTGAAGGGGGTCTCTGAAAAAGCTGGGAAGGGACATTTTAGGCTCTCAAGTAGTGAGAGGACTAGGGGGAATGGAGCAAAGCTGGAGGTGGGGAGGTTCAGATTGGATGTGAGGAGGAAGTTCACCATGAGAGTGGTAAGAGCCTGAAATGGGCTGCCAAGGGAGATGGTTGTGGCCACATCCCTGGAGGTGTTTGCAGCCAGGCTGGCTGAGGCTGTGGGCAGCCTGATGTAGGGTAGGGTGTCCCTGGGCATGGCAGGGGGGTTGTAACTAGATGATCCTTGTGTTGCCTTCCAACCCTGACTGATTCTATGATTCTAAGTGGGTAGAAGGTGGTAGGGTGGTTGAGAACCCCTCTGATCTCTGGGAGGGCTGTGGTGTTTCTGTATTACCTTGTTATTGTATATATCCCTGAGTTTCTGTAATCTGTTGTCAATATCTGCTTGTATATTGTGCAAAGCTGTGAATATTAAGCTTCATTTCTTAACTTCCAGTTGGCTGAGTCTAGCTTGGGCAATTTCAGAGTGGGGGAGGTGGGTGGGGAGCGAGGACGAGGTACTCCCAAACCACCACAATGGGATTTGTAAATCATAAGGGAGATTCCAGCAAGAGAGTCAGATAGCCAAAGCTGGCATCAGCAATGCCATAGGCTGGCTGAGCAGCACCAGTAATGACAGGATTCATGATGAGAACATCTGTATTAACCCTAATGTCCTGTGACTTGCTCTCTTACAGTAATTTTAAGTCAGCAGCTCATGAGAGGAGGGAGTAGAATCAGGCTCTGTATTCTCATCTGTCCTGGACAGCACTGCAGATTGTGACAAGGGAAGGGAAGGGAAGGGAAGGGAAGGGAAGGGAAGGGAAGGGAAGGGAAGGGAGAATCTTGTGAGTGGCTGAAAAGCCAAGAACAGAGGAGGTTGTAAGTTGTCAAAAACTCCTGCTGATAGGGATTATGAGGGAGCAAACCTATCACCCAGCGCTAGCCAATGGCACTAAGTGCCCATCCAGTTCCTTCTTGAACACCTCCAGGGATGGTGACTCCACCACCTCCCTGGGCAGCCTATTCCAATGCCAATCACTCTCTCTGGCAAGAACTTCCTCCTAACATCCAGCCTATACCTCCTCTGGCAGAACTTGAGACTGTGTCTCCTTGTTCTGTTGCTGGCTGCCTGGGAGAAGAGACCAACCCCACCTGGCTACAACCTCTCTTTAGGTAGTTGTAGACAGCAATGAGGTCTGCTCTGAGCCTCCTCCTCTCCAGGCTGCACACCCCCAGCCCCCTTACCCTCTCCTTGGGAATGTGAAGTGCAATCAAGCTAAGTACATATGCTGCAATTAGAAGTCTCTGGGCAAACAGAACTCAAGGCAGAGGCTTTGCATCGCTTTCTATTCAGGCTCTTAAGAAAATGTAGAGAAGAACATTTCTGTGTGGAGGTACCTGGATAGGCTTTATGACTGTGACTTCCACATCCACTAAGAACTGGGCCTCTAATGAGTATCAAACTGCTGGCATTGAAGTGTCCCTCTCAATTACCTTGTGTTTGAGACAGACCCAAATAAGAGTAGCTCAGCAAAAGTGTCATTTCTGATGCCTGAACATTGCTCAAAACACAACACAACTTCTCCTCTTCCTGTTCTTGTGAGGTTTTTTTCCTTTTCTTTCTCCATCTGTTGCATAATCTTTCCTCCCTTCCTATCTTAATGTCTAGTGAAGGCAGCCAAGAATCCACATTTTGCAACTCGGTGTAACTCTTGTAGTTGTTTCTGATGCTGGAAAGGCAACATCTGAGGAAAGAGGCCAAAGCTAGCAAAAAATGTGTCAGGTTTCAGGGCTGCTGCTCAGATGGAGAAAGTTCCTGCTTCCCAGCCACCAAAGCACAAGGGGCAGCTGAAATCAAGCTCTGATGTCTATTTTTATTTATCTTTTCTCTCTAATTTGCCTTGAATTCATCATATCATCTTCAGCCAGAGCAGACTGCTCAGAGCCTCAAACAGCCTGACCTGGGATGGTTCCAGTGCTGTGGCATCTGCCACCTCTCTGGGTAACCTGAGCCAGTGTTTCATCAGCCTCAGCACAAAAATTTTATTCTTCCTTTCTAGTTTTCATGGCAATCGCTGGTGCAAAAGGCTTTTGCCAAGTAGTTTTCCCTCATTTTTGTGGTCTGCTCAAGCTTATTTATTCTGTCTAAATCAACACCACCACTATCATAGAATCATAGAATCATAGAATGGTTTAGGTTGGAAGAGACCTCAAAGATCATCCAGTTCCAACTCCCCTGTGCCATAGGCAGGGACATCTCCCGCTAGAACAGGTCAATCAAGGCCTCATCCAACCTGGCCTTCAACCCCTTCAGGTAGGCAGCAGCCACAACCTCCCTGGGCAACCTGTGCCAGTGTCTCACCACCCTCACTGCAAACAATTTCCTCTTAACATCCCATTTAAATCTCCACTCCGTCAATTTGAACCCATTCCCCCTCGTCCTGTCACTACAAGACCTTGTGAACAGTCCCTCCCCAGCCCTCCTGTAGGTCCCCTTCAGATACTGGAAGGTTGCTATAAGGTCTCCTCAAAGCCTTCTCTTCTCCAGACTGAAAAGTCCCAACTCCCTCAGCCTGTCCTCATAGCAGAGGTGCTCCAGCCCTCTGATCATCTTTGTGGCCCTCCTCTGGACTCTCTCCAGCAGTTCCATGTCCTTCCTGTGCTGGGGGCTCCAGAACTGCACACAGTACTCCAGGTGGGATCTGACAAGAGCAGAGTAAAGGGGGAGAATCCCCTCCCTTGCCCTGCTGGTAATGCTTCTCTTAATGCAGCCCAGCACACAGTTGCTGTCTGAGCTGTGTGTGCACACTGTTGGCTCATGTTGAGCTTTTCATCCACCCTGACCCCCAGGTCCTCTTCCTCAGAGCTGCTCTCCAGCCACTCACCATCCAGCCTGTATTTGTATTTTGCCTATCCTTAGGCAAAACAACCCTTTGCCTTGCAACTTTCTCTTGGGGCTGTGCTGCCTCCAGCTTTTTCCTCTTTGTGTAGCTCACAGACGTGCCGGCAGACAATGCCCATCTCTGTGCTCTGCATAAACCACACACAGCTCAGCTCCCACTAGCATAGGCTGCTGCTCATGGTTTTGGTTGTGCCCTCTTCCTCTTACAAGAAGATTGCCTCCTCTGTGAGTTCACTCCACCAGAGCAGCCAGGAGAAGCTCCTTTTTTTTTCACCTGTGCTGGTTTGAACTAATTGGAGAATTTGAGTGAGAAATTAGACTATTGGCTGAGAGAGGAAAACACAGGATGGCACTTCACCCAGAGATTTACTGAGAAAGAAAAAAAAATTGTTTCTAAGTATTGTACCCCAAACATTAGATATCAGATGTTTTCTGACTGCTCTGGCTGCAGCTGCTTCTTTTGCATGGTTCCTTTGTCTCGCTGCCTTGGTAGCTAATTCTCAGTAATACTACTAACTTCTTTCTACTACTAACCCCCCCTGGCTGATCTACCTCAGCTTATCTGCAGCATCAACAGGTGGTGAGATAAGATTGGGGAAGGGGGGAAAGGTGGTAGGGGGTGGTTGGTTACCTCTCTTGGAGATTTTGGTCTCTGAGAGGGCTGTGGTGTTTCTGTATTACCTTTTCATTGTACATATCTGTAAATATCTGTTATACCTTGTAAATATCTGCTTGTATATTGTGCAAAGCTGTAAATATAAAGCTTCATTTATCAACTTCCAGTGTTTCTGAGTCCTAGCTGGGGTTTGTATCAAAAGGTGGGGAGGGCAGGTAACTGCTTAAACCACCACATCACCTCAGGATGCTGATGTTTGTTGTACATCTGTTGATAGTGCTGTAGTGGAAGGGGCTCTTTGACTTGGCATGAACTCATTGGTGCTTTAGCAGAAGGGACTCTTTGACTTGATGTTAACTCATTATTGAGCTTCTCCAAAGGTTTCCTTCAGTCAAGGCAGCAGGAGCTTTTCTGGGAGCTTCTGTGCGCTTCAGAACCAGCCTCTCTTGCTTTGTTTATTTCACTCAGCTCTTGAAACCTGAGGCAGCTCCAGCAGCTGCCCACTTCACTCTAAAAATGTCTTGGGGTCTTTTCTTCCTCCTTCACCCATCCTTGCTGTGGGTTTTCTTCCAGCTGTGCTGAAAAAGCCAGAGCAAACCTTTTTTAGCCAAGCCCATCCAGCACCCCGGAGGCATGAAACTGGTGGAGGAAGGGTTGCCCCACACCTAGCACCCAGCCCTTTCACTGCCTCCTCTCCTGTGAGGTCAGGTGAGGCAGCCCAGGAGAGCCCAGCCCTTTCACTGCCTCCTCTCCTGTGAGGTCAGGCGAGGTAGCCCAGGAGGACAGAGGGCTCCCGGGAAGAGCTGGCAGGCACCAAGCTGGTCCTCAGAGGCAGGGGAGAGCGAGGCATGTGAGAGCAAGGCAGGGTAATGCAATCAGCAAATGCGACTGGGCTGGTTTGAACTAATTGGAGAATTTGAGTGAGAAGTTGGACTATTGGCTGAGAGAGGAAAACACAGTATGGCACTTCACCCAGAGCTTTACTGAGACAGAAAAAAAATTGCCTCAAAAAAGTGTAACCAAAACATAGATAACACAGACGGTGTCAGACCGCTCTGGCTGTAGCTGCTCTTTGCATGGTCTCCTTTGTCTCTGCCTTGGTAGCTAATTCTCAGTAATACTACTAACTTCTTTCCTACTCCTAACCCCCCTGGCCGATCTACCTCCGCCTATCTTCAGCATCAACAAGCGGTGAGATAAGATTGGGGAAGGGGGGAGAGGTGGTAGGGGGTGGTTGGTTACCCCTCTTGGGGAGTTTGGTCTCTGGGAGGGCTGTGGTGTTTCTGTATTACCTTTTCACTCTATATATCTGTAAATATCTGTTATACCTTGTAAATATCTGCTTGTCTATTGTGCATTGCTGTAAATATAAAGCTTCATTTATCAACTTCCAGTGTTTCTGAGTCCTAGCCGGGGTTTATTTCAAAAGGGGGGGGCGCAGGTAACTGCTTAGACCACTACAGCGACCACCGTGAGAGCAAACCTCTTCATCATAGGCTCATAGAATTGTTTTGGTTGGGGAAGACCTCTAAGATCATCAAGTTCAACCACTGGCCCAACAGCACCATGGCCATTAAACGATGTCCCAAAGTGCCATGTCTACATGGGGGTTTTTTTTAGTACCTCCAGAAATGGTGACTCCTCCACCTCCCTGGGAAGCCTATTCCAATGCCGTGGAGCAGCACTGATCATGAAAAAATCTCCACTCAGCCTGCTCCTTCCTTAACCTCATAGAAACCCACCAGAACGCTACCATAGTGTGCATAGTAAGATGACTCTAGGCAGCAAATTTGGGAATTTCAAGCTTCATTCTGGATTAGTTTCAGGCTGGCAGGTGAAGAGCTGCTTGGTTCTTTAAGACCACAAATGGCTTTCAGCTCACAATTTGGTTGGCACACGATGATGCTCATTTCAGATCATAGAATCAGAGAGTGGTTTAGGTTGGAAGGGAGCTCAAAGATCAGCCAGTTCCAGCCCCCCTGTGCCATAGGCAGGGACACCTCTCACTAGAACAGGTTGCTCAAGGCCTCATATAGCCTGGCCTTCAACACCTTCAGGGAGGGAGCAGCCACAACCTCCCTGGGCAACCTGTGCCAGTGTCTCACCACACTCACTGCAAACAACTTCCTCCTAATATCCAGTTTCAATCTCCCCTCCGACACTTTAAACCCATTCCTCCTCATCCTGTCATTACAAGACCTTGTCAATAGTCCCTCCCCAGCCCTCCTGTAGGCCCCTTTCAGATATTGGAAGGCTACTATAAGGTCTCCTGGAAACCTTCTCCTCTCCAGGCTGAACAGCCCCAACTGTCATAGCCCCTCCTCATAGCAGAGCTGCTTCAGCCCTTGGATCATCTTGGTGGCCTCCTCTGGACTAGCTCCAACAGTTCCATGTCCTTCTTGTGTTGGGGGCTACAGAACTGCACAGATGCTTTTCTCATTTTGCAAATGCCATAACTGATGATCCCTAGCCAGCTTGGAACATATCTAGTATGTCCAGAGGGCTTTCATAGCTCTTTAAAAAAGAACATGGAAGAAAGATCTTCTTGTGCTCTTTCAGTACTTCAAGGGGGCCAACAAGAAAGCTGTGGCCAGACATTTCAGCAGGGCCTGTTGTGACAGGACAGGACAGGACAGGACAGGACAAGACAGGACAGGACAGGACAGGACAGGACAGAAGTGTGACCAGCAGGTCAAGCGATGTGACTCTCCTCCTCTACTCTGCTCTGGTGAGACCCCACCTGGAGTACTGCATCCAATTCTGGAGCCCTTGGGACAAGAGGGATGTGGACATGCTGGAGTGTGTCCAGAGAAGGGCCATGAGGATGCTCAGAGGGCTGCAGCACCTCTGCTATGAGGACAGACTGAAAGAGTTGGGGCTGTTGAGTCTGGAGAAGAGGAGGCTCCCAGGTGACCTTCTTGTGGCCTTCCAGTATCTGAAGGGGGCCTACAGAAAATCTGGGGAGGGACTTTTTAGGCTCTGAGGTAGTGAAAGGACTAGGGGGAATGGAGCAAAGCTGGAGGTGGGGAGATTCAGACTGGATGTGAGGAGGAAGTTGTTCAGCATGAGAGTGGTGAGAGCCTGGAATGGATTGCCCAGGAGGTGGTTGGGGGCACTTCCTTGGAGGTGTTTGCAGCCAGGCTGGCTGAGGCTGTGGGCAGCCTGATGTAGGGTAGGGTGTCCCTGGGCATGGCAGGGGGGTTGGAACTAGATGATCCTTGTGTTGCCTTCCAACCCTGACTGATTCTATGATTCTAGGACAGAGTGTGATAGTTTGTACTAAAAGAGAGGAGATTGGGACTTAGAGATAAGGAAGTAGTTGTTTATGCTGAAGCTGGTGAGGTACTAACCCTGGTTGCCCAGGGAGGTGGTAGATGCCCCACATTTGGAAGCAATTGAGGCCAGGGTGTTTGGGGCTCTAAGCAACCTGCTCTAGTTGCAGATTTCCCTGCTGGCTGCAGAGAAGTTGGACTAGATCACAGAATCACAGAGTCATCCAGGTTGGAAAAGCTCCTCAAGATCACCAAGTCCAACCTATAACCTTACTCTACAAGATTCACCTTAAACCATCTCCCTAAGCACCACATCCAAATGACTCTTAAACACATCCAGGGTTGGTGACTCCACCGCTTCCCTGGGCAGTACCTGACCACTTTCTATAACACCCTAGGGAGGTTGGAACTAGATGATCCTTGTCCCTTCCAACCCTGACTCATTCTATGATTCTAATGTCCAATCCAAACCTCCCCACCCTCAGCTTGAGGCCATTCCCCCTTGTTCTGTCTCCAATTACCTGGGAGAAGAGCCCAGCAGCAGGCTCTCCACAATGCCCCTTCAGGTAGCTGTAGACAGCACTGAGGTCTTTAAAGGTCTATTCCAAGCAAAACCATTCTCTGATTCTGTGCTTATGAATGGTTTAAAGGCTTGGACCAAGACAGTGCCCCACTGCACTGAATGTGGTGCCAAGCAGAGAGGTGCAACCACGTTTGCTCCCCAAATTGTGCAAGCTCTAAGGAGAAACTGAAGAAGGAAGAAGTGTTCTAACATGTTGGCAGAGCACTGAATTATTGAACAGTTTGTGGGAGGGCTCCTGGGGCTTTTGCAGAGCCTGGATGTGAATCCAGAGCAGAAGGTACCTAGCTACTCTGCAAGACTTCTGGCTGTATGAGCTTTGCACAAATAACAGCTGCTTCCCCCTCTCACATCTGTTTTCTAGGGCACCTCTTAAAGAAAAAGTTGGGGGGGGGGAAATCTCTGTGATGAAAACAGCACTAGAAGAAAAGGCTGAGGACAAACGTCTCCTGTGGTCCTGCTTCTGGCCCATCCTTCTCCCCTCTTGGCAGGATGAGAACATTAATGCTGGAGAAAGAGGAGATTAATGTGTAAACCTTTCAACCAGCTCCGGGAAGGCACAACTGCATCCATGCTCTGCAAAGGGCAAATTCAGACATGCAAGTACAGCTAAGCTGGCTTGCATTTCTGTGCTAGATAAATGCTCATTGATAAAAAACTGCCAAGTGTGTAAATAACTGGCTGAGGAACCTGTTTTGAATCACAGAATCAGTCAGAGTTGGAAGGGACCACAAGGATCATCTAGCTCCAAGCCCCCTGCCATGCCCAGGGACACCCTATCCTACATCAGGCTGCCCACAGCCTCTGCCAGCCTGGACTTAAACACCTTCAGGTATGGGGCCCCAAACACCCTCCTGGGCAACCCATTCCAAGCTCTCACCACACTCACGCTGAAGAACTTCCTTCTCATGTCCAGTCTGAATCTCCCCACCTCCAGCTTTGCTCCATTCCCCCCAGTCCTATCACTACCTGACAGCCTAAAAAGTCCCTCCTCAGCTTTCTTGTAGGGACCCTTAAGATACTAAAAGGCCACACTAAGGTCACAGAATCATGGAATCATGGAATGGTCTGGGTTGGAAGGGACCTCTGTAGGTCATCTAGTCCATCTAGCCTTTTCAATCATCTGAGTCCTTGGGAGCTTTCCACCACAGTCAAGACTCCTACAGGAGTCAGATTTTAACTACAGGAAGTTTTCCCATATCAGATTCTTGTTCTTTCTCTTGGGTTTGTTTTGGATTTTGGGTTGGGTTTTTGTGTGTGTGTGTGTGTTTTATTTTTTGGCTTTTTGTTTGGGTTTTTTTGGGTTTTGGTTTTTTTTTTGGTTTCATAGAATCATAGAAGCATAGAATGGTTTAGGTTGGAAGAGACCTCAAACATCATCCAGTTCCAACCCCCCTGTGCCATAGGCAGGGACACCTCCCACTACATCAGGTCACTCGAGACCTCATCCAGCCTGGCCTTGAACACATCCAGGGAAGGAGCAGACACAACCTCCCTGGGAAACCTGTGCCAGTGTCTCACCACCCTCACTACAAACAACTTCCTCCTAACATCCCATTCAAATCTCCCCTCCGCCAATTTGAACCCATTCCCCCTC
>VWZI01013053.1:480790-587384 GCA_013396835.1 Psilopogon haemacephalus | reverse complement strand
CTTGTCACTGGTCTCCAGGTGGACATTGTGCCCTTGATCACCACCCTCTGTGTGCCACCAACCAGCCAATTCCCTATCCAGCGAGTTGTCCACCCATCAAGTCTGTGTTTTTCCAGTTTGTTGACCAGGATGTCATGTGGAACAGAGTCATCTACCTGGACTTCAGCAAAGTCTTTGACACTGTCTGCTACAACAAGCTCCTGGCAANGTCCTGTTCATATCTTTATTGATGACCTGGACGAGGACATTCAGTCCATCATCAGTAAGTTTGCAGATGACACCAAGTTAGGAGCAGGTGTTGATGTGTTGGAGGGTAGGAGGGACCTTGACAGGCTGGATAGGTGGGTAGAGGCCAATGGGATGAGATTTAACAATGCTAAGTGCAGGGTTCTACACTTCAGCCACAACAACCCCAGGCAGCACTACAGGCTGAGGACAGAGTGACTGGAGAGCAGCCAGGCAGAGAGGGACCTGAGGATGCTGAACATGAGCCAGCAGTGTGCCCAGGTGGCCAGGGCAGCCAATGGCATCCTGGCCTGTATCAGGAACAGTGTGGCCAGCAGGACAAGGGAGGTTATTCTGCCCCTGTACTCGGCACTGGTCAGGCCACACCTTGAGTACTGTGTCCAGTTCTGGGCCCCTCAATTGAAGAGAGATGTTGAGGTACTGGAATGTGTCCAGAGAAGGGTGATGAAGCTGGTGAGGGGCCTGGAGCACAGGCTCCTATGAGGAGAGGCTGAGGGAGGTGGGGTTGTGCAGCCTGGAGAAGAGGAGACTCATTGCTCTCTACAGCTACCTGAAGGGACATTGTAGCTAGGTGGGGGTTGGTCTTTTCTCCCAGGCAACCAGCAACAGAATGAGGGGCGACAGTCTCAAGTTGTGGTGGGGGAATAGGCTGGGTATTAGGAGGAAGTTTTTCACAGAGAGAGTCATTTGCCGTTGGAATGGGCTGCCCAGGGGGGTGGTGGAGTCCCTGTCCTTGGAGTTGTTCAAGAAAAGACTGGATGGGGCACTTAGTGCCATTAGATAAGGCTGGGAAGAGGTGGTGGAGTCTCCATACCTAGAATCATTCAAAGCCCACCTGGATGCTGTCCCATGCAACCTGCTCCAGGTGAACCTTCTCTGCCAGGGGCGTTAGACTTGATCTCCTGAGGTCCTTTCCAACCCCTATCATTCTGTGGTTCTGTGAGTGGTTTTGACAGTCTATTTTGTGCTCCTGCTGTAGTACAGGGTTGTTGTGGCTCTGTGTGAGGTACCCCAAAGGATCCCTTTTGACTGCTAGGACAGAGCTGTGCCTGGATTCACCGAGTTGAAGCCACCAGGTGGTGATGAAGGCATCGCTTGATTGTGATTGGTCGTGCAGGCAAACCTGGGTTACCAGGCTGGTAAAGAGCACAGAAGGGATCAAATGATAATGCACAGCAGATGTTAATGTGCATTGACACCAGATCATCTGCTGGCATCAGGGCACTGCAGCGTGAAAGAGGGAATGCAGAGACCTCCAAGAGCAGCCAGTCCTGGCACCAGTTCTCCTCTCCCCACCCCCATTTTCTTTCCCCCTTTATCATTTAAAAATAAGCTTTCATCCCTCCCTAGTCACCATTTTTAGCCAAAGTCAAACCCCTACAGCAGACTGAGCGGTGCCTTCCTCGTGGCCTGTTTAGTCACAATAAAAAGCCAATTGGCCTAATGCACCATCAAGAAAGGGGTGACATTTATGGCTCGGGTTTTATGATGCTGTGAACTGAGCAAGATTTGGAGCCTTACAGTGCCTTCAGGGGGCAGGAGATCATGAGCAATGAATTGTATTTATACCTTTTCCAATTTCCTAGCAGCATTTTAGCGATAAATAGACTGTGTTGTTACTAAGTTTTATGTAAGCAAGTTCTCAAAAGCAGGGATACAAGTTCTGCAGCTCAGAGTTACACGTGTTGGCTTAAACAAATCTGCAGGGAGGTGTACCTAGGTAATGTGTATGGGAAAGCACTTTCCAATTTATTATCAAATGCCTTAATAGAATGCTTCATCTCCTCCTCCCCACTTTATGTTCACTATTAAATTGAAACTGCATCCTTTGCAGAAGGTTGGAGGCTCCTTCAGACACCCATGTTGGAACATCGAGGCCATGATTTGTTCACATGTCTAAGCCATTAAAAATACATCCCATGCATTAAATATGAGCCCAGGGGAAACTCAATAGGAGTTGACATTCAGGGTTGACCTCAGCTCTCATGGACCATGCAGGGTGGCAGGTGTCCCTTCCCCACAGCATCCATCTCCTGGCCTGCTCCTTTCCCACAGGCAAGTCACAGCTGAAAGCTTGTGTGAGATGTGCCCAGACATACAGATTTAGTTTGCTGTCCCTCAACCTGTCCATTTTGTAATAAAGCTCTCCCATGCTTCAGATGCCTCAGGGACAACCATCCCAGCCAGGGCCACCCCTTGTGGCAGACCCCTTTGAGGAGCTGCAGGTGGATTACACTGATCTGTGTTCCAGACCTGGAGATGGTTTGGGTTGGAAAGAACCTTAAAGATATATACTTCCAACCCCTCCTGCTAAGAGCAGGGACACCAGGGCACCTTACTCAAGATTCCATCCAACCTAGCTTTTAGCATTTCCAGGCTTGAAGCATCCACAACTTCCCTGGGCATCCTGATCCAGTTGCTTACCACCCTCACAGGGAAGAATTTCTTCTAATGTCTAATCTTATTCCAGCTTCTTCCAGTTTGAAGACATTACCGCTCACCATGTCCCAACCTATTTTCATGAAAAGTCCCTCTCTAGCTTTTCTATAGCCCACTTCAAACAGTGAAAGGCCACAGTGAGGTCTCCATGGAGCCTTTTCTTCTCCAGGCTGAAGAGCCCCACCTCTCTCAGTCCATCTTCATAGGAGAGGTTCTTCAGCTTTCTGATGGTCTTAGTGACCCTCCTCTGGACCCAGAGAAGAGCTGGAAGAAAGTTACTCTCATCTTATTAATTTGCTGGCAGAGACATGTCCTTGAGATGACACACTTTGACTCTCATTCCTTTGTCTTCCTTTCCCTGCCAGTGGTACTTTCCCTCAGGGCTTCCTCTCAAAAGCAGCCAGCCACATCCTGAGGCAGGAAGAGAATCATAGAATCAGTCAGGGTTGGAAGGGACCACAAGGATCATCCAGTTCCAACCCCCCTGCCATGGACAGGGACACCTTACCCTAGATTACACTGGACAGAGCCTCATCCAGCCTTGCCTTAAACACCTCCAGGGAAGTGGCCCCAACCACCTCCCTGGGCAACCCATTCCAGGGCCTCACCACTCTCATGGTGAAGAACTTCCTCATCACGTCCAGTCTGAATCTGCCCACCTCCAGCTTTGCTCCATTCCCCCTAGTGCTGTCACTACCTGATAGCCTCAGAAGTCCCTCCCCAGCTTTTCTGTAGGCCCCCTTCAGATACTGGAAAGCCACCTTCAGAAACTGAAACGCCAAGAAGAGGCAGTGATGATCTCTACTTTTGCACAACGTTCATGTACAGACCTGCATGCTGTGAGAGAAAAGAGGGCTGCTGCTGCTCTCCTTCTGGCATGTGCAGTGATTTGCTTGTGTCCCAGGCCCATCCCTAGGGGCTGAGATCTCATGCCCCTGCTGTGTGGGATGACGAGGTTACCTTGCCTTATTTCTGTCTGTGCAGGAGGTGCAAACAGTACCTGAAGGAAAGCCTGGAAGTATCCTCCTAGAATCCTATTAAACAGCTAGACTGGATTTTGTTCTGTGATTTATGTCAGCTCACCAGACAGGGTAGCCTGAAGCGCGCTGCCAGTTCAGATGGTGCTGTCCTCAGGCAGGTCTCCCCAGGGGTGGGAGGCACAGGTCCCTGAGGAGGCAGAGCAGTCGACAGGGAGAGGCAGTCTCATTTTGCACATACAGAAGGAGTCTTTACAAGGAGCAATTGTTTTCCAATGGTTTTCTTCTCAATAGTTTTAGGAAGATCATCCCAAGCCTTGCCTTCCCCACCAGCAGTGGATAGCTCACATGCCGCGCAGGATGGGACTTAGGGCACTCTTGTCTCCCCCTCTATGAAGTCCATCATCCTTTTATTCTTGCTGATAAATCAGAGTCCACTTTCTGCTTCCATTGGCAACTTCTAGTACTATTAACAAAGGCGATACCAGTAATTCCCTGAGTTCTTCATGAGCAGAACAAGCCTTCCTGCATGACGTGGTCTACACCAGCACCTGCAGCTACATGGTGACCTTTGCTTCCCACCAGCTGCCCAGCACAGCAGTGCAGTCTCAAACCCTGGAGGGATTTAAAAGTGAGAGAACCTCTGGTAAAAAGGAGCTGGGAGTCCTGGTGGACAACACGATGATGATGAGCCAGCAATGTACTCTTGTGGCCAAGAAGGCAAATGACATCCTGGGGTGCATTAGAAGGGATGTGGTGAATACTTCTCTCCCTCTATTCTGCCCTTGTGAGGCCACATTTTGAATAGTGTCTCCAGTTCTGGTCCTCTCTCTGGAAGCATTCAAAACCCACCTGTATGTGTTCCTGTGTGACCTGCCCTAGGTGATCCTGCTCTGGCAGGGAAGATGGACTGGATAATCTTTTGAGGTCACTTCCACTTCTGTGGAAGTTCCAGATTCCACAGAACATTCCATGAGTCTGTGAAAAGTCATGCAGATATGGTGCTGAGGGATGTGGTTTAGTGCTGACCTGGAAGTGCTTGGGTAATGGTTGGACTTGGTAGTCTTAAAGATGTCTTCCAGCCAAAACAATTCCATGATTCTGTGATTCAAAGACAACCATCAGCCTTGTAATTCTTTAATTTCTCTGGCAACACCTGCTTTTTGTGATGTGATTGCTTTTAAATACAAACGATACTACTACAAAAATAAAACAAGACATTTATTTTGTCCTAAAGGTGTTAACATCCAATTCAGTGTACTGTTGAGGGCACTGGAGGCGTGGAGAAGCCAGCTAAAGGTCAGCTTCAAATTGGTGCTTTGAATTGTAAAAAGAAAGGACAAGTGAAGTTTGTGATGTTCTTTGTGGAAAGCTTATAAAGAAATTTGAGGAGGGAGAAGATAAAGGAGAATTAGGAATCAAGTTGCAGTGTCTTACATAGCAGATGGACGCAGTTTTCATGACCTGCAGGCTTCAGGATGAAACCTTGAAAACCAGTGGGCAAGTTTTTAACCAGGAGGCCACTTTGAAACAATGACCTTGAGCAACAAATGTGCTCTGAAGAATCTGCAGGGAGTTCTAAGCATTGCCAGCCACTGCCTGCTGTGCAGCAGCATGGGAGCTGCACAGTCTTTGCTGCCTTAGCCCCTGCCTCTGCACCCCAGACAGACAAAGTGGACAGAGAAGTTTGATGGAAGGTATGGAGATTGGAAAGGTCGTCCAGGTTCATAACAGAGTGCCAGACAAGTAGGTCAGGGATACAATTTTGGCCCCAAGGCATTTCCTTCGGTTCTTTTCACAGAATGACAGAGTGGTAGGGGTTGGAAAGGCCCTCTGGAGATTATCGAGTCCAACCCTCCTGCCAGAGCAGGAGCATCTAGAAGTGGTTGCACGGGACAGCGTCTAGGTGTGTTTTAAGTTACTCTGGAGATGGAGACTCCATCACCTCTCTGGGCAGCCTGAGCCTGTGCTCCACCAAAAGCAAAGAAGTTCCTCCTCATGCTTAGATGGAATGTGCTGTGTTCCAGTTTGTGCCCTTTTCCTCTTGTTCTGTCATTGGGCACCACTGACAAAAGACTGGCACCATCCTTCTGACCCCCACCCTTGAAGTATTTGTAAGTGTTGTAAATCACAGGATCACATAATACATCCAGTTGGAAGAAACCTCAAAGATCATCCAGTCCAACCCTTGACCCAGCACTGAAGGGTCAACACTAAACCGTGTCCCTAAGTGCCAGATCCACATGGTGCTTCAACACCTCCAGGGACAGTGACTCCACCACTCCCATGGGCAGACAAATTACTTCTTAGCATCCAACCTGAGCATCCCCTAGTGCAACTTGTAACCATTTCCTCTGCTCCTATCACTTGCCACCAAGGAGAAGAGGCTGCCCCCTTCTTGTTCTAACCTCGCTGTAGGGAGCAATGAGGTCTCTCATCAGCCTTCTTTCCTCCAGACTGAACAACCCTGGTTCCCTCAGCCCCTCCTTTTAGGCCAGGTGCTTCAGGCCCTTCACCAGCCTCATTGCTCTTCTCTGCATATGATCCAGCACCTCTATGTCCTTCTCTAGGCTAAAAAGCCCCAAGTCCCTCAGCCTTTCTTCAAAAGAGAAATGCTCTGCTGCCCCCATCATCTTCATAGCCCTTCCCTGTACCCTCTCCAGCAGTTCCCTGTCCCTCTTGAACCAGGGTGCTCAGAACTGGATGTGATACTCCAGATGAGGCCTCACCAGAGCAGAACAGAGGGAAGAGAACCTCTCTTGACCTGCTGACCACACTCCTCTTGCTGCACCCCAGGATGTCTGAGTAATCACCTGATTATTCAGCTCTTCCTTCTGTTATGATGCTTTGGGGTCCTTCACATCCTGCTTCCTCTGCACTCAGTGCCTGTGTGCAGCATCCAGGTAATGCTGTGTGTGGCCGCTGTGATTTCTAATTGTTTGGATAAGGGGATGCTATTGAAGTGCCAGGCAGAAACCTCGCATCACCCAGGGGGAATCAAGCTTTTCTTCTTAAGCTCCTGCTGAAGATAAACATTTGAACAGTTGAAATAGGTAAAAGATCCCAGAGAAGCCTCTATGAAAAGCAGCTGTGCTGGAAGCCCTTAGTGCAGAAGCTGGGCTGTGAAGGACAAAAGGGAAAAATAAATTAGATAAATAAGTGGAAGGCACAGTTAAAATGAGCCATGCTGCTTCTGCACTTGTGATCTGCAAGACGAAGAGAAGCACGAGCAGGTCTGGGAAAGAGCTGCTGTGTGCTATTTTTGTGCTGCCACGATAAAATATGTATTGTTTACTGTTCTGCACTGCAGCCAGCATTTGGCATCCCTCTCCCACGTCCAACAGAGTTGGTTGTGAGGGAGCCATGCAGTGCCTCTGTTCCTTGAGCCTTCTTCTTATGGTGTTCTGAGGAGTGCAGTGACAGGATTTCAGTCTCCTGGCAAGCACAGACAGGATGGAGGATGTGATTCATAGAAAGTGTGAATGCTGTGTGCCAGTGGGCATTAGGAATGTGTCCTATCTATAGGTATGGGGGTGAGCCTGATGTTCAGCTGCACACGGAACTAGGAGATGATGCCAGGCAGTGTTGTCTCCTGGATAGAGGTGTTACTGGCTGCCATCCTCCTGGGCTGTGCTCCACAGGCTGCAGAGACAACTGTAGGGTACCTGAGCCTGGCCATACTAGCAGAAGCCCTTGTTGACTCTGAGTTGAGGGTGCCAAGACTTTATACTAAAGCTTACCTCTCTGTTAAATGGTACAACAGTAACCAGCCATTGCTGTTACAGGTCTCCAGAAGGTCTGTTTGGGGATCTTACTGATGCTTACCTATAAAGTTGAGGAGCAACAGGATGGGGCCAGGCCCTTTTTGGGGGTGCCCACTGACAGGACAAGGGGCAGCAGGCATAAACTGGAACACAGGAAATTCCACTTGAGGGAAAACTGATTGGTGACAGAGCCCTGAAGCAGACTGCCCAGGGAGTCTGTGGAATCTCCTCTGGAGAAATTCCAAACCCATCTGGGCATTGTGATCCTGGGCAGCCTGCTGTGGTTGGCTCCACTTTAGCAGGAGGCATTGATAAGACAGGACATGGAGCAATGGGTAGAAACTGAAGCATAGGAAGTTCCATGGAAACAGGAGAAAGAAACTTTCCACTGTAAGGGTGAAGGAACACTGGAACAGGCTGCCCAGGGAGGTTGTGGAGTCTCCTTCTCTGGACGTATTCAAGATCCACCTGGATGTGTTCCTGTGTGACCTGGTATAGGTGATCCTGCTCTGGCAGTGTAGTTGGACTGGATGAGGTCCTTTCCAGCCAGGAAACATTCTGAGATTCTGTGATTAGATGATCCTCAGAGGTGCCTTCTAACCCCCACCATTCTGTGAAGCTTAATGCTGTTACTGTAAATGTCCTGAGAATCAGAGTGGTCCTTTTGAAGCTGATGCCCAAACAGGGGCACATACCTGCAAGACCCTTGGAGAAATCCAGCTCAGCTGCCTGTATGTGTAGATAGCTTTGAGACCTAAGTGGTGCTAACGTGGCTGCTGCCCAGAAAAGGTGTATCACAGACTATGTGCTTTAAGGAGGTGTGATGCAGCAGCCTGCAGAGGGTCTGAAGGGCCAAGCTGAGCTCCTGGGGGCTGGCTCTGCCCAGCCTGGTTAACCTTGCCAGGCCCTGCTCAAACCTAGTTCAAGTATCTCTGCGTGGTGTTGTGTTGAGATGCATTAAACATCCCCAGAGCTCCCTGGGTAAATGAAGGCTCCTGACACACAGCTGAACCACAGTACAATTCATATTCCAGTGTTGAAGGCGTAATGTTAAGCCAGGCTTCGTTTCCACTTGCCTGCTGGTAATGTCAACAGAGATGCCCTGCGTAGCAGAAAGAAAAACCTTGCAGGAATCCAAATGTTAGAGAAGGCATTGGGGACTGATTGCCAGGCTTGATACGCAGGCCTGTGCTGCCAGGTTTGCTTTAAATGGCCATTTGATGTCCTGTGCCAAGGGGGCGAGGGGCTTGGGAGAGGACCATACTGACATCTAACCCAAAATTTGAGTTTCTGATCACCACTTGCTAGGCAGAGACAGGGATAAGACGTGCCTCTGGTGGAAATACCATAAATGTACAACCACCGTGGTTTTATTTATACACTGCTTTGTAGCAAAGGCAAAGCTTTGGCCTTTTTCTTTATGCTGCAGTATGTTGTTGGGTTTTCTCCTTCCTTTTTTTTCTTTTTTTTTTTTTTCTTCTTTTTTCCTTCTTCTTTCTTTTCTGTTACTTTTGCCTGGAGAAAATATCCAATGTTGGAAGTGATTGCAGAGTGGAACATCACTTTCCCTATAAAACAGTGCTTGCTGAGATGTGGTGTGATCTCACACTTGACCAAATTAGCATATGTGCTCAAATATCCCAGCTCTGAATAGTAAAAATAACACTAGATTTGCATTTTCACATTTCCAGTTCTCACTGCCTTGTCTGTTTGGTTTTATGCTTTTTTCTTCTTTACTTCCTTGACTGATAATTCTCTTTGTAGCAGATTTATTGCTGTTTTGCTGTTTGGACCCTGTAACCAAGTAGACACTTGGCTGAAGACGTTAGTCATTTCATTAAGTACTTCTGCAGATCTCTCCAACACAATTTGCTGTTGCTCTGGTTCCAAAAATGCAAATGACCCATGGCCAGAAAAGCCTGCACATCAATCTGTAATAAACAGAGGTGGTACCAACAGCACTCTCAGATTTCCAAGCTGCAAAGAGGTTGGATAGTGAAGAGCTGCCACTGCCATCTCTCTCTGACAGAAACATGCCCATCTTTGTTTCCAGTAAAACCAGTCTTCTAGAACCATTGTCTCATTTGCCCTGTCCACTCCCTATCAAAGCTACATACGAAGCCACGTGGAAAGTGATTTTACTCTTCATTCTTTTTCAGTCACACATTGTTGAAAACAAAGGTTGTGTGATTGTCTTAGAAGTAAAGATGAAGCATGGAGTGGGGTTCTTTTTATCATCACTGTGTCACTGATGATGATACTTTATTCATGAGCTAAGGAAATAGAATTAGAACATTCCCTTACACTTCACAGGCAAAGAATTGCTCTCTCCTTTTACTGAAATGCCTCCTTAAAACACAGTTCCTCTCTCCAGGGACACTCCTGTATAACCTGGAATCACTGGCAAGCAAAGGTACTGCCTCTGCCCAGAAAATAAAGATGTGTGTTATTTGTAGAGGAGGGAGAAGTTAAGAGCCTGTGTGCTCACCCCTGCCTCATTTATTTACCCCATGAATTTCATAGAATTCATGAAATTGTTTTGGTCAGAAAGGACCTCCAAGCTCAAGTCCAACCATCAGCCTGACACCATGGCCATGAAACCATGTCCACAAGTGCCATGTCTACACAGTTCTTGATGACTCCACCACCTCCATAGGGAGCCTGTTTCAATGCCTGACCACTCTTGCAGCAAAGAGATTTTTCCCAGTATCTGGCCTAAACCTCCCCTGGTGCACCTTGACACTATTTCCTCTCACTTTATCACTTGATCCTAGGAAGAACAGACTGACCCCCGCATCACTCCAACCTCCTTTCAGGGAGCTGTAGAGAGCAATGAGGTCTTGCCTTAGGCTACTTTTCTCCAGACTGAACAACCCCAGTTCCCTCAGCTGCTCCTCATGAGACCTTTCACCACTTTTCTTGCCCATGTCTGGACACACTTTCACACCTCAGTGCCCTCCTTGGAGTGAGGGGTCCAAAAGCAAACGCAGGGTTTGCAGAGACCAATCCAACAGAAAGCCAAATTGGCTGCTCTAATTTGGGCAAGCAGCATGAAGCAGCACATTGTCATTGCTGCTGGAACATGGGAGCTCTCTGAGGCCTGGACAGCAATTTTTCATAGTCGGGAGCTGTGCAGAGAATAACCACTGCTCTACTTTGTGCTCTTATTTCCTTTGTCAGAGGAGAAGCATGTTACATGGGTGAAATAGTGACAACCACTCCCAAAACGCACATGTGCTGTTTTATTGCAGTTGCTGCCTTGACAGAAGCTCTAGGACGGACTGAAGCAACTTGCACCCCACCTGTCCATAGCAAAGCACAATGAGGTGCCCATCAGCACCTTACCTGCCTCAGGCTTAGTTCAACTCAGCAGCCTCTGGGCTTTCCCAGGGTGTTAGCTGCAGAGCTGCACCTTGGTGTGCAGAAACTTTCCAGTTCAGCTTGGACACCCTGTTCTCAGGACAGGGTCCAGCCATGTTACCAAGCAGTGCTGCAGAATGCACCATGGGGAGTCCACCAAGAAGGGACCCAGGACAGTTTTTTTAAGTGTGTTTCGGTTTTGCTGGTGTTTTTTGTTTGTTTGTTTGTTTGGGTTTTTTGTTTGTTTGTTTGTTGGTTGGTTTGGTTTGGTTTTTTTTTTTGCTTCATGATCACCAAAATAACAAAGTGGATTGCTGGATGTTCAGCTGTTCTAAGATTCCTGTATCAGGAATAGTGTGGCCAGCAGGACCAGGGAAGTCATTCTGCCCCTGTACTCAGCACTGGTTAGGCCACACCCTGAATACTGTGTCCAGTTCTGGGCCCCTCCATTTGAGAAAGCTGTTGAGGTTCTTGAACATGTCCAAAGAAGGGCACCAAGGCTGGTGAGGGGGCTGGAGCACAGCCCTACAAGGAGAGGCTGAGGGAGCTGGGGTTGTTCAGTCTGGAAGGAAGAGGCTTAGGGAAGAAGGGAGGTTGTAGTCAGGTGGGGTTGGTCTTTTCCCCCAGGCACCCAGTGACAGAACAAGAGGACACAGTCTTAAGCTGTGCCAGGGCAGGTTTAGGCTGGATGTTAGGAAAAAAGTTCTTCATAGAAAGAGTGATTGGCATTGGAATGGGCTGCCCAGGGAGGCAGTGGAGTCACCATCCCTGGAGGTGTTTAAAAGGAGACTGGATGAGGCACTTAGTGCCATGGTTTAGTTAATTAGAAGGTGTTAGGTGATAGGTTGGACTTGACGATCTCAAAGGTCTTTTCCAACCTGGTTAATTCTGTGATTCATTGATTCAGTGTTTCTGTGAAATGAAAGGAATAAAATAAAGCTTATAAAAGAAGTGGAAATCATCAAAATGACCTGGAAGAAGAGACATAAGAAAAGAGAGCTTTGTTTAATGATTGTTTACAGTGAGAGCCCAAATTTTAGTCAATTAACATATGAGCCCATTACTTGAAAGCTGAGATGGGCCTGTGGGTCAGCATTCAGGAGGTTGTCCTTTCTCAGGCGAGCTGCAGCATATCAGTTGACGTCTTGCTCCTTCCTCACAGATGCTTTCAAAGCTGCTTTTCTGCCTGCAGAAGCCATAGTTAAGCCTTACGCATGGATTTTGTGTATCCTCTTGGGTACAGTTTCATCCTGTGACCCTCTAGGAGACCTCATTGACCTTCTCGCAGGTTTGGGAGCCTGAGGAAAGCTCAGTCAGCCTTTATATTGCCAAGATTTCTTCAGCACTACACTTAGCAATACAGAAACTAAATAGACTTATTGATATAATGATAATCAGAAGTCGTAGCCAGGATGATTAAATGGCTGGATGATCAAAGCACTTAAAATTAGAAGACTATTGAAAGGCTTCAGAGACAAAGAAGCTGCAGGATGCTTAGTGCCAGTGCTGTGTGGGCAAGGGGAGCTTGGAGGCAGCCCCAGGGCCAGTATGGCCAACAGCCAAAGGTGATGAGGCCACTCCAGGTTTGTGAAAGATCAAGAAGATGACAGGGCCAGGTTGCAGGCTGGGTGTGAGATGGGAAGCACCAGCAGGAGGAAGCTATCTGGAAGCAGGATGGGATTTCTGAGCATGACAAGTGTTGGAGTGAGGCTGTCTGGAGTAAAGGAATCTTGTGCCCTGCACACTGTAGGATTCTCACCCAGTGTATGCCCTGGGCTACAAGCAGGAACATCAGTTTGGTTCTGCTTGTTGAACAGGAAACAGTCCTCAGTATCAGGCCAGACTCTGGGGGATGATGAGACTGAAAGCAGCCCCGCAGAGAACACTTGAGAGTGCTGGGGCATGAGAAGCTGGACATGTGTCGGTAGTGGACACTTGCAGCCCAGAAGTCCATTGGCAGCCTAGGCTGTGCCAAAAGCAGCATGGCCAACAGGTCAAGAGAAGTGATTTTGCCACTTCACTCTGCTCTGATGAAACCTCACCTGGAGTGCTGTGTCCAGCTCTGGAGCCCTCAACATAGGAAGGACACTGACCTGATGGAGCAGGTCCAGAGGAGGCCACAAAAACAATCAGAGGGCTGGAAAGCCTCTGCTACAAGGAAAGGCTGAGGGAGCTGGAGCTGTTAATCCTGGAGAAGAAAAGGCTCTGGGGAGACCTTAGAGCTATCCTACCAGTACTTGAAGGGGCCCTACAAGAAGACTGCAGAGAGACTGTTTGCAAAGACCTGCAGTGATAGAACAAGGGGCAATGGTGTGAAGCTGGAACAGGGGAGATTTAAGTTGGACATCAGGAGTAAGTTCTTCACAATGAGAGTGGTGAAATACTGGAACAGGCTACCCAGAGATGTGGTGGAGGCCTCATCTCTAGAAACTTTCAAGGTCAAAGTTGACCAGAGCAACCTAATCTAGTTGGATGATCTTAGAGGTCTTTTCCAACCTGGTTAATTGTGTGATTCTGAGGTATCCCTGCTAACTGAAGGGGGATTGGACAAGGTGACCTTCATTCAAGGGTCCCTTCCAACCTGATTCATTCTGTGACTCCCTTTACACAGGGATACAATGGGCAGCACCTCATTAGAGGTGAATTTTGTGGTTTGTTGAGTTACAAGAGGGTACAGAAGCTTGAATTATCTTTTTGAGTGTTCTTTGGTTTACAAGGTCACAAGTGGTGATGGTGTGGCAGAGTTTTCCTTGTTTAACACTTTTTAATCTTTCCTTTTTCTTGTATTTCTTCTCCGTGTCTCTTTTACCTCCCCATAGTTCTTTTCCACCCAGAAATACAAATGACCTCTTGACAGAGCTTCCACTCTGTTGATTTGCATTGTGCAGTCAGGAAAAGGGAACCGCTTTTATTTCTGAGATGAATTTATGGTGTCACAAAACAACTTCTCATATTAGCCTCTTCTTTTTCTCTCTTTCCCTGTCTTCCCAGGTGCGTGTGCAACATTGACTGTTCCCAAACCAACTTCAATCCTCTTTGTGCTTCCGATGGGAAATCTTATGACAATGCATGTCAAATCAAAGAGGCATCATGCCAGAAACAGGAGAAAATTGAAGTCATGTCCTTGGGTCGATGTCAAGGTAACTCTCATAGCAATAGCAGTGTTTTCAATTTTTATTCAGGGAAAAAAAAAATCTGAGGCTGGCTTCTTACTGGGCACTTTTTTCACACCTCCAATAGGCTCTCGCGGTTGCTACTGTAGAGCACAGGCTGTGGTGCAGGTGCCAAGAGAGGCACGAGGAATGTTGTATGTAACCTTGCCCACACTAGCACTGCACTGGCCAGCCCTGCACTGCTTCCAAGATTATACACCTGTGTTTTGCCCAGAGAATCTCACCCAGAGCTCTGCCCTCCAGGTTTGGGGCTGGAGCAGGCAGCAGAAGACCCTTTCAGATATATTTTGCCACCCAGGGTGGATACTCTTTGTTGCCTTAACTGTGGCAGCTTGAAGCAATCTCAGGTGGCCAAAGACATGCTCTCAAACACAGACACGGATCTGGTTTCTCATCTGACCTGTGCTGGGCCCATGAGATGCCAAAGGTGCCTGAAATTTTGCCAAGAGCAGCTGCAGACTGTGTGTTTCTCTATGACTGCTCAGCTTAGGGGCTGCTACACACCTTTGCTGTTAGGTCAGGCTGAGAAAGTTGGGGTTGTTCAGCCTGGAGAAGAGGTGGCTCCAGGGAGATCTTACTGTGTCCTCTGAGGGCTTAAAGGGGCCAATAAGAAAGCTCAGAGCAGAAGTTTTTTACCATGAAGGTGGTGAGACACTGGCCTCGGTTGCCTATCCCTAAAATCATTTCAGGTCAGTTTGTTTGGGGCTCTGAGCAACCTGCTCTAGTTGAAAATCTCATCCATGCAAGCGTTTAAGAACAAGCTGGGTGAGGCTCTGAGCAACCTGGTCTGGAGGAAGATGTTCTTGACCCTGGCAAAGGACTTAGGAACTTTCCCCCCCGAAACACACTACTGAAAGCAACTCAGCAAACCAGTGAATGATATAGGCATCATCATTTTTTTTTCCACAACTAATGATCTAATTTCTCTAATTAGAATACTCTAATGAGCCTCAAACCAGCATAGATCCCTTCCAACTCAAGCCATTCTATGATTCTCTTTGCTTGCTCACTGCAAGAGGTTGGACTGGATGATCTCTAAAGGTTCCTTCCAACACAATCCAGTCTGTGATGCTGAGTCACCTGTATCCCTTGAGCTGACTTTTAAAACTCTATTTTCTTCCAAAATAAAATTGAAGAAATTTTGCCTTTAAATAGCTCCTGTAAATAAATTGTCTGCTGAGGCTCAGACTGTTAAGAGCACTTTCCCCTCTAGATTCTGGCCTATAAATCCTCAGCACCTCTGCTTACAAGGCTGTCCTGTGCAAATGTCTTCTGCACGCTCTGGCTTACACCCCTCTCTTTAAAGTTAACCCCCCTCCCTGGCAGTTCATTTCAGAGTACATACTAAACCTCCTCCACTACCTCAAATAGAGCAGAAATGACAACTCCTGCTTTGTGCTGATATATTTATCCCAGCTGCAATCTGTTAGCACAAGTTATTGGGGGGGAAGTGGGGGGGAAGCAAACCACAAAACCCAAAACAACAACAGGAAGAAAAAATTCCTTAATGGGAGATGTTTCACGTTTGTTTCACGTTTCATTTCAAAAAAATAGAAAAAAAAATCCTGGATCCTGAAGTTTTCACCTGGCAGGCCCAGGGGAGCCTTGCAGTCTGCAGCAATGCTGGGCAGGCCAGCAAAGCTCTGGTTTTCTGGACATGGTCTGGATCAAGTACAGGCTGCCCAAGCAACTCACTGCCATTTCTTTCTATGCAGATAATACCACAACAACTACAAAATCTGAAGATGGACATTATGCAAGGACAGATTATGCAGGTATGGTTCCTTTCTGTCAGAATCAAAGTTTGCAGGAGCTGTTGCAGTCTCTTTTCTTCTCTGTTTGCTGAGGTGAGGTGTCCTCATCTTCCAGCATGGTTTTCTTGATTTCTTTAAGAAAATGCTGCCTTTGCACTACCCTTGCATTTGCTAGAAACTTTCTCCTTAATAAATGAGTTTCTTTCATTTTTTTGTCAGTGTATCCTGGCCATAAAACACCCGTTCTGATGGTGGCAATAAGATTTGGACCCTGTTGGCCAAAAGTAGGAGATATTATTGGAAAATTACTGAATTATGACAGGTTTTGTCATGATATGCAGGATTAAGGAAGTGAAAATCCAGCTGTGGTACCATGAAACATTGTCATAAGAGATAATATTGCCTGTTGTTATTTAACTATGAAGTTAATAAGCCTCTTGTATTTTTTTTTTAAGTGATAAATGGTTTTAATTTATTTAGAAGCTATGATTGAATTGTTGAATATGGCCTCGTGTGGTGCTGGAAATTGAAGCCATGTAAACACAAGTGAGGGGGTTGGGAGGGGTTGGATTTTTTTCCCCTTTGCCTGAGAGGATTGGTTTAAGAATGGAATTTGTGTAAGTGCAGGCAAATGTTGGCAGCTCCCACTGACAATTGAAGTCCTTGTGAAAATGGAAAATGCTGCATTCCTTGCTGATGTCTTTGTGCTTTGGAAGGGAGAGGAGGTGTAAACTGATGGCTTTACCTGAGCATACTTAGTGGCTTAGGTGAAATCCAGCTGATGGGTTTACAGGTCTTAACATTTCTCATCAGGAGAGTCCTTTGACAGTAGTTCTTTCAGCTGATCATCTCATCTGAAGGCCCTTTGGGCATGATGTGCCTTTGTCAGTAGAGTACCCAGCCCTGGAAATGATTGTTCTGTTCCTACTTAAAAATGGTGCTAAATGATTAACACAGAACTATGAATACATGATGTCTTGGTGAGACATTGGGGATGGCTGCAGCACAACGCAGAGAAGGCAGAAATTTCTATGGAAACTCAATGCTGGCATTGATTTCCCAAAGATCAAAGATGCAAAGATGAGCCACGGTCCAGGTGGCTCCTACTGGCAAGCAGCCCTTCCAATGGATGAAGAAAGAATCATGCAAAGAGAGAAAAAATCTTCAGTCTCTTTCCCCCAAATCCTTAATTCTTCCCAGCTTTTTTTCTGGGAGGCAGCAGCCAGTTTTCTTAAGAGGCTTGGAAGGCCTGAGGTTATATCCTGTGGTGGGCAAGAGATATGGCCAAGTAGACCAAAATTATTTGAGTTAGAATTAAGGACAGATATCATAGTTGTGTTAAATCCTTTATGTTCCTTGACAGAGAACTGAGGAGAACACTGGTATCCCCAAGTGAAGGCCTCTTTTGAATGTTGTGAAGCCTGTCCTAGTCTGCTGCTGGTGACCTAGGTTTAGGGTGGCAGTGACCCACATTGCTTAGAGAGGGAGGTAGCACGTTTACATGGGGAGCAATTGAACCATAACAAGAAGGAAGGAAAAACAGGTGGAGGATTAGGGAGGAGGAGGAGGATAAGATTACAGTGATGACAAGAGAAAGGCAAATCATGGGTCATGGAGCAAGAAGCACACAGAAGGCACCTTCAGCTCAGGTAGGCAGGAGGAAGAGAACAGCTCTTGCATAGGAGAGAGATGATATTTCAGCCCACGCTTGAGAGGAGAGATGGTGGGTAGGAGAAAATTGATTGCAGCAAAACATTTTCGGGGTTCAGAGTTAAACAGGCAACAGAGGAGGAAGCTTGGTGGCTGGGTGGGGAGAAGGGCAGAGCTGCAGCACAGTGGGTCTGTGGTGGAGATGGTTTCCAAGTGCCAGGAGGTCAGGAGGAGTACGGGATAGATGGTCCATCGAGAGGTGATGGTCTGTGGAGAAGAGACAGGACACCTCATTCCCCTAAAGCTATGGGAGGGATGGAGACATCCTGAATCGTCAGCAAGGTCCAGCAGGCCACAGAAAGGCACCATCACTGCACCTGAGCACACAGCTTCTTGAAGCCTCTGCTGTGGCTCAGACCCCAGTGGGCTTCTGTGGGTAGCAACTGTATCCTTTGGGTGAGTCTCATCAAGTACCATCCCACCTGAATCACAGTCACTTGCACCAGCTGATGCCTTCTTTTTGTGAACCTTTTTGTTCTTGCTTAAACTTTCCATTTTCACGTGTGATGACAGCAGGTAGGGTGAAAGCTGCAAGTTCACACAGAGCCATCCACGTGCTTCCAGTGTCCCTAAAAGTTTGTGACATAACCCTGCCAGGAGACCTAGGGGACAGGATCTGCTGTCTAAAAAAGCTGTAACAGCAACAATTCCAGCCTTTCAGAAGTAGGTGATGAAAAGAGAGACAGCAGTATAAAATTAAGACTTGGTGAGCGTTTGGGATTCACCATTTGCTAGGCAGGAAGCTCCAGGCTGTTCCTATGTTCTTTCATGTGGTGATGGCTGTTAGAGGAATGTGATGTGTGCTATTTTGCTCCTCGGCTTAATACCTCCTCATGATGGAAGTGCTGTCCTGACCATGGGGAGGGCTGTGTACAAAAGCAGCAGTTACTCAGCCATTGTGCCTTCCCAGATAACACCTTTGTTCTGTACTGTTGCACAGCACTAAAAATTACCTGCTGCATGCTTTTGGAGACATTGGTTTGTGCAGACTGACTCTCCTAGAGAAGACAGCAGCAGTGGGCATAACTGCTGTTGTCAGGGATGCTAATCATAGAATGGTTTAGGTTGGAAGAGACCTCAAAGATCATCCAGTTCCAGCCAAAGCTCTCTTCACAGAGGCTATGCTTGCCGAAGGGTGGGGGTTCTTCCCCTAACACCCCCATGTGCTCAGCATGGGGGCCCCGGAAGGCAGCAGATTTGTGAACAAGTCCCAACATCCAGCTGATGTTTTTCAGATTGAGCTATTCAAACCCTCTGTTCAATCAGAATCTTTTGCTCCTTCCTGTTCTCTCAAGCCCACTGATACTTGCAAATAACACACAAATCTTTCTGTTTGCAAACCCAAGAGTCCTTATTCCTTTGGAATATAAATCTTTGCATTGCCTTGGCTTTCTAAGGGCTCTTACTTTAAACAGGCAAGATTTACTCTGCTGTTGTAAACACTAGTACTAATGTCAGAGACACCCAAGAAGCAGTGTCCCCTTTTTCAGCAAAGCAAACATGGAGAGAATGATCATTTGGTGGTCCTTCTATGATGCTGTCCACCTCCCACTCCTGCCATGGTTCTGTGTACAGTATGTGTCAGCACAACATCTGTGCACATAGATGTTGGTATCTCTCTGCAGTTGTGGCCTCTTGATTTTCTGGAACCCAAATTTTTGGGAGAATTTTTTCTCTCCTCAACAAATGGTGGATGACTGGCATTGGTCACGTTTGTCAAGTAAGATTTAGGTTTAGTCAGTAAATTAGTCACAGAATCACAGAGTACTAGGGGTTGGAAGGAACCTTCAGAGATCATCTAGTCCAACAACCATGCTAAAGGAGAGTCACCTAGGGCAGGTCACACAGGAACACTTCCAGGCGGGTTTTGAAGATCTTCAGAGGAGGCTCACAGCCTCTCTGGGCAGCCTGTTCCAGGGGCCCAGCACCCTCACAGTAAAAAGTTTCTCCTCATGTTGAAATGCAATTTCCTGTGATTGAGTTTACATCCTTTGCCCCTTGTCCCATCACCGGGCATCACTGAAAAGAACCTGGCTCCATCCTTCTGACAGCCTCCCCTCAGCTATTTGTAGACATTGATAAGATCCCCTCTCAGCCTTCTCTTCTCCAGACTAAACAGCCTCAGGTCTCTCAGTCTTTCCTCATAAGAGAGGTGCTCCAGCCCCTTCATCATTAATGGATTTCCATCAAATCCAATAGCAATAAACATTATCTCCTAATTTCCATGTGAAAGTATCTGTCAGTGTTTTTTTAGTGGACTGTGTATGGTCTGGAATCTGGTGTCTGAGCTGAAAGTCCTGTGGTTGATGTTTTCTTGAATTTCCCCCATCATATGTGTGAAGAAGTTCGCTGTTTTGGTGCCATTTTAGCACTCAGAGTGTAGGCAATCAAGGAGTTTTCATCTTGTTTATTCATTAGCCTGTTTATTTTTATTCTGCAATATTTATATTCCCTTCTTAAGATCTGGATATTAGCAATTATCTCACTAACTGATATTCTCTCCTTTCTCGTTATCAAATTACAGAGGTTTTTTTCTCCAGCCATTTGGAGCACTATCAAGAGTAAGTCAGTGTGGAGGAGCCATATTTCAGTGTTATAAATTCATGAAAATTGTCAGCAAAGACACTGACAAATTTGATAGACCTATTCAATAATAGAATCTCCCAGACCAGACAGAGCTCCCTATATGAGCATTGATTAGATCAAACCTCAGCAGCCAAACACAGGCAGTGCCACAAAGCTGAGGGAAAGGGGGAGAAGGCATTTTTGCAAAACAAATAATCTCATCAGGTGAAAAATGTACATCTGCAAAGGGTCAGTTTGGGCCATACTGTTGGATTCAGAGAGGGATACAAATATGATCAAGGAGCTGGAGCAGCTCTGCTACGAGAACAGGCTGATGGAGCTGGGGCTTTTCAGCCTGGAGAAGAGAAGGCTTCAGGGAGACCTAACAGCAGCCTGCCAGTACCTGAAGAGGGCTACAAGAAGGCTGCAGAGGGACCATTTCCAGAGGCCTGCACTTACCGGACGAGGGGCAATGGTTTGAAATGAGAGATGAGCAGATTTAGATTGGTTGTTAGGAACAAGTTCTGAACCATGAGGATGGTGGAACAGTGCAACAGATTGCCCACAGAGGTAGGTTAGGTCCCATCCCTGAAGATACTCAAGGTGAGGCTTAACAAGGCTCTGAGCAACCTGATCAAGTGGAGGATGACCCTGCTGACTGCAGGGAGGTTGGACTAGATGATCTCTGGATGTCTCTTCCAACCTAAACTATTCTATAACTCCGTGATTCCTTGATGGTGGTAAACTCTATCTTGTGCCTTTTAAAGTCTTGGCTAGTTTAGGGCCACTCTTGATGCTGTTCTTGTGCCTGGGAAACGCCAAAGACCACAAAATGCAGTGCAGCTGCTCACGGTTGCTCTATTCCTTGCTCTTCCTGGTGGTTTCCCGTGGGACTGCAAATCTAGGTGACAGTCTTGGACCTTTATCGGGCTGCTTTCTGTCACCAGGGCCTTTATGCCACTACAAGAGATGTTCGGGTGAGTCATGGGGCAGATGGCTGTGTTGCCCAAGCCAACTGAGTGCTCCACCAAAAAAGGCAAAATGCATCATCTTCCCTAGCTGGGCCAGGACTGTGGGTTGAAGGTCATGGGAGCCATCACAAATTCCCTGCTCCAAGGATGAAGGAGAGTCTTGGACTCTTCACAGAATCCCAGCATGATGGAGGTTGGAAGGGACCTGTGGAAATCATCTAGTCCAACAACCCTGCTCATGCAGGGTCACCCACAGCAGCTTGCCCAGGATCACAATTTCCATGTGAGTTTGGAATCTCTCCAGAGAAGGAGAGTCCACAACCTCTCTGGGCATGAACCTCTGATCCCTCTGAAGGAAGAACAAGCCATGCCTGTCCTGCAGAGAACTGGCAGGAGCACACCAGCACGTGAGAAGCACTGGGTTTCTTCACAGGCTCCATACAGAGCCTGCCAAATGCAGTCACAGTCATCTTCATTGTCTGTAGCATGCCTGGAGAGCAGCCAGCGATCAGAACAGCAGCACAGGATTTCTCTAGGGAGGGACTTCTTTATTTGTTAACCCCTCAGGAGTCAAATAGAACAACTCCTGATATGAAAGGAGGTGGCCTGGAGCTGCACCAAGGGAGGTGTAGGTTGGCTATTAGGAAAAAATACTGAGAGCAGTTAAGAACTGGAACAGGCTGCCCAGAGAGGCACTTAGGGACACAGTATAGCAGGCTTGCTGGTGTTGGCTTGATGGTTGGAATTGATGATCTTCAAGATCTTTGCTAACCTTAGCGATACTTTGATTCCTTCTCCAGATTACCACATTTTCAAAGCAAGTTAAGTTCTCAACATAAGCCACTCCATGTCCCTTTGAGTTAAATTTTGTGTCTGCTACCACATCAGCCACTTCCTAAACTGGTGCAGGATAATAAAGGCCCAGAGCTTAGCTATGGAATATAAACGACCCTTTGTGAACCAGCCTTTCTGAATGGAAGTAGTTGGTGAGATACAGAGCTGAGCACCACACAGCCATCATGGCTCCAGAGAAGCCATTTCTCACCTGCAGCTTTGTAAAGACTCTGGGGAGGTTGCAGCCCTGCATGTGCAGAAGGGTCTGGCTTCCTCCAGGTCAGAGGCTGGCACCACTAAACAAACACTTTTTTTTAAGGAAGCACTCCTGCTTTTCATAGAATCATAGAATTGTTTGGATTGGAAGGGACTTCCAAAGGTCATCTAGTCCAACCTCCATCCGCCACTAGATCACATTACTCAGAACCTTGTTCAGCCTCTCCAGGGATGGAGCCTCAACTACCTCCCTGGGCATGGTGTTCCTAACATCCAATCTAAAACTGCTCTTCCTCATTTCAAACCAGTGGTGGGTGCTGCAGAAACCAAAACCTCATTCTCTGCAGACTTTCAACATTGAGCTGAACATTGCGATCAGATCTGGAGCCCCCAGCACAGGAAGGACATGGAACTGCTGGAGAGAGTCCAGAGGAGGGCCACAAAGATGATCAGAGGGCTGGAGCACCTCTGCTATGAGGACAGGCTGAGAGAGTTGGGGCTTTTCAGCCTGGAGAAGAGAAGGCTTCAAGGAGATCTTATAGCAGCCTACCAGTATCTGAGGGGGGCCTACAGGAGGGCTGGGGAGGGACTGTTCACAAGGTCTTGTAATGACAGGACGAGGGGGAATGGGTTTAAATTGGCAGAGGGGAGATTTGAACAGGGAGTTAGGAAGAAATTCTTCACAGTGAGGGTGGTGAGGCACTGGAACAGGTTGCCCTTGGGAGGTTGTGGCCGCTCCCTCCCTGGATGTGTTCAAGGCCAGGCTAGATGAGGTCTTGAGCGACCTGATCTAGTGGGAGGTGTCCCTGCCTATGGCAGGGGGTTGGAACTGGATGATCTTTAAGGTCTCTTCCAACCTAACTCATTCTATGATTCTATGATTGTGATCCTGGGCAATCTGCTGTGTGTCACCCTGCTTTAGCAGGGGAGGTTGGATTAGATGTTGCTATCCTACCCCCACCATTCTATGTTTTGGTTCTACAAAACATTCTTCACTGTATCTTTAGGTCCTGCTTTGATCCATCTTAGAATCATAGAATGGGCTGGGCCAGAAGGGGCCTCTAGAGGTGGTCTAAGTCCAGCCCCTCTGCAGTCAGCAGGGACATCCCCACTAGACCAGGTCACCCAGGGCCCTGTCAAGCCTCACCTTGAATGTCTCCAGGGAAGGGGCCTCAACACCTCCCTGGGCAACCTCTTCCAGTGCTCCACCACTCTCATAGTAAAGAGTAAAGTTCCTAACATCCATCTTACTGAATTCTTCATCATCTTGTTGGAGCAGGATTCAGTCATGCTCTTGTAGAGGTCACATAATGGCCTTCACAAAGAAGACCAATGCCAGGAAGGAACCTGCAGCCATGTTTAGTATGGGGAAGAGGAAGCTGAGGGGAGACCTTATCACCTTCTACAGGTACCTGAAAAGACAACAGAGAGAGGTAGGCACTGGTCTCTTCTCATAGGGAATTAGTGATAGATCAACAGAGAACAGCTTCAGGCTGCACCAAGGGAGGTTTAGGCTACAGAATAGGAAAAAAAAAAAAACTGCAACAGGCTTCCCAGGGCCTTGAAGGTGTTTAGAGGTCATTTAGATGTGGTGCTTAGCAATATGGCTTAGTGATGAACTTGGCAGAGTAGGGTTAATGGTTGGACCTGATAATCTCAAGGGTCTTTGCCAACCTGAATGATTCTATGATTCCTGTGATCTAAACAGCAGTTCCTCCTAACAGTCTTCTCCTGAGGAGCAAAATCAAAACAGGCTTAGGGAGATTTCTGAAAACAAGCAATGAGGAGAGGAAAATACTGACCATTTCATCTGCCAATCCCAAGAGGATGCCTTGCTTTTCCTGGGAGTCTTCCTTTAACTTTGAATCAGGTACACTAAGCTTGGTAAAATGTGTTTTTGACTTTTTTAAGATTTCTGGGCTTTTTTTTTTGTGATTTTATAATGACAGAAATTGTGTCTGCTCATTACCTATGGTTTCCAGGCGCTATGCTCATGGAATTGTAACTGTTAGCATTAAAACTTAAATTAGGTCTCAGGTGAACTGCCAGACATCCCGCTCCCTAAACTGATGGAACTCAAAGCAAAAACAAAAGAGCTTTTCCATTTGTGTCTTTAAGGCTGAGCTTTTAATTTAGTCACTGGTGATTGTGCATCTCAAGTTGCAGAATTCATTTATGCTTTCTTCCCATAACAAACAAGTTTCGTAACACCCAGAGTGAACATTCTGAAGCAAGTTATTTGATTTGCCTAGAAGCTCAGGAGCCTAAAAATTCAGTATGTCCAGGATAAGAATGTGACCCATAGCAGATAAACAAGAAGAGTACCAGCAAACTCAAAACACAAAAGCAGAGCAGGCTGTTTTACTGTTCTCAGCATCCCTGGAGCATTTAAGTCCTGGAAAATGAACTGAAGTGTAAAGCTTCAATAAGATTTGGGGTCAGGGTGGACTTTGTAGTGCAAGCCTTGAGTTTTCCATCAGAAACATGCAAAATTCATAAAGCTTGCTCCAAACGCTTGCCACCATTTCTGCTTCCCCAGCACTGTGTACCTTACTGGTTGGGTTTTCCCTTACAGAGTCATAGAATGGTTTAGGTTTGAGGGGACCATGAGAGATCATCTAGTCCAACTCCCCTGCAGTCAGCAGGAACATTCTCAAGTAGATCAGGTTGCTCAGAGTCCTATTGCCTCCCTGGGCAACCTATTGCACTGTTCCACCATCCTCGTGGTGCAGAACTTGTTCCTAACATCCAATCTAAATCTGCTCTTCTCTCATTTCAAACCACTGCCCCTCACCCTGTCCCTTGCAGGCCTTTGGAAATAGTCCCTCTACAGCCTTCACGTAGCCCACTTCAGGTACTGTCAGGCTGCTATTAGGTCTCCCTGGGGCCTTCACTTCTCCAGGCTGAATAACCCCAGTTCCCTCAGCCTGTCCTTACAGCAGAGGTGTTCCATCTCCCTGATCACCTTGGTGGCACTCCTTGGATGCACTCCATCAGATCTATGTTTTTCTTGTGTTGAGGGCCCTAGATCTGTTTTGTCTTATTTGGAGCACAAAACCCATCTCCCTGAACAAATACAAGCCTTTCAGCACCCACTGATTTTTCTGTCCTCTGCTTAGTATCCGTGTTTTGATCAGAAGAATTAGTAAACTCAAATGAAGATAGAGCTTGCAGAAAAACATGACTCTTTCCTGCTAACATCTAAAAATGTGATCCCTAAAGTTCAGCACAACTTGAATTGTGCCTAATTTCTGCCTAATTCTGCCTTTAACCAGATACCTTCTTTCTAAATAGGACCTCTAAAGGCAGGAGATACCCCAGAGAAATGAATGAAGGAGGGAACCCTTGGGAAAACATTTTCAGGTTTGCGGTCATGCAATTTGAATTTGTTTTTCCCAGCATCTGTTTTCAGAGGTTGATGGAAATTGCAATCCAGCGACATGACCTATAGCTACCATTCAGCTGCCTTGCACATATGGGATATGCACCATCATACTTAGCTCTGCAGAGCATGTGGTCTCTGCCATGGAGAAAGGATTTTCACTCATCAAAACAAGGTTATTTTATATCTGGCACCTGGTTAATGCTGCATCTTTGATGCTTCTTAGATGTGATACATTCCACTTGCAGGCCTCTCCTTTGAGATATGCCAGCATTAAATAGCAGGGGTCCATCTAACCAATCAGGAGGAGTCTAGTGACAACGTGGTTTTCACAGATCTCTCCTTAAATGTACTGCAAACAGCCCCAAACCCACCTCATGTCAGATTCTGCTCCTTTGGGGTCTAGAAAAACAGTGCAGCTGGTCTCTTCTGTAGGACCAACAAAAGCACAGAGGTTCAGTCTTGTGACATGCAACTTTTCCAGTGCTCTACTAGGGTGACTGACTTTACCTGTGTCTGCTATGGTGATGGTTAGAGATTGGTCTGTCACTCCACATGAAGATGGAAGATGCTAACTGTCTTTGACCTTTTGACATCTTGGTGAAGGAATTTGCCTCTAGATAGCAGCTTCTTTCCCTTCTCAATGCCCATGACTCCCCTACAAGCAAGGGAAGAGGAAATATTTGAGATTAAACTGCCCATCTTCCCCAGGGAGTAAGCTGGGAAAATTAATCCTGTTGTCTGGATGTGAGGAGGAATTTCACTCACACTCAGTTCCGCCCTTCCTCTTTTTGATTAGCTCAAGAGTCAGAATCACAGAATGCTAGGGGTTGGAAGGGACCAGTCAAACTCTCCTGCTAGAGCAGGATCACCTAGGGCAGGACACACAGGAATGCATCCAGGTGAGCCTTGAAGGTCTCCAGAGAAGAAGTCTCTACAACCTCTCTGGGCAGCCTGCTCCAGGATTCTGGCACCCTCACAGGGAAAAAGTTTTACCTTATGTTCATGTGGAACCTCCTCTGCTCCAGCTTGCACCCATTGCTCCTTGTCCTGTCATTAGGCATCACTGAGCAGAGCCTGGCTCTGTCCTCCTGGCACTGCCCTTCATCTTGATAAGCATAAATGAAGTCACCCCTCAGGCTCCTCCTCTCCAAGCTGCACAGCCCCAGCCCCCTCAGCCTCTCCTCACAAGGGAGATGTTCCACTGCCTTCAGCATCTTTGTGGCTCTGTGCTAGACTCTTTCAAGCAGTTCTCTGAGGTCTTTCTTGAGTTGAGGGGCCCAGAACAGGACACAATATTCCACCAGGATAGAGTAGAGCGGGAGGAGAACCTCTGGACCTACTAACCACAGCCCTTCTAATCCACCCCAGGATGCCATTGGCCTTCTTGGCCTCAAGTGCTCATTGCTAGCTCATGGGCATCCTGTTGTCCACCAGGACTCCCAGGTCCCTTTCCCTAGAACTGCTCATTCTTGAAGGATGCCATTCAACATGGTGCACAGCAGCTGCTTGCCACCCATGACACCAGTTTGCATTAGTTAATGTTTGTTATGGAGTACCACAGTACCACTGCCAGGCAGTTTTATTTTATGTCTATCTTCTGTAAATCTGCTGTTAGGAATTGCAGAGCCTCCCTAAGGATTGGAGAGTTAAAGTTCTTACGCGATGCAAGAGTATCTGCTTTCAGAAAACATCAACATTTAATTTTTTGTGTTTGATCTATTATAAAAAATCTGAAATATTCATAGAACTGAATTTCTTCAGAATTTATTGGGATGTTTTGGCATTATTTCTGAAATGTTAGATATCAAAAATAGCATGAGACAAAAGCAACAGAGTGATGATAAATAAGTTGTATGGTAAGGGAAGTTGTTCCTTAGAAGTGACTGAAACATCATCTTTTCCAGAAAGAACATCATCTTGTCAAGTTACAATACAAGCAGGAGATAATTTGATCATTTAGACTCCTGAAATGGTAACTTCAGCCCTAAGAGAACAAAGGTTTTCAGCTAGACTCAGGAAGTCTCAGGAAGTGCCTGTGGTAAACTGAAAAGAGACTCAGTTGGGGAAGAAAAGAAGGAGCTGGTGTCTTTATTTTAATAGACCTTGAGAATTAGGCTGCATGGAGACACGCTGCAGTTTTTGCCTGGTTTAATAGATTTGAGTAAATGCAGACAAATATCTTGCCACATCAGTCTTGTTTTGCTGATGAATCCACTTCTTTTCATTTCATACAGCTGCTGAAAACCCTCATCCTGTGCCGCTTGTTGCAGCGATGCAACATGATGGTGCCTTTTTGTATTTCTTAACACCCAGTGTATGAGACCTTTAAACCACTAGTGACAGGAGTTTGTTCCTTAAGAAATAGTTTATAGGAAGTAGGAAATGCTGGAGGAGATGCAATTGGAGGCTCACATCTGTACCACCCAGCAAGAAGGAACACTTCTAATAAGTCAGATTTGAAAAGCATCCTTTACCTGCTTAGCAAGGTGGTTTTTGACACACTTGGGCTGTCATTTTACCACGTACCTGTGAGTACCAAGCTAGTGTGAAACTCCCTTCCTGGAAATAGATGAGCTGTAAACAAAATGTGTTCTTCCAGAAGCAGTGGCAGCATATTTCAGAATGTGATCAGCCCTCAATCGAAAAGCGCTGCTGCTATCTCCAAGCCTTACCCATTTTAGGCAGCCTTACATAATGGCAAAATATTTTTCAGTGGTGGTGGGGGAGAAACTCAAATCCCTCCCCGTGGTTTTAATCTCCTTCTTTTTTTTGTCTGAGGTTTAAAGCTGTGTCAGCTGTCCGTCACAAACACCCCTTCTCCGAGGTATTTCATTTACAATTTCATTTAATAATGGAAGCATCCCTCAGTCTAACTAGGATGGGAGAGGATTAAAGCAAGCAGGCTGTTCTGAACTCAAGGGGCAGAAGTCTGGGCTGTCTCTCTGCTCAACAAATGAAGTAGGCATGGAAGGGCTTGTTATTAGTCCATAACATCAAACCTGATAAACTCTTAGCTTTTGGGCAGGCATGATACGTGCTAAACATTTCCCTCTGCAGATTGCCTCCGCAAGAACCAGCACTGGGTTTAGACACATCTGGCACTGATGATTTTTTTCTTTTTTTTTTTTTCTTTCCCAACCTGCATTTCAGTGATTTAAAAGGCCTTTGGCTGGGCATAAGGATGTCAGCTGTGTGGTTTAAAATACTGTTGTAAGAGTGAATAAGATTTAAAGAGGCAGGAGGTAAAATTCTGGCCTCACCGAAGCTAGTGGGAGAACAGCCATTGAGTGTAATGGCTGTGTGATTTCTCTCTATAGCTTTTTCATCCATTTTTATTCTTACTAAATTTCACATTTTCCAAGATTGTTCTTTCTTTTCCATTCAGCTTCGCCCACTTTGAATATTAGCTCTAGGAGGGTGAGCCGAGATAAAATACCAAAGCCTTTCCTTACACAAATGCCATCCATACAGCTCACTTCTGTGAGACAATAATGAAGAGTGTGGGCGTAGGAAAACAGTAAATGCAGGTATTCAGCTATAAAAGACAGATGTTCTTAATGGACTCTCCTGGCTGTGCTTCAAAATGGGCTGTGTGACCAGTGATGAATCTAAGGACCTCTGTGTTGTAGAGAAACTATCCTGCCCTTGATGAGAAGAAATAGCAGAGAGCACTCTGCCCTTGCTTTCTGCCCCATCACACCACAGAGACAGAGCAATGGGGAATGGCCTCAAGCTGAGACTGGGTAGGTTTACATTGGACATTAGGAAAAGGTTTCTCACAGAGAGAGTGGTCAGGCACTGGAATGAGCTGCCCAGGGAGGTGGTGGAGTCACCGACCCTGGATGTGTTTAGGGGTGGTTTGGATGTGGTGCTTGGGGATATGGTTTAAGGTGAATCTTGTTGAGTGGCGTTATAGGTTAGACTTGGTGATCCTGAGGGTCTTTTCCAACCTGGATGTTTCTGTGATTCTGTGGTATTTCAGCAGGCAGAGTTGGAGCTGGGTCCATGAAGGCCAATGTCCACTTCAAGGACATCGAGCTTCTAGAAGAATCTGCAGTCATAGTATCACAGAATTCTTTAGATTGGAGGGGACCTTTGTATTGGGTTTAAGCCAGCTACCCCTGAGCCCAAAAGCCCAATGAAAACTCAGTTTGATTTGGAAGTTAAAAAAAAGTATAAAACTTTAAAAGTAAATAGGAGGGAAAGGGGTTTTTTTACAGAAGGTGGGAGAAAAGGGGAAACAAAATGCAAGGCAGGGAGAATGAGGGAAGAAATACAGAAGCTGGGGAGAAGGGAATAAAGGGGAAACAAAATACAAATACAACCCATGGAAGGCAATTGAGTCCAAAGGCTGAGGTCAAGGGTTTTGGTGCTGGATGAAGGCAGGATGTAGGAATTTTGATGGTGAAAAGCAGTCCAAGTTCCAGATAAAAATGGTGGTGCTCTCCATGAGGTGGCAGGGAGCACATGGTGGTCTAGCAGCAGAGCAGTCACACCATGGAAAAGCAGGGGCCAAAGAGAGCAAAACCAAGCTGGGTTCTCCTCTTTTATAGCAAAGTCCTAGCAGGAAGTGGGAGCAGCTAACCATGACGCCTGGGAAAAAGGTCAGACCACGCCTTGGGAGGAGTCAGGGGGTTGCCAGGTGGGCTTAACCCTTTACAACTTTTAAAGGCCATCTAGTCCAGACACCCTGCAGTGGTTCAAAACCCACCTGTAGGCCATCCTGTTCAACCTGCTCTGGGTGACCCTTCTATAGCAGGGGGGCTGGAATAGATGTTCTCCAGAAGTCCCTTCCACCCCCCATCATTCTGTGATTCTGTGACTCTCTGATACTGTAATAGTGTCTTCAGCCCCTGGATGGCTCTCTTTCAGCTTCTGAAGCTACTGGTAGGTACAAAGCGTGTTCTGGAGCACTGGATGGTCTCCTCTCTGTGTCTCATGGACTAGGTATTGCTGATAGACCTTTGGCATTTGAGTGTTACACAAAAAGCTTAATTGTAGGGTGGCATTGGCCCCTTTTGTTGCAAACCCAAGAACGTGCAAAGGTTCTGGCTTTGTTCTCCCATTGCAGAATTTCATGACAGATGGCAAAGAAAATCTGTCTTTAGTGAATTAGGGAAAAGAGCCTAGCGAGTTCCAGATGCAATGGCATTACATTGTTTTACCATGTTCTCCTCTACTTAAAATTTGGAACAGTAAAGGAAATCTTCCCAGCTTCAGGCATGGGACAGGAAACAAAAGAACTCCTGATTACTGACCAGGAATTTCTGATATATAGTCTGGTAAAACCTGATCCTCTGAGCAGCCACAAAAACCTTTTAACAGTAGAACTGGGCAGATCCAGAAAGCAAAGTTGTAGACAGTGTGGAGTCATAACCAGCAGAGTTTTACAGTGCAGTACTCAGGGGAGACAGGTGAGCAAAAATAGAGGCAAAGAGGGCAGGATTCATCGCTTAGCTTTGCTCTGCACGGAGAAGTGATCACAGTTTTCCAACACACCAGTAAAACTTCTGAGCAGCCCCAAAAAATGTAGTGAAAAGCACAGCTGAAGCCATGCTTTTAGCCAGCAGCAGATAGATCTCTGAGTAGTCACAGGCCGTCCAGGGTCATGTACTGGCAACTAAAATAGCCAAGATACCCACAAGAGATTTGCCAGGCATGTGATTCAGGAAGCATTCAGAAACACTGCATAGAGGAGCAAAGTATTTTTGTTTCAGCCTCCTATTTTCTTCCACACACTTCTCCCAGATTCTGCAGCAATCTCTCCAGTTTCATGGATGGATTCTCTCAGGCAGCATGTTTATACAGGCACAGATGCTGCCTTGGATTAAAGAAAAAGAAGGGAAGGGAGCCTCATGGGGGTCACATTCCAGGTTGGCAGCACTGTATCAATGTGTGCACCCCACACACCTCAAACAAAAGGAAAGACAAAAAGGCTGCTTTTAGTAATCAAAACTGAGTATCAAATCAGGGCAAAGCTAGAGCTGTAAAACCTGCAGGTTGTCAAAATGAGGTTGTCTCCTATGAAGAAAGGCTGAGGGATGAGGGACTTGGGGCTTTTTGATCAAGAGCAGGCTGAGGAGGGAATCTTCTCAACACTTACAAATACTTAAAGAGTGGATGTCAGGTGGATGGGGCCAGTCTCTTGTCAGTGGTGCCCAGTAACAGGGCAAGAGGAAAAGGGCACAAACTGGGACAGAAGAAGTTCCATCTAAACACAAGGAACTTCTTTAGTTTCCAGGTGGTGGAGCATGGGCCCAGGCTGCCCAGAGACATGGTGGAGTCTCCATCTCCAGAGACATTTAAAACACACCCAGACGCTGCCCTGTGCAACCACTTCTAGGTGGTCCTGCTCTGCCAGGAGGGTTGGACTTGATGATCTCCAGAGGGCCCTTCCAACCCCTACCGCTCTGGGATTCTGTCATTCTGTGAAAAGGACTGAAGGAAATTCCTTGGGGCCAAAATTGCATCCCTGACCTACTTGTCTGGCACTCTGTTATGAACCTGGATGACCTTTCCAATCTCCATATCTTCTATCAAACTTCTCTGACCATTCAGCCTTGCTTTCGGTTGCTATTTTTGAAGCTTGAGGTGTGCAACACAAACTTAAATCTTTGTAACATCACTCTGGAAGCTCTGAAGATGAGTTGGAGAGCTTTTCAACTACTTCTTGTCATCCATTGATCTCCACAGAAAACAATCCATTCAGCCCTGGAGTTCCTATTGGCAATTAGGGGACAGGCTGGTAATTGGATTAGGGTGCGCTTTTCTTCACAGCAGTGTCTCCAAATGAAAGCTCCTGCTTTGTTTCATTGATCACCTGCTTGATCTTTCTGACAGTGAAAGCCACTCACATTGTTGTAGAGATAGAGCTAGGATTGATGGGAAGTGCAGTTTCATGTTGCATAACATCTGTGTGTGTGTGTGCTCCTCCATATATGATCAGGTAGACACAGGTGGCAAGTGCCTGCCTCGCTGTGCAAGCATGGAGACAAGCCTTGTTAATCCACAGATAAAGTAATTTAAATGAAATTTCATCAATGGAATCCTGGGGCTCTTTAGCCTGGAAAAGAGCAGATTGAGGAGAAGTTCTCAATGCTGATGAATATCTAAAGGGTGGAGGTTATGAGGCTGGAGCTGGACATTTTAAGCAGTTCCTGTTGATAGGACAAGAGGCAACAGGTACAAATTAGAGCACAGGAGGTTTCACTTGGACTTAAGGAGAAACTTCTTTGCTGTGAGCAGGCTGCCCAGAGAGGTTATAGAGTCTCCTTCTCTGGAGAGATTCCAAACCCACCTGGACACCTGAGGGCAGACTTGGCTGCAGCAATCATGAGATGGTGGAGTTCAGGATCTTGAGTGGTAGGAACAGAATATGTAGCAGGATCACAACTCTGGATCTCAGAGAGCCAACTTTGGTCTCTTCACACAATTACTAGGGGAAATAACATGGGACAGAATACTACAAGGCAAAGAGGCCCATGATATTTGGTTAGCATTCAAGAAATACTTCTTCCAACCTCAAGATCAACACATTCCAGTGAGTAGGAAATCAAGAAGGGAAGTCAGGAGACCTGCATGGTTAAGTAGGGAGCTGCTGAATGAAATAAAGTGGAAGTCCACAGATCATGGAAGGAGGGACTGGCCACCTGGGAGGAGTATAAGGCGGTTGCCAGGGAGGCTACTAGGATGGCTAAGGCCACCTTGGAATTCAGTCTTGCAAGGCAGGCCAAAGACAAGATAAAGGGCTTCTTCAAACATACTGCAGGAAGAACCAATACTAGAGGCAATATAGGCCCACTGCTGAATGGGGTGGGTGATGTAGGATGTGGATAAGGCAGAGTTGCTGAATGCATTCTTTGTCTCCATCTGTACTCAGGAGCCCCACACCTCTGAGGCCACAGAGGAAGGCAAACTTGAGGAGGAGGCTTCCTTGGTTGATGGGAACTGGGCTAGTGAGGGTTGGGTTAGGGAACAGTTAAGTAAACTGAACTTCCATAAGTCCATGGGTCTTGATGGCGTGCACCCGCGAGTGCTGAAAGAGCTGGCGGAGGTCACTGCCAGACCACTTTCCATCATCTTTGGTAAGTCATGGTGGAAAGGAGAGGTGACTGGGGATTGGAGGAGGGCAAATATCACTCCAGTCTTTAAAAAGGGTAAGAAGGAGGACCCAGCTAACTATAGATGGGTCAGCCTCACCTCCGTCCCCAGAAAGATGATGGAGCAGCTTTTCCTCAGCACTGTGCTTAGCCATATCAAGGACAAGAAGGTCACTGGGAGCAGTCAGCATGGTTTTGCAAAGGGGAAGTCATGTTTGACCAACCTGATAACCTTCTATGAGGATGTAACCAGGTGGATAGATGATGGAAGAGCAGTGGATGTGCTTTACCTTGATTTCAGTCAAGCATTTGACAGTCTCCCACAGCATCATCATAGCTAAAGTGAGGAGGTGTGGTCTGGATGATCAAATAGTGAGGTGAATTGGGAAATGGTTAAAGGAAAGAAGTCAGAGAGTGGTGGTCAATGAGACAGAGTCTAGCTGGAGGCCTGTAACTAGTGGAGTCCCTCAGGGGTCAGTACTGGGACCAGTATTATTTAGTATATTAATTAATGACCTGGATGAGGGCATGGAGTGCACTGTCAGCAAGTTTGCTGATGACACCAAGCTGGGTGGAGTGGCTGACACACCAGAGAGTTGTGCTGCCATGCAGAGAGATTTGGACAGGCTGGAGAGTTGGGCAGGGAGAAATTGAATGAAGTTCATCAGGGGCAAGTGCAGAGTCATGCATCTGGGAAAGAACAATCCCATGTATCAGTATAGACTGGGGACTGACCTGCTGGAGAGCAGTGAAGGGGATAGGGATTTGAGAGGCCTGGTGGATGGAAGGATGGCCATGAGCCAGCAGTGTGGTTTTGTGGCCAGGAAGGCCAATGCCATTCTGGAGTGTATTAGAAGGGGTGTGGTTAGTAAGTCAAGGGAGGTTCTCCTTCCCCTCTACTCTGCCCTAGTGAGTCCTCATCTAGAGTACTGTGTCCAGTTCTGGGCCCCCCCAATTCAGGAAGGACAGGGAGCTGCTTGAGAGAGTCCAGCACAGAGCCACAAAGATGGTTAAGGAAGTTGATCATCTTCCTTACGAGGAGAGACTGAGGGAGCTGAGGCTTTTTAGCTTGAAGAGGAGGAGACCNTGGTTAGTAAGTCAAGGGAGGTTCTCCTTCCCCTCTACTCTGCCCTAGTGAGTCCTCATCTAGAGTACTGTGTCCAGTTCTGGGCCCCCCCAATTCAGGAAGGACAGGGAGCTGCTTGAGAGAGTCCAGCACAGAGCCACAAAGATGGTTAAGGAAGTTGATCATCTTCCTTACGAGGAGAGACTGAGGGAGCTGAGGCTTTTTAGCTTGAAGAGGAGGAGACCAAGGGAGACCTCATTAATGTTTATAAATATGTAAAGGGTGAGTGCCAGGAGCATGGAGCCAGCCTCTTCTCAGTGATGCCTAGTGACAGGACAAGGGGCAATGGGTGGAAGTTGAAGCATAAGAGGTTCCACATGAACCTGAGGAAGATTCTTTTCACTGTGAGGGTGACAGCACTGAAACGGGCTGCTGAGGGAGGTTGTGGAGTCTCCCTCTCTAGAGATATTCAAGAACCATCTGGATGTTGGGTCCATGTCCAAGTGGAGACCAGTGACAAGTGGAGTCCCTCAGGGATCAGTCCTGGGACCAGTCTTGTTCAACATCTTGGTGGGTGACAGGGACAAAGGCATTGAGTGCACCCTCAGCAAGTTTGCTGATGACACCAAGCTGTGTGGTGCAGCAGACATGCTGGAGGGCAGGGATGGCATCCAGAGGGACCTGGACAGGCTGCAGAGGTGGGCACAAGCCAACCTCATGAGGTTCAACAAGGCCAAGTGCAAGGTCCTGCAGCTGGGTCAAGGCAATCCCAAGCACAAATACAGGCTGGGCAGTGACTGGCTGGAGAGCAGCCCTGAGGAGAGGGACTTGGGGGTGCTGGTGGATGAGAAGCTCAACATGAGCCAGCAGTGTGCACTTGTAGCCCAGAAAGCCAACAAGAGCCTGGGCTGCATCAGGAGAAGTGTGGCCAGCAGGTGGAGGGAGCTGATTCTCCCCCTCTACTCTGCTCTCGTGAGACCCCACCTGGAGTACTTGTTGCGATTATTAATAATCGGTTATGAATTATTAATACTATTTTATTACTATTATTTGTTATTAATATTCAAAATTTCAGGAAGGTTCTTTGGATGTTCGGTTGACAAGAGGCAATTATACAAAGGTTATTAATAAGCACAGAATCAAAGAGCTTAAACAGTTTAAACAGTCAGAACCTGGTAAAAAGGGAACCTGATAACAGGGGAAATTCTAACCCCGCCTATACTCACAGACGCGATAGGTACAGAGCGTCCTGCAGAGAGGAGGAGGAAAGGTTTGCCTTGCTGCTGCTGGTGCAAATTGCAGTGCACACTGCAAACACGTGGCCACTGTGAAAGAGCTGCAGATAGCATCCAGTCCCGGTGAAAGCAGCAGGAAAAGAAGCAATGGCTCTAAATCACCCTCCCTTAAATAGACTATTTTGAAGGGTGAAACTAGCCAACAGGCATTAGCATCCATTGTTTTGGCCAATGAATTCAAAGTCCTGTGCCTAGATGTCCACCCTAACACTTGAGGGACAGCACAAGACACCTGACTTGGTCATGTGTCTTCGGGGCTTTCTCATTCAAACCCTCATTGCCTGCTCACATCCTTGCTACAGGAGGAGGGGAGAGCAGGGGTTTGAACTATCTCGTCAGGATTTATGCCCTACCAGGACTGTACTGCGTCCAGTTTTGGAGCCCCTATTACAAGAGGGATGTGGACATGCTGGAGCGTGTCCAGAGAAGGGCCACGAGGATGATCAGAGGGCTGGAGCACCTCTTCTATGAGGACAGGCTGAAAGAGTTGGGACTGTTCAGTTTGGAGAAGAGGAGGCTCCCAGGTGACCTTATTGTGGTTTTCCAGTATCTGAAGGGAGCCTACAAGAAAGCTGGGGAGGCACTTTTGAGGCTATCAGGTAGTGACAGCACTAAGGGGAATGGAGCAAAGCTGGAGGTGGGGAGATTCAGATTGGATGTGAGGAGGAAGTTCTTCACCATGAGGGTGATTAGACCCTGGAATGGGTTGCCCAGGGGGCTGGCTGGGGCCACATCCCTGGAGGTGTTTAAGGCCAAGGTGGATGAGGCTGTGGGCAGCCTGATCTAGGGTAGGGTGTCCCTGTGAATGGCACAGGGCTTGGAACTGGACGATCCTTGTGGTCCCTTCCAACTCTGACTGATTCTATGATTCTGCATGTTCCTGTGTGATCTAATATAGGTGATCCTGCTCTGGGACCAGATAATCCTTCAAGGTCCTTTCCAGCCCCTGATGTTCTATGATTCTATGACATTGTGATGCTGAACAATCTTGGGCAATCTACTCTGGCCAGCCCTACCATTCTCTAGTTCTGTGATTAAAAACTGTTTTAATCAGTGCTGAAATTCCTGCCAGCCCCCTGCATTGGTGCCAAAGAGGGAATAACTGCAGGACATGAGGATTGCATGTGTGAATGTATTGGACTTGACGATCTTGAAAGTCTTTTCCAATCTGATTGATAATGTGATTCTGTAATTGGAGACCTTTGGAATGTACAGAATCACAGAATGATAGGGGCTGGAAGAGAATCTAATCTGAGTATCATCTAGAGCAAGCTCCCTGCTAAAGCAGGGTCATGCAGAGCAGTCTGCACAGGATATCATATATCCAGGCAGGAGGAGAGAATAAGAACCTGTCTTTGACTTCCATATTCCCACAGATAGGTTGGAAATAGTAAATTAAATGTACATATGTGCTCCCAGTGACACACTGGGCTCAGTCATGCATGGAGGGTGAGTTAGCCTGGTGGCAACTGCAAAGTCATAGCTCAGGGCACTCCCAACACCCTGTTTTACAAGTCCTCTAAAACAAATCTGCACCCAAATGGTTATTAATAGCTCTTAGTCTGGTATTTTCTTCCATCAAAATGGATGCATACTTGATCCATTGTGTTTATTGCAGTTTCGTTCCCATGTAGCCCTCCAGAGCTGCACAGCAGTGGCAGCCCTGGTGTGAACCACGTTGCCAGCCAGCCTCACAGAGTCCCACCAGGCACTGAGATTCCTCCCATTTCTCTTATTTCATCATCCCTACGGAGGAGGAGGCGCATCTTGTATGTTGCAGCACAGAAGGTTCCACCTCAACACAAGGGGGAACTTCTTTACTGTAAGAGTCAGAGAGCACTGGCACAGGCTCCCCAGAGGAGTTGTGGGGTCTCCTTCTCTGGAGACTTTCAAGGCCTGTCTGGATGCATTCCTCTGTGAACTAGATTGTATGGGTCTGCTCTGGCAGGGGGGTTGGACTCAGTGAACCTTTGGGTCCCTGATATCCTGTCATCCTTTGATCTTAGGTGGGCAGAGCTGCTCTGGCAAGCTAAATACTTTTGTTCTGTCTGGGCATTAAAGGCTCAGCCCTCCCCAGGCCTCTTTCCCATCCAGCTGTGGCTGGGAGACAGGAGACATCGTTACTCATGTGACTGTCCCCCAGGGCGTTGCCAATGAAACGATCTTGCTCCCTCCACACATCAATATTCTTGACATCCATCCTAAAACTTAGGTCATGTGTATCAATCTGCTTTTCAAGAAGTGTCAGAAGGGTACAGATATCCTTTACTATTTTTAGGGCCCTACCAAAAGTATTTATCAGCTTTCCGACACCTAATCCCATTTGTCATATTTGATGCTATCTGCCACTTGCCAGGGAAGAAGAAGAGAGTCCTCTGGAAATGCAGTGGCAGATGGGTGAAACTCCATAAGCTAAGGCCACAGTGTTCTGGTGACTCCCAGGAGTTTTGCCTCTTGTCACAGTTGGGAAGCACTTGCCAACAGTCCCCTGGCAGCAGATAGAGCAGGGGCTTAAGGGAGCAGCTCATGATCACCTCATCATTCACCTGTTCACGGAATAGTAGTGATGTGGAGAAGATCTGCTTGGCCATGGAGTAGGGCTGAGCTATAGAAGAGAAGACAGCTGATATCTGGTGACTCCACCATCCGCTCTGCATGCCATCGGCACTCCCATGCTGCCAGGTGATGCCAAAAGATCTCTTCCTTCAATGCATACCCTTAGCTGGTCAGCCCAGCCCAAAAGTGTACAAGGACAGGGATCAATCTGTGTACAATACTACATCACTCATCCTACTCTTGCTAGGAGGTACAGGAAAGGTGCTGAGGTTCTTATTTTTCCACACACACGTTGCCAGCAAGAAGCTCTTCAGCTCCTCCATGGCACATAGCTCAAGGTTTCTCATTGGGTGGCTCTTTGGTGCGCAGGTAATGTGTTCATCTACATCGTGCCACAGAACTGGGCTGTTTTCCTGACACTGTTGGGCTTTACAAAGCAATGCATTCAGTTTGAAACTTGCCCACATACCATCTGCTTCAGCCTTACCTTCCTTTGACAAAGGAGATTAATCTATCATGTCCATTTGGCTTTCCTGGAATTGCAGAAGGTTGTGGGTTTGTGTTAGGTTTGCACTTTCAGCACTCCCCAGCAGCTCCTGCAACAAACTCCTGCTCTTGTTTTCCAGTGAAAGATCAGTGACAAAAATCAATACCATCTTCATAGCTATAATGAATGTGACCTGCAGCCTTTTATAGGATGACCACAAGCTTCCATCATACGTCTGGAGGCCTATTTGCAAATATTGATTTGTGTTGCAGATTATCTTTAGTCATTTCATATCCAATCTTAAGGTCTTGCGGTGCTGCCCCTGCCCTCAGTTTGATACCAAAGGCACAGCTCCAATTTAAAAGCCCTGGCTGCTTTGATTATTAAATTTTATTATTATTAATAATCGAGATTTCAGGAAAATTTCCCTGGGGTTCTTTGGATGTTCAGTCAGTAAGGTTGTTGCACAAAATTGCTTATAAACACTGAATTAAACAGTTTAAACAGCCCAAACAGTCAGAAACTTGGAAAACATGGAACCTGCTAACAGGGGAAATCCTAACCTCACCTATTACTCACAAACGTGATAGGTATAGAATCCCGAGGAGAGGAGGAGAAGGAGTTTGCCTTGCCGCTGCTGTAGGCTGCAATCTGCAATGCACGCTGCAAACACGTGGCCGCTGTGAGAGGTGCAGGAGACGTCCAGGAAAGAACAGGAGTTTGAACTGATTTGGGCAGGATTTGTGCCCTACCAGGAGACTGGCCGTAGACAGTGATGACAGCTGAGGTTGCCAAGTTAGGAAAATGAGGTGTTTCAGGTTATTTTAAGCTTCTTAAAGAGGCTGGTTCTCAGAAAGCACCAACTGAGGGAAAGCACTGCTTTGGAGTCGCAGCAGATTCTGTTTACTCAAAGCAGGCGAAAAAAAAAAATTGAGCCTTCATATGCAGATGTATGGCATTTGGAAATGTCATCTGGCTGCATCCACATAGAAATGAGCCTCTCCCTCCCAAGGCTGCATTGATAGAGGAACTGCACAGTAGCACACAAAGCAGGAAGAGCAGGACACCACACTGGGTCAGGTTCACAGAGTTTTGTCTCTTAATCACTACTTAAAGAAGTTGACCAGTATTGCTAGGCAGCTGTATGGTAAACTGGGATTGCTTATTGTCAAGGGTCAGGTCTGGGCTGGCCACTGGACAAGTGACCAATGCTCTCAGTGACCCCTTTCTGCCTTCCCACATGGAAGAGAAATGGAAGAAGGGAGAGAGACTGATGAGTTGGGAAAGAAACTAAACCAGCTGGGTTGGAAAGAAGAACGAACAAATGAAACAGAAACAGAGACACAAACCAATATGCAACCCAACCCCTGATGGCAATGATGTCACCATCACCACTGATGCTGGGGGCAGGTACTGGGGAAGTCCCAGACTGGATTCAGCAGCAGATGAAAACCAGATTCAGGAGCTGGATTTGCAAACACTCAAAGTGGAGTCACCATTCATGGAGGTGTTCAGACGTGCAGCACCTGACACATTGGGACATGATTTGGTAGGCATGGTGGGGTTGTGTTGAGGGTTGAACATTTCCAACCTTAGCGATTCTGTGAGTCTGTAATTGGTGCTTTCTGAAGGAGTAGGAAGTTAGTCCCACAGAGCTGGTGGCATCTTTTTAGGGGGATCTGAGACAGCAGCACGCTGAAAACAAAGCGTAGCTGGGTTAGCCTAAAGAGGGGGTGAACCTGTTCTAGGAATGGGGTTAAGGCATATGGATTCAGTCATGGCATGAAGGAGGGAAGGGCCCCTTTGCCCAAGGCTGTAATAAACCCACAACATGGCCCCGCATCCTTAGATGACATCCTTGGCAAGGACTGCAGTGATGATCTTAAAGAGCTCTGTCTGTCCATTTTATCCAACAAGTGTTGAGAGATTACTTCACAGAATCACAGAGTGGTAAGGGTTGGAAGGGGCCTCCAGAAATCAAGTGCCAACCTCATGCCAAACCAGAATCACCCAGGGCAGGTCACACAGGAATGCATCCATAGGAAACGCCACAACCTCTCTGGGCAGCCTGCTCTCAGGCTCTGTCACCATCACTGTCAAGAAGTTTCTCCTCATGTTGAGGTGTTGCTGACATCTAATACAGAGATGACATAGAGAGCTGAAGATCTTGCCATTCTACCAGGCTGGGAAGCAGGCAGGTGCCATTTCTGTGCAATGATCAGCTGTTCCATGAAGCTGCTGAAGGAAGAGGTCAGTGCATCATCTCTTGATAACCTCAAATCAAGTGGTGCAGCATCTGCTTGACACAGCAGTGACCACTGCTTTTATCAACAGCCTCCATAGGGCTGAGTGGATGAAATGTGTTGGTGAGGAAGCAGAGGAGGTCAGATAAGGTGAGACAACAGCCTGGTTTAGCTCCCTGAATGAAACCATCACTCTAGGGAGGAGTTGTGTCTAGTGCGAGCACCTGAGCACTTAGAAAAATGCTGGTTTGAAGCAACAAATTATCCCAAATAGCCTTTTTTTCTCTTTCAGCTTGGCTCTTCAGACATGTCAGCAATGGTTGCTAGTGTCTGCTTGTATCCCTGAGCTGTTTTGGGCTCCTATTGAACCTTGTATTGCAGTATCTACATGGTAGCACCTATTTGTGTGTGCAGGAGCCTCAGCTGCTGTACAGTGTCTAGGGTAAGCTGTCTGCTCCTCACCAGTGGGTATGGATAGATTGTTCTAACAGAGGGGTAACTAATTGATTCAAGATACTATTTTTTCAAAATTAATATTGTTTATTCACTTTTAATATTCAGAACTCTTGCCATCCCCAACCACTAATTTTAGTAATAATTAGGTTCTTCTGCAGTGGTCATGGAAACATTATACAAATGCATAACTAGATCTAGAAATAACTAGCAAAAATATATAAACATTCAAACCCAATTGAACTGAAAGAGAAGCTTCTTGCAGTCAGTATACTGCTTGCCCACTAGATGGACTCCAGAAGCTCCTTTCTGCTTATAGTAGAAGGCAATTAGTGAATTACAAGAGTCTTTAAGTATTTACTCACAATATATTATCTCCCAACTTGCGGGGCTAGCTACAGCTTAAGACAGTACCCAAATGTTTTCAGGGAATTCTGTCAATGTCTTCTTGGCTGCTGAGACTTCTGATTCTTCCCAGGCTTCACAGGCTGCTGGGGAAAGGGGGCAGATGGTCTCTGACCTTATCCTGGATCCTCTGGATGATCTGTGTATCTCCAGGACTTCCCGTCTTGGCAGGAGACTTTCAGGTGTAGGTGGGATGTCTTGCAATGTGCAGTCCTGGCATGGATGTCACACTGGCTATGCTGGCCAATCGCGTGGTGGCATTTAAAGACCATTCCTGGTAAACTCGAAGCAGGCAGTTTCCAGTCAGACGAACTAGCTTATAGTGTAGCAAAGCATAATGCTGCAGAAAGCAATAAGGCAGTGAGACACAACACTGCCAGAAACAGAGAGCAATGTCAGCAGGCAGCAGCAGGCAGGCACAAATACAACAGCGGAGCATGTTGTGTTACCTGCTCAGCTCTTTTATCAATGTAGCCCCAGACTAATGGGCCTTTGGACACAGAATAGCAACTCAGAATGGCAGTTAGCCGAGCTTGACCGTATTAGGTGAAGCCGTAGGCTTGCCTTACCCAAATTTGGGAAAAAACATAGGCGTTACATGAGGCAGGCACAAGCCAAGCCTGTGTACCTTGTTTACTACAGGATGTAAACAGGAGCAAAACAAGTCTGGGCAAGCCAGGGTTCTTAGACTTAATGGCTCCAGGTTCTTTTGTCCTCTTTCCTGTGGTTGCTTCTCCCCACGGCAGGAGGAGGGAAAGCAGAGAAACATGTCTGGGCAGGCCAGGACATGTATAAGTCTATTTTTGGCCTATCAGGCCTACCACGACAACTGTAACTACTGAAAGAACAAAGGGAAGGTTGCGTTTAGCACGGGGAGCACAAAGGGTCTTAGCAGAGGCAGGGAAGTGATGAGCAAGTTGCCAAATTTCCAGAAGTCATCACAAACACAGAAGGTTCATTGAATCATAGAATCATAAGATCCATAGAATGGTTTGGGTTGGAAGAGACCTTAAAGATCACCAAGTTCCAACCCCCTGTCATGGGTAGGGGCACCTTCTGCTACAGCAGCTTGATCAAGGCCACATCCAGACTCACCTGGAACACCTCCAGGGAGGAGACATCTATGACCTCCCTGGGCAACCTGTGCCAGTGTCTCACCAGCTTTAACACATATAGCATAGTCCACATCTGTATGCTGACGAGCTGGAAGCATTTTGGTTCCCCATTTGGCCATCTGGAGGTTATTAGTATCTTCATTCATTGGTTTCTATTATTGATGGCAGCAGGCTGAGTAATTCTGACACATTGCTGTAGTGGGGTTTTTTTCCTCGAGGGTGCTGGGATGATTTGCCATCATCTACAACATAAAACCCACTGGATTTTTTTTTATTTTTTTTTTTAAAGAAAGTGAATGTTATCTTATTCGAAGGAACTCGTTTGCATGGGAACAGTTAAAAATTAATAAATTACTGTGGTGAGGGAGCCTATTTTGTGTCTGGGAAAAGAAGAAGGTGTGATTTCATTCACAAACTTCCATTTCTATCTTTTTCCCTCTTGGTAAGGTAGCTAATACAGGCAGGGTTGTGTTGCCATTCAGCCAGACATAGCCAGGCTGGAGAATTGAGCAGAAGGGAAGCTCAACAAGGCCAAGTGTGGGGTCCTGCATCTGGGGAGGAACAGACGCCTGCCCCAGTACAGGTGAGGGATTGACCTGCTGGAGAACAGCTCCATAGAGAAGGACCTAGGTGTGCTAGTGGACAGTAGGTTCACCATGAGTCAGCGGTGAGATCTTGTGGCCAAGAAAGCCAGTGGTTTCCTGGGCTGCATTAAGAAGAGCATGACCAGCAAGTCAAAGGAGGTTCTTCTGCCCCTCTACTCTACAGAGATGCTGAGGGACCTGGGGCTGTTGAGCTTGGAAAAGAGCAGCCTGAGAGGGGATCATCCAGAGCTAAAGGGCAGGGGGAAAGAGCATGGGAGTAGATTCTACTCAGTGGTGCCAAGTGACAGGACAAGGTGCAACAGGCACAAACTGGAAGCCAAGAGGTTCTGTCTGAAGATGAGGAAAAAATTATTTGGTGTGAAGGTGCTGGAGCCCTGCAGCAGGCTGCCCAGAGAGGTTGTGGAGTCTCCTTCTCTGGAGAGACTCCAAACCTGCCTGAACATTGTGATCCTGGTCAATCTGCTCTAGGTGTACCTGTGTTAGCAGGGGGGTTAGTCTGGATGATCACCAGATGTCCCTTTCAACTCCCACTATTCTGTGACCATGCAAGTGTCTTTTATGTGCTTGCTCTCTTTGTGTTCTTTATGTAGAAAGCCTTGCTCAGAGTTGGTACTTGGAGCGGATGCAAGATAAATGGTGCCAGACATTTTCAGCTGACATTTGGTGTCTCACTTTCCAGTAGCTCTCATGGAGGACGGGCTGAGGAGCTCCCTCCTGAGCAGCTGTAAACACTTCCTGCTCAATCTTCTCTCCAATGCCCAGGATTGCTCCATAGGCTGATAGTCTCTGAACCTTTGTTTTGATTTCAAATAGGAGCTGCACACCAAGTTTCTATCCTGCAGAGCAGAAGAAGATTGCTAAGTTCCCAGTGCTCTGCAGCACGCCTTTGGGAGAGCTGCCAATGAGCTAAAAAGAGTGAGAAGGGACACATTTCCAGAAGGGATTGGGAAGGTTAAGGTCATATATTTGACCCAAAAATCCCTTTCCCCCTTCATAAATCCTCTGATAATGTGATGTGCAGGGAGTCATTACCTCAATATCAGAGAGAGCTTTCAGCTGCAAACTTGACTGACCTCAGCAGTATTAAAAGATTAAATTATTATGTAAGTCAATTCTTCTTAACTACTGCCTCCAACGAGATAGGTGTCACCATCTCATCCTTCATTTGATGACATCCACATTTGTGTATATTTTCAGCTCCCCCCCCCAACCCAGGCTCAGTGAGGACTCTATACCAAGTTTAACACTGATATCTGGGACATATTTTCTTAAATGGGCATAACTCATCAGCTGTTATTTCCATAAGCTCCAACATTCTACTCTGTACAGCAGTGAAGATGCCAAAATGACATTTTACAGGCCATGGTCCTCTACTTTGCTTACCTAAAATCACCTAGAGAAATCTCAGTGATTGAACCCTAAAGATGGCAGAAATGTTAAGTGCCTGGCGGTTAATTTTTGGACATAAGAACCCTAGTTTTGCCAATTTTTAAAATCTAATTTCTTCCAAGTGGATTGCAGGACTGGAAAGAATTTTCTGGACACTCCAATCAGTACTTCACATAATCCTCGTTAAGGGCACTAATGGATTTATTGGTTTGTCAGCAGTGCTACTCATCATGGTCAGTTGTCTAATCAGGAGCTGGGGACTGGTGAGGGCTGTCTGCAGGAAGACCTGGCACTTTTGAATTACTTGCAGAGTCAAGTCCTGCAACTGGGTAGACTCTTTTGGCTTTAGAATTTCAGCCTTCATTGGAAGTCAGTCTGACTTCCAAAACCTGAAGGGAAGGCACAGAGCTAACCCAGAAATTATAACAGAATTAACCAGGTTGGAAAAGATCTTTGAGATCATTGAGTCCAACCTATCACCTAACACATCCTAATTAACTAAACCATGGCACTAAGTGCCTCATCCAGTTCCCTTTTAAACACCTCCAGGGATAGTGACTCCACTATTTGAAACCATTCTTCCACCCCTCCTCAACAGCAGGCAGGAGCCACCCATACTGAGGAATGTAGACAAGATAGCTTTAAATAATGCATTTAACCTTTCAGAAGTTAATCCATTGGGAAGGGCACTCTGGCTGGATAGGTGGTTACTAGATAGCTTTTCACCATCCATTTTACCCCAGCACTGTGACTCAGTGTCTCAGCATTGCCCTGCCATCCACAGAAAGATTGGACAGCAAGGGTTCAACTGGCAGGTCCTTCCAGTATGCAAGACTCTTCCAGCCCACCCAAAAGTAGTATCTGGACTTAGTACTTGTGAAATTGAGCTGCTTTCCCCAGCAGATCTTCCATGATAGGCTGACGTGTTCTGGCACTGACCAAAGATGCAAGCAAGAGCAAGTGTCACACTGAGTTGCCAATAACACTGCAGTAAGCCTAATGTTGAAAAGGAACAACTCAGGTTGACATTGCTGAAACCTGACTGACCTCAACTTTGGTACCTGTCATTGCGTTATGAATGCTGATCTGCTGTGCTTGGAAACAAGTGGGCAGCTCGGCTCCCTGTAGGGATAAGGTTGGTGTGGTAGAGTTTTACTTCGGTGATGCTATAGTGAGATCCATGTGAATTGCCTCTAATACTGAATGTGTAAATTATCTCAGATGGTAACAAGGGGGAAAGTCTGCACCTAGTTTGTTTAGCTTTACTCTGTTGAACTTTGTGCAGTTCTTGATCTATAATTTAAACATGTTGTTATTCATATCCTCTCTTTTTAGAGATTATTTATGATTCTTGGTTCATAGTCTTGTAAACCCTGTGGTGCATTATCACAGAATCACTGTAATTGGAAAAGACCTTTAAGATCATCCAGTCCAACCATTATCTAGCTCTGCCAGGTCTGGTGCTAAACCACAGCCTTCAGCACCACATCTCTGCCTCTTTGAAACACCTCCAGGGATGGGGATTCAACCCCCATCCTGGGAGCCTGTTCCAATTTTTGAAAATATTTTCAGTGAAGAAGTTTTTCCTAATCCAATTTAAACCTAANCCCCCCTGCCGTTCCTTGATAGAATCATAGAATAGCTTAGGCTGGAAAAGACCCTTAAGATTTCCAAGTCCAACGATTAACCCAACACAAGCAACTCCAGTGCTAAACCACATNGTGAATTGCCTCTAATACTGAATGTGTAAATTATCTCAGATGGTAACAAGGGGGAAAGTCTGCACCTAGTTTGTTTAGCTTTACTCTGTTGAACTTTGTGCAGTTCTTGATCTATAATTTAAACATGTTGTTATTCATATCCTCTCTTTTTAGAGATTATTTATGATTCTTGGTTCATAGTCTTGTAAACCCTGTGGTGCATTATCACAGAATCACTGTAATTGGAAAAGACCTTTAAGATCATCCAGTCCAACCATTATCTAGCTCTGCCAGGTCTGGTGCTAAACCACAGCCTTCAGCACCACATCTCTGCCTCTTTGAAACACCTCCAGGGATGGGGATTCAACCCCCATCCTGGGAGCCTGTTCCAATTTTTGAAAATATTTTCAGTGAAGAAGTTTTTCCTAATCCAATTTAAACCTAAGCTGAAAGGTGCTCAGATTCCTTGTGAACAAAGGAACTTTTAAATCCTATCCTGGTGCTTAGGGGGGGTCTCTATATCTGAAAAAAATGCTTTGTGTAATGATGTCTTGAGACATTATTTTGATTGGATTCAAAATGTTCCAGGAGAGGAGGGAAACTTCATCTGAAATAAATGCTTTTTTCATTGTGGTCAGTCTTTTGAGTGCTCNCCCTCAGCACCACATCTACACATCTTTTAAATCCCTCCAGGGATGATGATTGCACCACTTCCCTGGGCAGGCTGTGTAGGACTTGACTCTTTTAATGAAGACAGTTTTCCTGATATTCAACCCAAATCTCCCTTGGTGCTACTTGATGCCATCTCCTCTCATCCTTATGTTCAATCCCTAACTCTTTTAGAGAAGTCATCTGTCAAAACGAGGGCCTGTGGACACTTTGTGTCTAAGTATTGTGGTTTCTATCCAGCCAGATGATGAGTGCTCCCGTATGAGATGTTTAACCTATGGAGTGCTAGCAAAGCTTGGGCCGTCTCATTTTGAATTCAGTAAAGTGCTTTCCATCATCACGTTACACTTAGAGGTGCAATTACAAGTTCTGCAGGATCCTAGATTTACTTGAAAGTCTGCTAGAGACCTTTCTAAAGAAAACACTGCTTCTACCCACAGAGTTGCAAGAGGAGGAAAAATAGTTCCTCTTTTTACCAGCCCTACAGCCTACACACAGCCTACACATCTAGGAGAAGTCCTGGTTCCCCTTTCAAGCCCTAGCAGATTAGTCTGTCCTGCAGATACAATTTCCCTCACCATCTTGAAGTGTGGCTTTAAAAAAAAAGAAACCAAATGGCCTCCCATCATTTTGGCAGCAACTGTTGGCTCCCCTGAGAGAAGAGGGGATTCTCACACAGCGGGGTGGTAGTGCATGGACAGAGATATCCTACTGCCTGAGAAGAAAGGATCAGAGATACACAGGCACACACACACAGAGCAGTCTCCTGGACATCACAGAATGTTAAGGGTTGGAAGGGACCTCCAGAGACCATTGACTCCAAACCCCTGCCAGAGCAGGATTGCCTGAGGCAGGTTACACAGGAACACATCCAGGCAGGTTTTGAAAGTCTCCGTAGAAGGAAGACCTCTCTGGGCAGCCTGTTCCAGTGCTCCGGCACCTTTACCTTATAGAAGTGTCTCCTCATGTTGAGGTAGAACCTGCTGTGTTCCAGCTTGTACCCATTGTTCCTTGTCTTGTCACCATCAAAAAGAGCCTGGCACCTTCACCCTGACACCCACCCCTCAGATATTTATAGACATTTATAAGGTCCTCTCTCATCCTTCTCTTCTCCAGACTCCAGCTCTCTCAGTCTCTCCAGCAGGTTCCTTGTCTTTCTTAAATTGGGGAGCCCAAAACTGGGCACAGTATTCCAGGTGCAGTGTCGGTAGGGCAGAGTAGAGCAGAAGGAGAACCTCCCTAGACCTGCTGGACACACTTTTCTTGATGCATCCCAGGATGTCGTTGGTTCTCTTGGCTACAAGGGCACATTGCTGTCCCAGAGGTCCTACACCCAGAAGCCCTCAGGCATGGTGCATTAATGATAACTATGGAGTATAAACTCCAGCAAGTCCAACAAGGATCTATGCGTGTGCACTGGGAAGGTCCATTGATAGCCAACACATGTCACACCTCTGTTCTTGGAAGATTTCCAGGGGGAAAAATGAGCATACTTGAAGTCCTGGTGGAATGATGACCCTCTGTGTGTGTATTTCATATATTGGTAGCCACTGTCCCACCTAGTGACTGGTGTGCAGCCAGAAATCTTTTTGCACCATACCAAATTAACCTAGTGCTCATGGCTTTTTTCCAGCAGCAGAAATTCCTGGACAGCCTCCCACTATGAGATGCCTCCTGTCAGTCTGTCCTGTCTGTGCCATCCCAGAGACCACAATCAGCCCTGAGCCCAGGATTGGCACAGTGCTCTGATTCCCCCCTCCTCCAGTACGTTGTCATTAACATCCCAGGTGTCCCAGTGAAAGGAGGGAAGCAAGAGAAGCAGCCAGGGCTGTGTTCAACACCTCTGTATTTCAAAAGATGCTTCAGTGTCTCATAGTGCAAAGGTTCTGCAGGTCCTAAGGATGACAGAGAAGTTCCTGCTGCAGAGGGTGCCCTGCCGTTGCCATTTGGCAGCAGATTGATTTAACTTACGGATAACAACATTAACAAACTTGGTTAGTGCAAGTTGTTAGAGACTCTCAAAACTATCCTTGGACAGCAGCCACAGGAAAAAAAATCATTATGAAAATCTGAATCTTGTATCGGCTGCAAGCACTTTTCCCAAAGGTGGGATAGTACCTACTGCCAGCATGGCTGGCTCAGAGGCAGAACACAAGCTACAATCATTTCATAACACTTGGGGACTTCCTTTGGAAGATGATTCAGCTTCTCTGTGTGCAAACTACATTTCCTCAGGCACCTACCATGAGGTTTACCCCATGCACCAGTACAGTTGCGAGGCCTGACCTGCTGGAAAGCAGCTCTGCAGAAAAGGACCTGGGAGTGCTGCTGGACAAGAAGCTCACAATAAGCCAGCAGTGTGATCTTGTGGCCAGGAAGGCCAACAGTATTCTGGTGTGTATTAAGAGTGTGTCCTGAAGGTCAAGGGAGTTTCTCTTCCCACTCTACTCTGCCTTGGTGAGGCCACATCTGGAGTACTGTATCCAGTTCTGGGCTTCCCAATTCAAGAGTTACAGGGGACTACTAAAGAGAATCTAACAGAGGGCCACAAAGATGCTGAGGGACCTGGAGCATCTCTGTGTAGAGAGACTGAGAGTCCTGGGGCTATTTGGTCTGGAGAAAGCAGCCTAAGAGGGGATCTGATCAATGCTCAGTAAGAGCCAAAGGGTGAGGAGCAAGAGGATGGGGCTGGACACTTTTCAGTGGTGTCCAGTGACAGACAAGGAGCAGTGGGCACAAACTGGAACTACAGACCAGTCAGTCTCACCTCTGTGCCTGGTAAGATCGTGGAGCAGATCCTCCTGAAGACTCTGCTGCGGCAGATGGAAAACAAAGCAGAGGTGTCTGATGCCAACCAGCATGGCTTCACCAAGGGCAAATCATGCCTGACAAATTTGGTGGCTTTCTATGATGTCACAGAGTGGTGGACAAGGGAAGGGCAACTGCTGTTATCTACCTGGACCTGAGTAAGGCTTTTGACTCTGTCCCCCATCCTGGTCACCAAACTGGGAAAACATGGACTTGATGGGTGGACAACTCGCTGGATAAGGAATTGGCTGGATGGTTGCACACACAGAGTGGTGATCAAGGGCAGAATGTCCACCTGGAGACCTGGGACAAGTGGTGTCCACCTGGGACAAGTGGTGTCCCTCAGGGGTCAGTGCTGGGACCAGTGCTGTTTAACATCTTTGTCAGTGACATGGACAGAGGAATCAAGTGTACCCTCAGCAAGTTTGCAGATGACACCAAGCTGTGTGGCACAGTCAACTTGCTGGAGGGCAGGGATGGCATCCAGAGGGACCTGCACAGGCTGCAGAGGTGGGCCCAGGCTAACCTCATGAAATTTAACAAGGCCAAGTGTAAGGTCCTGCACCTGGGTCGCTGCAATCCCAAGCACAAATACAGGCTGGGTGGTGAGTGGCTGGAGAGCAGCTCTGAGGAAAAGGACCTGGGGGTCTGGGTGGATGAGAAGCTCAACAGCAGCTGACAGTGTGTGCATGCAGCCCAGACAGCAACTGTGTCCTGGGCTGCATTAAGAGAGGCATTACCAGCAGGCCAAGGGAGGTGATTCTCCCCCTTTACTCAGCTCTCATCAGACCCCACCTGGAGTACTGTGTGCAGTTCTGGAGCCCCCAGCATAGGAAGGACATGGAACTGCTGGAGAGAGTCCAGAGGAGTGCCACAAAGATGATCAGAGGACTGGAGCACCTCTGCTATGAGGACAGGCTGAGAGAGTTGGGGCTTTTCAGCCTGGAGAAGAGAAGGCTTCGGGGAGACCTTATAGGAGTCTTCCAATATCTGAAGGGGGCCTACAGGAGGGCTGGGGAGGGACTATTCACAAGGTCTTTTAATGACAGGACAAGGGGGAATGGGTTTAAACTGGCAGAGGGGAGATTTAAACGGGATGTTAGGAGGAAGTTCTTTACAGTGAGGGTGGCGAGACACTGGAACGGGTGTTCAAGGCCAGGCTGGATGAGGTCTTGAGCGACCTGATCTAGTGGGAGGTGTCCCTGCCTATGGCGGGGGGTTGGAACTGGATGATCTTTGAAGTTTCTTCCAACCTAAACCATTCTATGGTGTATTAGATGTTAATGTCCAGGGTCTCTGTCTCCATCCCATCCCTGCCTGGGTGTGAGGAGAAAGGTCATTAAAAAGAACAGCAATGGTCAGGCAATTTTCACTCTGTAAGGAGTTGTCAAACATTCAGATTACTCACTCTTGGTTGCTCCTTTGCTGTAACTTGACAGGCATGAGATAGGCAAAAGAAGGACAGGAAGCCTTGCTAAGGTTTGTGTCCACATCAGCCTACCTGTTTGCAGGTGCAAAGCCTGGCTCTTGCTTTCCACAAACACCTTCCACACCTTGTTCTTGATTTCCCTTTCTTCACACATGGAGCTCTGGCCATGATGTTCCCTTATCCTTCATTGTCATGTTAATGTTCCTTTCACCTGTGTTCACAGAGAATGCAAATAAACTGGAAGAAAGTGCAAGAGGGATCTACATCCCTTGTCCAGAGCATTACAATGGCTTCTGCATGCATGGCAAGTGTGAGCACTCCACTAACATGCTGGAACCGTCTTGCAGGTAACCAACCCTTCTCCTACCAATGAGGAAAGGCTGCATGCAGGAAAATACTGACTACAAAGCACTTAATGTAGATAAAACTATGAAAAATAATGGTAATCTTGGCCCTTGGTGCTGCAGATCCATCAGACCATTTTGCCTGGTGGCAAAGGAACTGACTGTTAGCATGAGGCACCATTGTTCTTGCAACAGTGTGCTGAGAGAGCAAAGATAGGGAGCAGACAACCCCCACCCAGAGCAGATCCTCAAGCCAGGTTCTCCCAGCTCCTGCAAACAGCCAGGTCACATTTTGCTCTTTGCAGCAGCTAGGGTTTAGGTTCTCCATTCAGCTGGAAAATGTCCTTTCCTCAAGCTGCTGGCTGCTCTGGGAATGCAGAAGAGGAAAAGGGTGGAAGCTCAAGGCTTAATCCATCAGGGTTAGTACATCACTAATACTTCTGAGGGGGGTCCAAGCAATCCATTTATGGTTGCTGCTGCCATTTACCTGGACTTTAAGATCTTCTTGCTTGGAGTAAAATGAAAAAAGCAATGTCTGTGCCCCAAAATCATGGAGGGCAGATGCCAGGCTGCGGGGTGGGTTGGCAACAGTGAGCAGCACAGCAGGCAGCATTGGGGGCCTGTGCTTGTAGCATCAACACAGGGCTTTTTTTATAGCAACCAGACGAAATGTAAATGATGTATCCACTTGCAGGAACATCTAATCACATTTTATATGGAGCTTGGATGATTGCTTATCACCTCCTTAGGGCTAATCTGCATAAGGAGGCACCACAAAAATGGCTTTTCACCCTCCCCCACCTCCCCAGAGGAAGGGAGAAGTCTGAAATATGTTGTGCAAGGAACTAAATGGATTCTCATCACAACATACAAGTAGTTCCATTTGATGCTGGATAAGTCCTAGTCCTCTGAGTAACTCCTGCCGCCATCACAGTGTCATTCACTCTCAGAACATGGCAGTGCTGAGGACCTGAAACCTTTTCTCTGAGAGGTGAAGGAGGCATCCTTCATAAAAACACAGCAGCTTATGCCTAGGCCACTGGGGCTTTTCTGCAGACACAATTTGGGGGTAGGGGGTGCAATTCTTTGAAAGCAGCACATTCTAACTGTGGAAAAAAAAACAAACAAAACATTTTTTGTTTCAGATGTGATGCTGGCTACACTGGACAACACTGTGAAAAAAAGGACTACAGCGTTCTGTACGTGGTTCCAGGCCCAGTACGATTTCAGTATGTCTTAATAGCAGCTGTGATTGGAACCATCCAGATTGCCATCATCTGTGTTGTAGTCCTCTGCATTACAAGGTCAGCACCTCTGCTGTTTTGCAGTAGAACAAAGAACAGGCTTCTGTTTTTCCTGCTTTGTGCACTGATAATTCAGATTCCTGCAGTGGCATAGCTGATAATGAATGTTGTTTAATTCACCAACAAGCAGAAGATAGCAGCTGGACCCGCCAGCCAGTGTTGCTTCATTATCATCACTGAATTTTTACCTCCATCTTAATCAAACTTAGGTAGCAGCAGTGCCTACAGCAAGTGAAGTTGCCTGTTTTGCATTCAGATGCTTGGACAAATATTGTTCATATAAATAAGGGGGATATAAATACAGCAGCTGGATCAACACTTAATAAAACTAATCATATCTCCATCTGGATTCCTCAGAGGCCCATTCCCTTCATCCTAATCAGGCAAAGCACACAAACTTTTAAGCCTGTTTGCAATCCCCTTGATTAAATGATTTCATTAGGCTCCTGTATGTGTTCAGAGGTACCACACGTTTCAGGATCTTCACTAGATGGTGGCACGCCAAGCCATGTTGTTTTTCACTCTGATGAGGAGGACAGGGTTATCTGACTGGAAACAGCAGCCCCAGGGTAGCCCAGGATGAGAGGAGTAAAAGCAATCCTTGCCCTTCATATACCAACCTCTGCTTCACCACTGAACTGTGTTAACTGTCTCTGCAAGGGCTTGGGCTAAGTTCTGCACTTCAGATCATAGAATGGTTTGAGTTGGAAGGGACCTCCAAAGGTCATCTAGCACGACCCCCTGGAGTAAGCAGGGACATCTCCAACTAGATCAAGCTACTCAGAGCCCCATCAACCCTGACCTCCAGGGATAGGGCCTCCACCACCTCCCTGAGCAACCTGTTTCAGTGTTCTACCACCTTCAAGTAATGAGCTTCCTAATGTCCAAACTAAACCCTGCTCTGCTTTCAAACTGTTTTCCCCTCACCTATCACTACAAGCCCTTCTAAACAGTCCTTTCCCTGCTTTCTTGTAGACCACCTTCGGGTACTGGAAGGCTACTCTAAGGTCTCCCCACAGCCTTCTCTTCTCCAGGCTGAACATACCCAACTCTCTCAGCCTGTCTCAGATGTCTCCAGGCTCATCTCAGAAATCATGAGGTTGAATCAATCAAGCTAGCAACACAAGCAAACCATTCTTTTAGAAATTTTCCTTTTTTTATTCTAAACCCCAGGATTCATTCTGTAATTGGATGGATTTCACATGAAGTGACACATGGTGATATCAGAGGGCAGGCTCTAGTTGAAGGCCTGTAGTTCATGGTGTTCCTTAGGGGCCAGTGCTGGGCCCAGTCTTGTCCAGCATCTTGATCAATGATGTGTATGAAGGGCTAGAGACCCTGCTCAACCAGCTGATGATAATAACTGGGAGGAATGGCTGACAGCCCTTCAGGCTGTGCTGCCCTTCAGTGAGATCTGGACAGGCTAGAGAGCTGGGCAAAGGGGAGCCTCATGAAATTCAACAAGGATAGGTGTAGAGTCCTGCACCTGGGGAGGAATACCACCATGCACCAGTAGAGGTGAGGGGTGACCTGCTGAAACCAGTTCTGTGGAGAAAAAACACAGTGTTCTGGTGGACAGCAAGTTCACCATGAGCCAGCAGTGTGATCTTGTGGTCAAAAATGCAGTGATCTCCTGGAGTGCAGTCAGAAGACTGTGACCAGGGGATTGAGGAGGGATGTTCTTCTGCCTCTCTACTCTACCCTTATGAAGCCACACCTGGAGTACTGAGTCCAGTTCTGCACTTCCCAGTTCAAGAAGGAACTACTGGAGAGAGTGCCGCAGAGGCTACAAAGATGCTGAGGGGCCTGGAGCATCTCTGTGAGGAGGGCCTGTTTAGCCTGGAGAAGAGCAGACTGAGAAGGCATCTTCTCAGTGCTCAGCAAGAGCTAAAGGGTAGGGGACAAGAGGATGGAGACGCACTATTGTGAGTGGTGCCCAGTGACAGGACAAGGGGCAAAAAGGCACAAACTGCTGGAGCACAGGAGGAGAAACTTCTATGGTGTGAGGGTGCTGGAACCCTGCAGCAGGCTGTTCAGAGAGGTTGTAGGCTCTTTTTCTCTGGAGACATTCCAAACCTATCTGGACATTATGATCCTGGACAAGCTGTTGTGGGTCACCCTGCTTTAGCAGGGGGGGTTGGACTGGATGATCTCCAGAGGACCCTTCCAACCACTACGCTTTGGATGCTGTGATTCTGTGTGGTTTGTACCTCTGCCATCTTTCAGAGCTTCTCTGTGGCACTACCTGGCTGGCAGGCAGCTGTGACATTTATTCCTGGAAAAGACAAAAGAAAGTAAAAAAAAAAGCAAACAACTAAATCTTTTATATAGCCTACAGGCGTAACACAAGGCAGCTGCTTTTTTGGCCAAGCTGAGTCCATCAGCTTCATGGTAAATGCTGACTGAGACAGCAGTGTGCAGCATGAAGAAGATGGTGTGGTGCCTGATGAGAAATCAGATGCCCTGTATTATTTGTCAAGTGACTCTAGTTTTATCACCTGCACTTCAGGCTGAACCTGTAGACCATGCTCTCTGTGCTGTAACACAGGTCACCCATTAGGCTGCTTTCATACCTAGATGGCACCTTTTCCCCACACTGCAGCCAACTTCAGTTATGATCTTTTTTCCTGTAATGCATGTAATTACTGCCAAGCATCCTCCAGTCCAGCATAATGATTTGAGGTATATTTGCCAAAGTGTGCTCTTAAGTGGCCTAAGAAAGCTCCACATGACCGGAGAGTGGTGTGGCAGCATATGCATAAGTAATTGGGGTTTTGAAGTCAGCTGCTTTGGAGAACCTGACTGCACTGGTTTGAACTCCACACCCTGAGCCCTTCCAAGCGCTAAAACCACCCTACCAGTTCCCTGAGAGAATAAAAGGAAACTTACATCGCTCAAATTATTTGCTGCTCATTTCATTGCAGCATCATCTAAGTAATCTATCAGATGAATTTGGTTCACTGTGTCCAGATGTTGCCTTTGAGCTATCATTAGCATATCAGCTGTTGAAGGGGTCCAGAACACAAGTCTCCCAAGGAGTAGATGAGGGAACTGGGGCTGTTTAGTCTGCAGAAAAGGAGTCTGAGGGAAGATCTCACTCTACAAGTTCCTGAAAGGAGGGAAGTGTTGGTCTCTTCTCCTAAGTAACAAGGGATAGGGCAAGAGGAAATGGCCCCAAATTCTGCTAGGGGAGGTTTAGCTTGGAGATTAGGAAAAATTCCTTTACTGAAGGAGTGGTCAGGCATTGGAACATGCTGCCCAGGGAGGTGGTGGAGTCACCATCCCTGGAGGTGGACCTGGCACGTGGGGGACATGGTTTAGTGAGCATGATGATGTTGGGTTGACAGCTGAACCTTAATGTTCCTGTGATTACTTTTATTGCTCTTAAAATCATGCCTGAACAGCAGTGCAAATCTATGAGGTATCCTCCATCGCCATGAGGATCTAAGCAATTCCCAGGCACTTTTAGGGCCATCATTGCACCGACACTTTCAGCTGAATAAACAAGCTGTGCTACTGACTGAGGCTGTCCTGCTCCCTCCCCTAGCCCCTTAGCCATATTTTGTGCCACTGTTGGCTTACTGTAGCCACACAACAAATTCACTCAAGGGATGGATTCAGCTGAAAACTCAACCACCAAAACTTCTTTGACGAGGTTGTGCCTCCTGGCTACTCATGGCTAATGCCAGTGATGGGAGTTAACAGCTGAGGTAGAGGAGGCAAGAAGTTGTTATGGCCAGGCTGGCTGGGGCTCTGAGCAATGTGATCTAGCGTGAGGTGTCCATGCCCACAGCAGGGGAGTTGGAGCTAGATGATCCTTGAGGTCGTTTCCAGCCCTGACAGTTCTGTGATTCTGTAAGCACAGAGGGAAGGAGGTGAAGCATGGGTCCTACATCTACCTATGCCACAAGTCATTAGGTAATAAAGGTCTGGGTTTGTGTCACCATGATCCTCAGCAGTTTTCTTTCCAGCTTTGCATTTTCAGTGCTTCCCTAAGGTCTAGTCAAAGCAGCTTATTGATGTGCAGAAATAACTTGATTAAAAATGAACGCATAACGTGTTTTGCCTGCCACGGATCACGTTGTGAGCAACACAGGCTTGTGAGGAGGCTTCAATGGAAGGAGAGCAGGCAGCCTGTGCTCCACTACCCAGCTTACAGTGATGTAACTGCTGCCTTCTTAAATGAATGCATCCCACACACAGAGCACTACAAAGGGCTTCTGGTTAAAGACTTAAGGGCCAATGAAAAGCTGTCACTTGATTTCAGCAGATGATTAAGTCTGAAAACCTGGTTAAATGCCAACACCTCATTTAAGAAACCCAGGTGGACTTTAGTCAGAACCTGCCTGTATATGCAGTACTATTGCATTTAAGCAAACCTGCTGTCAGGACTTGGCCCTGGGGCTTTCCCAGGCTTCCATGCAACTAAAACATGGGAATTTTTGTTTAAAAGATGCTTTTTCATCATCTTCATTGGAGTAATCTCTATGTCTGAATCGATATCTCTGACCTTGGGCTAAGTGACTGTATAGATTATGTCAGTGTGGGGTTTAGGAAAGTGCCTGTGAGATGTAAGACTGCCATCTCCTCGCTTCCAGTCAGTACCCACTGTTTCCCAGGAGTGCCTGGCAGCACTCCCTAGGATTTCCTATCACCCTGGGCATCCTCCAACCACCTGCTTCCTCCACATTTCTTACAAATGCAGGCTGTTTGCTCCCACTGTGGCTTCCTATGCCTGGTTCTCCACCCCTGCTTCTCAAGGCTGGGTGTAAATCCTCACACCCTGGGACTCAGGAGGAAGCTCTGGTATCTCAGTCATCCCAATCCAGCAGCATTTAGCAGTGTTGTCTCTCAGACTGTTGAGATGTCCTTGCTGTCTCCTGGGGAGCACTGTGAGCTCCTGCTGCGCAAGCTCTTACTGAATGGCCAAGAGAGGCCACTGAGCTGGGGCCAGGAGGCTGTCAATGTGCACACTGACATGAGACTCACCAGGAGATCCTCATCAATTAGCAATGTGCTCTTATGGCCAAGAAGGCCAACGGCAATCTGGAGTGCATCTCTGCCCTGGGGAGGCCTCATGGAGTATCGGGCCCAGTTCTGGGCTCCACAGTTCAGGTACTGGAGTGCACCCAGTGGAGGTTACAAAGATACTGAGGAGCCTGGAGCATCTCTGTGAAGATGAAAGGCCTGGGGCTGTTTAGCGTGGAGAAGACCAGCCTGAGAGGGTATTTATCAATGCTGATGAACAGTTAAAGGATGGGGAGGGAAGGTGGGTCATGACAATGAGGGTGAGCTCTTTTTGGTGGTGCCCAGTGGGGCAACAGGTACAAAACAGAACCCAGGAACTTTTGTTTGAATTTAAAGAGGCACTTCTTTGCTGTGAAGGTGCTCGAGCCGTGGACTGTGCTGCCCAGAGAGGGTGTGGAGCCTCTGTCTGTGAAGAGATTCCAAACCCACCTGAACATTGTGGTCCTGGGCAGCCTGTTGTGGGTGCCCCTGCTTTAGCTGGAGAGCTGGTGTGGATGATCTCCAGATGTCTCTTTCCACCACTGCCATTTTACGATTCTGTGATGAATCAGCCCTATGTTTGCTAAAAGCAGCTCCCTGACTCACTCAGAAGGTTTGCCTGCCTTTTGAAGAGCACAAGGTGAATAAAGAGCTTGTCATACAATTGCAAACCAGCTCCAGCCTGCATTAGGTTCATAGTGAAAGCTCTGCCATGACCTTAGAGAGCACTGGAGACGCAGGCCTGTTTTTCCTGAGTAATGGTAGGAGCCTGTTTCACTGCTTCCAAGAAAGGAAGGAGATGAAATATAGCACACAGCCATACAGCTTCTCATGAGGGGGTGGTCCTGTTGGCTTAAAAGTGAGGCAAATCAGGACAATCTGACCCATATTTTCTTAGACACTTATATAATTGCATTCCAACATTTTGAAACACAGCCCAACTCCTGCTCTTGTTTGGCCTTTCAGTTGGCATCACAAAAATACTACAGAATCACTCCCATTCAGCGCCAAGGGGAAGGCCAACCAGCATTTTTTTTTTATTTTAAGGGGTCAGTAAAAATTTATTTCACTCTGTTTTGCTGTTAGTTATATTGCACACAGAGGCAGATGCTTTGAGCTCTCAGAGCACCCAGAGGGTGGGCTGCCCTCAGTGCATGACCCACAGTGTTTCACAAGGTGCTGCTGAAAACCTTCCTCTAGCAGAAAAAGAAGGTATTCCAATGAAATAGGATTCTGCCCCACCCCCAGTCTATATAGTCTGGAGTATCATGTGGCTTCCTATCATGCTGCATACAAGACTGTGTGCAGCCTTTTTTTGTCTCACTGCCCATAAAGAGGTCAGGATGATACATAGAATTGTTTGGGTTGGAAAAGACCTTTCAGATCATTGAATCCAACCTAACACCTTCTAACTAACTAAAGCAGACAATTCCAGTCACTCTTTCTGGAAAGAACTTCTTCCTAACATCGAGTCTAAACATGCCTTAACACAGTTTAAGACTGTCCTCTTGTTCTGTCACTGGTTGCCTGGGTGAAGAGACCAACCCTCACCAGTCTACAACCTCCTTTCAGGTAGCTGTAGAGAGCAATAAGGTCTCCCCTGAGCCTCCTCTTCTCCTGCTCCCTCAGCTACTCCTCATAGGATCATTCCAACCATTCTCTAACTCTACTGAGCCTGGTGCTAAACCACAGCCCTCAGATTATGGAGTCTCCTTCTCTGGAGAGATTATAAACCCACCTGGATGCGTCCCGGTGTAACCTGCTCTAGGCAAACCTGCTTTATCAGGGGGGAGTTGGACTCGGTGATCTCCACAAGTCCATTCCAACCTGAATGTTTAACACTGTAATTCTGTACGTGATCAGGCAGCTCATTTCATGAGGCAAAAGTGCTGAGGGCCAGAGGATGCCTCTGCCACCCACGTCTCCTGCCTGCGCCACTTGCCATTGTTAAGAGCCCTGATCTTCTCACCACTCTCTTTTCCAGGAAATGTCCCAGAAGCAACAGAATCCACAGACAGAAGCAGAACACAGGGCACTACAGTTCAGACAACACGACAAGAGCATCGACAAGGTTAATTTAAACAAGCGCATGTTTCCACAATGGCAAAACTAATCGCAGAGAGCTTGGACTCCAGAATTCAGTATCATAGACACACACACAAAAAAAAAAACAAAAAAACAAAAACAGAAATATTTAAGACAAGATCTACACATGTTGCCTTGCATTTGTGGTAATCTACACCAATGAGAACATGTACTACTACTACTACTACAGCTATATTTGATTATGTATGGATATATTTGAAATAGTATACATTGTCTTGATGGGTTTTTTTCTGTAATGTAAATAAACTATTTATATCACACAATATAGTTTTTTTTTCTTTTTCATGTATTTGTTATATATAATAAATACTCAGTGATGAGAGAAAGAGAGAAAAAAAATTGCTGTGTATAGTCCTGGGATGTTATATATGGACACTAACAAATCTCTTTTTTTTTTTTTTTCCTTTTCTTTCTTTTTCTTTTTTTCCTTTTTTCCAGTTCTAGTGGCAATTTTGAGTCTACTGAACTCAGTAGTAGGGTTTTGAGTTGGTCCAAGATCAGCGACAATTATGGATGTGGGAAAGGTGAAGAATAATTTAACCTACATTGAGGAGGGATAAAATATTTCAGATGCGGAGTCAACTACATGTCATCAGCCTTCTTCTCCCATGCCATCTCTCTTTACCCCCCGCAGCTCCCCCCCATAGCTTAGGAAGTCTTTGCTTTCTAAATTAAAATCCTCACTGAAGGGGAAATGGAAATTCTCAGTAAGTGCAGCAAGAGCATCAAGGGGGTTACATTTCAGTCTGGGAGGAAATCAGGTGGCTGTCAAGGTGAACCCTACAAGAACACTTAGCAGAGTCTCCAACTCTGGTCATTGGAGTGAGGGAAAATTGGTTCTTACTGCTGATTGAAAATTATTAGGTTAAAAAAAAAAGTTAATAACATAGTAACAGCGGAAATGCCAGCACCATTTGTACCTCATGAACATGCTGATAGAATTTTTTTTTCTTTCTAAGAGAAGGTGAAAAACCACTCAGAAAATCCCAGATAAATAACTTTGTGGGTGACCCAGCTCCATTAAATGTAATGAACACCAGTGTTGGCTGTACCTGAGGAAAATAAGGGCATGTGTTTTGTCACATCCACTTGATGGACAAGAGGCAAAGTTATTTTCATGGTAGCTGAACCTCTCCAAATATAATAGAAGCTTCTTTCAAGAAGTTAATACTGCTCTAGGCAGTGCTCTGAATTTTGAAGATGACAGACAGAAGGGCAGAGGGTGCTAGCTTCACTCCTGCTGCACAACCTCCACTCCACTAATTGACTACCAGAGTTTTAGTCACCCTAAATAACATCACATAGCTAACCCCCACCACCAACTCTTGGAACAGCGCTCATGGTGCTGCTCCTTGCCAAAGAGACCGTGCCAGGCAGAAAGTACCTGTGACAAGTACCCATGACCAGGTTTAGGAGCATTTCTCACTGCAGGGGGTTTGGACTAGATGACCTTTAAAGGTCTGTTCCAACCCAAACCAGTCTGGGATTCTATGACCACCACGTTAAACAATTGCATTTGATCAGAACCAGGGTTAGCTGAGAAGATGTCACCTGAGTGCATTTCCATTTCCTGCTTCAGAACTGATCTGATCACTCAGAACAGTCACCACCACCCTTACTGGTGACTGTCCACCCAATCTGGCCTTCAGACCTGGGGGGAAGCAACACTTCTACTCCAAGATGGTTTCTAGTCTCCCCACTCTGTGCCCCAGCCTGCTTTAAAGCAAATCCATTGCATGATGTTCACACGGTCTCAGTTTTTGTCTTGTTCGGGGTTCTTGGCTTTTTAAAGGTAATAAAAAGGCGATTGGCAAGAGATGCTTCCAGGCCCCTGGTCTGTGCTGATTGGTGGGAGCGGGAGCGCGGTGCTTTCGCAGGCAGCGGGGCAGGCAGACTGCCAGCTCTGCTTCTCGGGGCTGGAGCAAGGGAGAGAAGGGCTCTAGAGCTGCTCCCTGCTCCTCCCCCCTCAACGCCAGCTGTCCAAATCTGATGATGTGGGGCAGGAGTGTGCAGCAGAGCAGACGTGATCCTGGAACACTGGACCACCAGGGCATTTCCATACTTAGGACCCCTGTAAAATGCTCCTCTTTGGCCCAACCCCTACTGATTTTGTTTGCCATGAACAGGCTCAGTAGGGGTGGTGTAACATGGAGGGGAGTATAGAGGCACAGCAGTGCCAGGCTGTACAGTTTTGGTGACACCAGATCCTTCCTAGGGAGACTTTACAAGCTCTGTTAATTAAACTGCTTCCTATGCGGCATGGTAACAGCCCTCTTCACATCCCTCCATCAGCTGAGCTGACAGCAGTGAGCACCTCTGAGGAGCACTTCAGCATGAGGCTGAGAGATTTGAGTCTGCATCTCTGGAGGCATTCAAAACCTGCTTGGACACATTCCAGGGTGACTGATTTACTTAATCTAGGTAATCCTGCCCTAGTAGAAGGGATTGGACTAGATGATTTTAGGGGTGCTGGTGGATGAGAAGCTGGACATGAGCCAGTAATGAGCACTTGCAGCCCAGAAGGCAAATGGCATCCTGGGCTGCATCAAAAGAAGTGTGACCAGCAGATGGAGAGAGATGATTCTGCCTCTCTGTGCTGGTGAAATCTCACCTGAAGTACTGTGTCCACCTTTGGGGCCTTCAACAAAGTAAGGACATGGACCTGACAGGGTTCAGAGGAGAACCACAAAGAAGACTGGAGCACCTCTGCTGTGGGGACAGGCTGAGAGAGTTGTGGCTGTTCAGCCTGGACAAGAGAAGGCTCTGGGGAGACCTTAGAGCTGCATTTCAATATCTGAAGGATGCTTGCAGGAAGGCTGGAGAGGGACTGTTTAGAAGGGCTTGTGGTGATAGGACAAGGGGCAGTGGTTTGAAAGTGGAGCAGGAGAGATTCAGGTTGGACATCAGGAGAAAGTTCTTTACAATGAAATACTGGAAGAGGCTACACAGGGATGTGTTTGAGACCCCATCCCTGAAGACATTCAAGATCAAACTCAAGTGTGGCCCTGGGCAGCCTGCTCTAGTTCTAGGTGTCCCTGCTGACTGCAGAGGGTGTGGACAAGATAACCTTTGAGGGTCCCTTTCAACCCAATGCAACTTGTGAATCTTCAAACCCTTACCGTTTTGTCATTAGGTTGGAAGTGGCAAATGTTGCTCTACCCTGCAGTCTCCCTCTCCCATTGTCACACTGGGCACTCTGAGCAAGATGTTGAAGCATCAAAACTGCAGCTTTTGAGCCTGATTCAAATGTCATTCCCTCCACTGGGACTCTTGGGTCTGGATTGTTTCCTTCAGTCCTTAGCATTAGCTACAAAATTCAGGCAGTGCTGTGTGGCTACAGCAATCAGCCCAATTAAAACAAGGCAAGGCATGGTTCAGGAGAGAAAAGAGGGCTCGGGCATGCTATCTCCACACCTCTCCAAGTTATTTGCCTTGCTTTGTCTGTGCACCATCACATTTAATCCCCCAGCCAGCCTGTGTCTGAGAGATGTTAGCAGCTGCACGTCCCAGCTTTAGTGTCTTGTCACAAATCCTTCACACCACCAGAAACAAGACCGGCCTGCTGCAGACAGGAGGGCAGAGAGGGGGAAAGTGATCTTTGATTTTAATGCCCAGAGGGCATGTCCCATGTCAGACAGGCCACGCATCTGTTCGCATCAGACCTTTCAGATCCCACTGGACATCAAACCTTTCAGATTGCACCTTCAGCAACTCAGTGTGCTAGATCCCACTCCATAAAGCAAGACTGATTGCAGCAGGTGGGTGACACATGACTCACCTTCCCCTACCAGCCAGCGGAGCCTACAAAGATGCCAAGGGGCCTGGACCATCTCTCTGATGAGGAAAGGCTGAGAGAGTTGGGGCCTGGAGAAGAGCAGCCTGAGAGGGAATCTGATTAATGCTCAGGAAGGGCTAAAGGGTGGGGGGCAAGAGGATGGGGCTGGGCTCCTTTCAGTATTGCTCAGTGACAGGAACAGGGGGCAATAAGCACAAACTGGAACACAGGAGGTTTCACCTGAATACAAAAAAAAATTATTCATGTCATCTTCACTTTGAGGGTGCTGGAGCCGGGTGTCCAGAGAGGTTGTGCAGACTCTAGAAACTTTCAAAACCCACCTGGACCTTGTGATCCTGGGCAAGCTGCTCTGTGTGACCCTGACTTACCAGGGGAGTTGCACTGGATAATCCCCAAAGGTCCTTTCCAATCCCCACCATTCTCTGTTTCTTAAATTCACAGTTCTCCATTATGATGTTTTTCCTTAAACTAAAGTCAGATGTTCATTAGCATTTCCCTTTCATCCAGTGACAGCAACACAGGATTTTACACAACATTACCATTACAGAAACATTGCAGTTATTAAACAGAGACTGGACATCCTATTGCAGCTGATGGCCCCCTGAGCTTGTCTGCATCTGCACACTGAGGAGATGTGTTTGCCTCAAGTGGAAGGACACTAGGACAGCAATGTGCCCTTGTGGTCAAGAGGGTCAATGGTATCCTAAGGTGCATTAAGAGGAGTGTGTCCAGCAGACAGAGGGAGGTTCTCCTCCCCCTCTACCCTGCCCTAGTGAGACCTCACCTGGAATGTTACATCCAATTCTGGGCTCCCCAGTTCAAGAGGAACAGGGATCTACTTGAGAGAGTCCAACAGGGGGCTACAAGGATAATGGAGGGACTAGAGCCCTGCCTTATGAGGTGAGGCTGAGAGACCTGGAACATTTTAGTCCAGAGAGAAGACTGAGAGGGGATCTAATAGATGTCTATAAATACATGAGAGCTGGGGGTCAGGAAGTAAAAGACAGCCTCTGCTCACTTGTGCCCTTTGATAGGACAAGGAGCAATGGATGTAAACTACAGCACAGGAAGTTCCATCTCAACATGAGGAATAACTTCTTTACTGTAATGGTCATAGAGCACTGGAACAGGCTCCCCTGAGAGGTTGTGGAGTCTCCTCTGGAGACTTTCAAGACCCGTCTGGTTGTGTTCCTGTGTGACCTGCACTAGATTATGGTCCTGCTCAGGCAGGGGGGTTGGACCTGATGATCACCAGATCTTTCCAACCCTAACATCCTGTGATCCTGTGACACTGGGTCTCACCTCCCTAGGCAGCACAGAATGAGAACAGCTTTGCAGAAGTTTCCTGGGTGCCAACCTAATGTTTATGGCAGAGCTGTGTGCATGTGCCACAAGCACAGGTTAACTGAAGGGGTGGGTGGATGTGAGCAGAAGAGGGTGAGGAGGTTCCTGGCTACCTCCTTTTTTTTTTCCCAAAGGCAGCTCTTAAAAAAANNCTCTAAAAAAAAAAAAAAAAAAAAAAAAAAAAAAAAACAACAAGCCCCAAGCCTCATCTTCAAAGAGCTTGCTAACTCTTTTTTGAAAATAAAATGATTAAAGGCTATCTTCCCTCTCATCCAACATCAGACACATCTTGCACTACAGCCTTGCTTTCACCCCTTATTATGCATGCAGCTTCTCCACAGCTCTTGGCTTTGCATCGGGATGGAAGCTACAGCCCTGAATTAAAAGCCAAGTTCATTACCACACATCAAAGTCATCCCCGTGCCTTGGCCAGCCCTGCCCTTTCTTTTGTTGATAGGTATGTGGCCATCCAGGGCAGATGGGGGAGATGAAAAGTATTTACCATTGTCAACCCATTTGTAGGGCAAGCTGGAAGTGGGAATGCCCATGTCTGGTGCTGCTGGTGGGTTTTTTTCTTCCAGAATCATCATCAAATTCAAGTAAAGGGAGGTGGCAGTATGTTGGGCTATTATAGAATGATAGAATGGGTTGGGTTGGAAGAGATCTTCAAAAGTCCAACCCTTCCTGTAGTGAGCAGGGACATCCCCAACTAGATCAGGTTGTTCAGAATGCCATCGAATACCAACAGCCTCAAAACCACAAAAGCAGAGCAGGCTGTTTCACTGTTCTCAGCATCCCCAAAGCATTTCAGTCCTGGAAATGAACTGAAGTGTACAGCTTGGTAAAGACTTGGGGGTCAGGGTGGAATTTGTAATAATATTCCACCTTGAGCTTTCCATCAGAACCATGCAAAATTCACAAAGCTTGCTCCAAACACTTGCTCCGACTTCTGCTTCCCCAACAGCGTGTACCTTACTGGTTGGGTTTTCTCTTGCAGAATAATAGAATGGTTTGGGTTCAAAGGATCTTCTAGAGATCATCTTGTCCAACCCCCACTGCAGTCTGCAGGGGCATTCCCAACTATATCAGGCAGTTCAGAGTACCATCAAGCTTGACCCTGATTGTCTTCAAGGATGGAACTTCCACCACCTCACTGGACAACCTGTCACAATGTTCCACCATCCTCATAGCAAAGTATGATTAGTATTAATAATTATGTATAATAATAATGATGACAACCACCACCACAATCATAATCATAACTTGTCATACAATCATAGAGTTGTCTTGGATGGAAAATACCTTTAGGATCACCAAATACAACCACTTAGGATGAGAGGAAATGGCCTCAAGTTGTGCCAGGGGAGGTTTAGGTTGGACATTAAGAAAAGTTTATTTCCCACAAGAGTTGTCACTCATTGGAACAGGCTGTCCAGAGAGGTGGTGGAGTCACCATCTCTGGAGGTGTGGTCATGGGACTTTGAGACATAGTGTAATGGGTGTGATGGTGCTAGTCTGATGGTTGGACTTGGTGATTTTAGCTGCCTTTTCTAGCCTTAACGATTCTGTAGTTATCTATCATTCTGGTCTGGATAGGCCACAACCTGGCTGACCAAGCCTGTCAAAGCATAGGAGCCAAAAGTCTTCTATTTCTGCCCTGCATGCAAGGGGTAGCAGGGACACTTCAGTCTGCCAGCAGCACCAAAGTAGCCTCTGCCATTACTCACATGCATAAAGGGCAGGAGGGCCCTGCACAGCCAGCCTCTACCCTAACCAGCCTTTAGGCTGATGCTCTGCCTTCAAATGCTTTTCATATTAGGTGGGCTTAATTTATTTTAGCTTCAGTTTAATTAACAGTTCTGGCACAGTAGGAGGGCTGCTGAAAGAAAAGATGCAGTTAGAATTAAAAAAGACAAAAAAGATTTCTCTCAACTTTTCCCTCTTTTTTTCAGTGGGGTGAGGGGGAGGCTGTATTGAATGCAAGCCACAACACAGGAAAATGTTGCATAATCTCACAGAGCTGCCACTAAGCCTATGAAGAAACTGCTGTATAATGCTAATGAGGTGGCTTCAGCTATGGATTTGTAAACAGAATGTGAGGGTTGATTTGCTCAGCTTTAGGAAAAGCAGCCCAAAGGTAGCAGCCTTGATTTCTGTCCTCTCCAGTTTGAGTTTCCAGAGGTTATTAGAATCATACAGTCATTAAGGTTGGAAAAGACCTCTAAGATCATCCAGTCCAACCATCAACCCGACACCACCACAGCCACTCTGCCACATCCCAAAAGGAATGATTAGCCCATTTGGCTGTTTGTCACTGGGGCCAAGTGGGACAGGAGTGGGGTTTCCATAGAACAGAATAGAATCATAGACCTGTTTTCCTTGGAAAACCAAAATCATCAAGTGCAGCCACCAACCTAACACCACCATAGCCATTAAACCATCTCCCAAAGTGCCATGCTCACACATCTCACAGAATCACTGAGGCTGGCTAAGACCTCCAAGATCATCAAGTCCAGCCTATGACCTAACACCATGACATCAGATAAATTATGACACCAAGTGCCACATCCAGTCTTTATTCCTAAAGACCTCCAGGGATGCTGACTCCACCACCTCCCTGGGCAGTCCATTCCAGTGCCTAGCCACCCATTCTGTGAGAAAGTGCTTCCTAATATCCAACCTCCTAATATACACCTCCCCTGGCACAGCTTCAGGCCCTTTCCTCTTGTCATAAGTTGCCTGGGTGAAGAGCCTGACCCACACCTGACTACAGCTTCCTTCAGGTAGATGTAGAGAGCAATAAGGTCCCCTCTAACTCTCCTTTTTTCCAGGCTGTACAACCCCAGCTCCCTCAGCCTCTCATTTCACAGGGACAGTGACTCCACCACCTCCTTGGGCAGCCTGTTCCAATGCCTGACCACTCTTGAAGGAAAGAAATTCTTCCCAATATCCAGCATATACTTCCTTTTGTGCAACTTGAGGCTATTTCCTCTCATGCATGTCATTTATGACTAGAGAGAAGAGACAAATCCCCACCTGGCTCCAACTGTCTTTCAGGTAGTTGCAGAGCACCAGAAGTTCCTCCCCCAGCCTTTCTACAGACTGAACAATTGCAGTTCCCTTAGCTGCTCCTCACCAGACCTGTTCTCCAGGCCCTCCACCAGCTTTGCCCTCCTCCACAGGGATCACCCTCCCAGGTGGACAGAAGAGATCATCCACCCAGGGACCGAAAGCCACAGATGCAGCCGTTACTCCAGTCACTGCCATCCTCTGGCTTGCTTTTCTAGGGTCACTGTGTTTTCACCTGTCAGTTCTTCAAGAATGGCTCCAGCATGAGTCCTTTCTGCAGAGTGCAGGCTTTCAGGAACAGGTTGCTCCAGTATGGGTCCCTTACATGGCATGTAGTCCTCCAGGAACAACGTGAGTCCCTCACGGGGTCACAAGTCCCACCAGAAAACAAGCATGAACTTCTTTTCCTCTACAGAGTCAGAGATCCTTCCAGGAGGCTGCTCCAGCACAGACTTCCCATAGCAACAAAGCCTCCTTTGGGCACCCATGTGCTCTGGCACAGGAGCCTGAACGGGCTGCAGCTGGATAGCATCATTGACTTCCATGAGCTGCAGGTGAGTGTATCTGCTTCCCATCAATCCCCACAGGCTGCAGGTGGGTATCTGCTCCCCCACTAACCCTTTACATTCTCACAGAACCATCCTCACTCCTCTACCAAAACCTTGCCAGCCAAACCCAGTGAAAAGCCTGAGAAGAGGCTGGCTTTACATGGGGTTAGCCAGGAATGACATGCAATTATTCTGAGTAAAATCTGGCTTCTAAATGCAGGCAATCATCACCACCACCCTGACAGGGAGGAAGGGCAGCAGCAGGTTCTACAGCAAGGAGCTTCCAGCAGAGCGGCAATGAGGCAAGAGGTGAGGAAGAGCTGCTTAATGTGACCTGAATTAACAGCTACAGATAGTACTTCCTGCATGTTTTACATTTTCAAATAAAAAGGATCTTCTTGTTTAATGGTTAATAAAAATGATTAGTGCTCCCAGGGCACGGATCCTGACAGATGCAGACTGTGCTGGAGGGACCAACTACAAGACACAAGAGAAAATGAAGCTGACTTTTTTTTTTCTTCCTGTGGAGCACATCTCTACCAGTATTTGTAAGTTAATTTTTAATGTAATTATATGTTGCTTCTGCAACAAAAGCTCAGCACGTGTGATGGGCCAGCAACCTGCCACTGCCTCTGGCAGCCTGTAATAGCTCAGCAAACACTTCTGCAGTGAGGAAAAGCCAACAGCTAAAAGCCGAGGTGTGTGCCCACACACTGATTATGTACCCACACAGAACGAGGGAATCACAGATCTCTTCCACTGGAAAAGACCTTTCAGATCATCCAGTGCAATGATTAAGCCACCACCACCAAGGCTGCTGTACATGTGTGTGCATATGCACAGAAACACCTCTCCTCCAATTACTTGTTACTAGGCAGAAGACAATGGACACCCACCTCCTGTCCAGGAGTTGCAGAAATCAATGAGGTCTCCCCTCAGACTCCTTTTCTCCAGACCAAACATTCACAGTTCCCTGAGCCTGTTCTCCACACCCTTTACCAGCTTTGCTGCCCTTCCCTGGACACACTCCAGCACCTCATTAAAACAAGTTCTTCTTGGAGTGAGGAGCCCAAAACTGAGCCCAGTACTTGAGGTGTGGCCTCACCAGGTCCTGGTCCTCCTATTAGCTACCTCATGTTGATCAACACCCCCAGGCCCTTTTCCAATGAGCAGTTTCCAGCTACTCTGCCCCATGCCAGCTTGTGGTGTTGTATAGGGTTCTTGTGACCCAAGAGCAGGACCTGTCACTTGGCCTTGCTGAGCATACAGTTGGCCTAAGCCCATCAACCCAGCCCATCCAGGTCGCTCTGTAGAGCCCTTCTACCCTCAAGCAGATCAACACTTCCACTCAACTTGGTGTCATCTGCTGTACATGTCTATGTATTTTGTCTAAGTACACGTATATATCTGTGTGATGGACACTTGTAATGGAGAGTGAGCTAATCACCTTGCAGCACATGCTGCTTTAAAGCCACCCAGACTAAGTGGCCAAAAGCGCTTTGCCTTGCCCAGCTACCCAGTTCGGAACCCAGCATCAGCACCTTTCTAACAAAACTGAAACCTGCCATACCAGCCTCTCCATACCTCTGCAACCTCACCTGGCAAGCTGGGTTGGCTTTTCTTTATTCATCCTTTCTTATTTTCATGGCATGCCATGAAACCCAGAATCAGTCAGTGGTAGTTTTCAAGGAAGTAAAGTCTGTGGAAGAAATTGTTAGAAGCAAGCAGCACTGGCAAATGCTTGCTCCTCGGTTGCCATAGTGCGGGATCACCATTTGAGGTTTAATATCTTTACTAATGATATTTCCTTGGCCTACAGGAAAGAATGAAACTTATGCTCCCTAAATGTCATTTAACTGCTAATACATCAGGGAGTGCACCCAGTCTGGCCCAGGAAGGGTCTGGCATGACTTAGGGCATTGCTGCCCACAGGACGCAATGGTGCAGCTGTCACCAATGTGCCCAGCCTTAGGCTGTGCCCACCTGCCACTCTGAAGAACCTCATTTGGCAGGTTTGTGGATCCCACAAAGAACCCACACATGTGCATTGAGATTTTGGGCCACTCACTGCAAGGAGAGTATCAAGGTCCTGGAGTGTATCAAAAGAAGAACAACAAAGCTGGTGAGGGGTCTGGAGAACAGGTCTTCTGATGAGTAGCTGAGAGACCTGAGGTTGTTTAGTCTGCAGTAAAGAAGGCTGAGGGGAGACCTTCTCACTCTCTACAACTCCCAGAAAGGAGGTTGCAGAAAAGTGGGAGCTGGTCTTTTTTTCCAAAGAACAAGTGATGCGACAAGAGCAAACAGCATCAAGTTGCACTAGGAGAGGTTCAGGTTAGTTGTTATGAACAATTTCTTTCTGAAAATGCCTGTCAACATCTGGACCAAGCTGCCCAAGTCAATTGTGGAGCTGCCATTCCTGGCAGGATTTTAAAGCCATGTAGGAGTGGTGCTGAGGGGTGTGGTTTTGTGAGGACCTGGCAGTCAGACTTGATGATGTTGAAGGTGTCTTCTAACCAAAATAATTCTGTAATTCTTCATGGGCACAGTGCTGGGGCACAGCTCCTCCCTGGCACCCATGCAACACTGCACAGCACCCAGAACAAGACCCAGCCTCCAACTGACTGACCTTTTTCACACAGTCACACAGAATCTCAGAATATTAGGGATTTGGAAGTGAGCTCGAAAGATCACCTAATCCAACCCTCCCACCAGGATCCCCTAGGGCAGGCCACACAGAAACACATTCAGGTAGGTTTGGAAGGCCTTCAGAGAAAGAGACTCCACAACCTCTCTTGGCAGCCTGCTCCAATATTTCATCACTGTAATGGTTTAAAGCAACACCAAGAGGTCAAACCAAACCAACAGGTTAACCTGTCTGTTTTCCCCAACACAGAACTGAGGGGAAAACAACACAAACCCCACTGTGTTGAGACAAAAAGAGTGAGATAAGAACAGAATTTACTGAGCAAAACAGATAATCATAGTGCAAATGCAGATATACCTTAGCACATTTGCATAGAAGTGCAGGGTGCAAAGCAGCAGTGAGCAGAATCCAGCTAGCTAGAAGTCCAAGTCTGAAAACTACTCCCCCATCCCTCCCTGTCTCACTGCCATCCCAGCAGCAGAGCCGACACCCAAAAACCTGTAACTCAAAAGCAGCACTCACAACAGGAAGCCTCCCATTTTCCAATCTGAATTCAAGCCCCAGAATCACAGAATCATAGAGCTTTTGAAGCTGGCATGACGCATGAGGTATGAATAGCAGCAGGCTAAAACCCAACCTATGACAGTCACCCTCACAGGGAAAATGTTTTTCCTTATGTTCACGTGGAACCTCCTCTGATGCAGCCTGCACCCATGGGCCCTTGTCCTATCATTAGATGTCACTGAGCAGAGCCTGTCTTTGTCCTGCTGACACTGCCCTATAACCACGAATGAGGTCACCCCTCAGGCTCCTCTTCTCCAGGCTAAAGGGCCCCAGCTCCCTCAGCCTCTCCTCACAAGGGAGATATTCCACTACCTTCATCATCTTTGTGGCTCTGCACTGGACTCTTTGAAACAGTTCCCTGAGGTCCTTCTTGAATTGAAATGCCCAGGCCTGGACAACTATTCCAGATGTGGCCTCATCAGGGCAGAGTAGAGGGGAAGAAGGACATCTAACCTACTAACCACAGCTCTTCTAATGCACCCCAGATTGTCACTGACCTTCTTGGCCTCAAGAGCACACTGCTGAGTCATAGGCATCCTTCCATCCACCATGACTCCCTAACTCCCCCTTTCAACTGAGTCCTGCAAATTTCTTATTTCAACAGACTTATTCTGTTGGGCTTCTCCATGGGAGTGGGGGAGACATACTGCAGTGCTGTAAAGTGAGACATTTAGTTTATTAAACACTGTTAAGGGTGCCCTGAGGTCCCTGCACATGTGGGGCCATCAAGGCAGAATCATTACTATTATGGTTCTTATTAGTCATAGTCATTTTCCCAGCAATATGTCTCACGTCCAGATGTCTTCCCCATCCATCTCTTAAATTTCACCATGCCAACACCAAACTGTTATGAAGACAGACTAGACGAAGTCCTTCTTCCTGTAGTACAGGAGCAGAAAAGTTGTGTAAAAAACAATGTGTAAATATATATATGTATTTTTAAATTTATAAATGGAAAGATGAACAAAAAAGGGTCATAGTTGGCTATAAATGAATTGCACAGCAGATGAGGGAAGAAGGAAGATAATGCTTTAAGTGTTGCATCATTATTAATTAATTTAATGTTTTGGGGGTTTTTAGGATAATACCCATCACTTGGAATTCATTTGGTGTTTAGGTGGATGTTATCCCAGCTCCTGCAGAAATTCCAGAGCAATTAGGCATTAATGTGCTATTAAAAATTGTTACCACCTTCATTACTTCCCCCGATGCAGGCTAAATCTTTCTCCTTGCCTCCTCTAAACTCACATTTCAGAGTTTATTTTGCTTTTATCTTTATTAGGGTTTTAAATTGTGCTGCTCCTATTTTAAAATTCTCCTTACGCTCCACAAGCATTGCTTTGTCTGACAGCATCAAAACTATGCAAATAAAGGAGGGGAGAAGGGGGGGAGTGGGTTAATGGTGATTTTTTTGTTGCTGTTGTTATGTTGCTGCCATTTGACTGAAAATCTACCCAAAAAAAAAAAATGTTTCAGCTTATCAGTTACAAGGGGGAAGTCATCAAGCTGGTATTTATGCTTGCAGCAGATGATACCAAACCAAATCTGTGTGAAATACCATCTGTACCATGTGGAGTTCTTTCTCTCTGGGCACTGTAGATGCCCTCGAGTCAGGCAGGGAAAGGATGCAGCTGGTTCAGCACTCTGAGGGGCAAGGAGGACCGGCGGGGTACCAAAAGGTCAAGCTGTTACTGATGACCCTTTTCTGGACTTACCCCAATGATTGAGCATCTTTCTGCTTTCAAAATAGACATTCTGTGTCTAAACCCAGTCAACAGAGAAAAAAAGGCTGCACTTTGCACATAACATTAGATAGATAGATAGATAGATAGATAGATAGATAGATACATAGATAGATACATAGATAGATAGATACATATATAGATAAACCCCATGAAGATTAAATGCAGAAACTTTGCATTAAAAGAGCATTCATTAGTGTGTATAGCCCATAGGAGTTAAGGACTAGAAAATGCCCAGGAACTGTAAGTCTGAAAACAGAAATAAAAGGAAGAAAAGACAAAGGCTGGGTTCAACTTGTGAGCAAAGATACATAGGGTGGATATTATTTGGTTCTTTTTAGTCCAGAGAGAGTGAAGGATACAACATAGAGCCACCATCAATCACATGAAACACACTAGAAAAGAGGGATGAAGTTCTCCAGGGGAAACTGAGAGCAGCCCTGCAGAAAAGGATTTGGGAGTGCCACTGGATGAGAAGGTGAACATGAGCCAGCAATGGGTGCTTGCAGTCCAGAAGGCCAACGGCATCCTGAGCTGCACCAAAAGCAGCATGGCCAGGCATAAAGAGAGATGATTCTCCCCGCAGTGCTCTGCTCTGCTGAGACATCACCTGGAGTGCTGTGTCCAGCTCTGGAACACTCAACACAGAAAGGGCATGAAGCTAATGGAGGAGGTCCAGATGAGGACCATGAAAACAGTCAGGGGGCTGGACCTCTGCTACAAGGCTGCTGTTCAGCCTGGAGAAGAAAAGGCTTCAGGGAGACCTAATAGCAGCCTGCCAGTACCTGAAGGGGGGCTGCAAGAAGGCTGCGGAGGGACTATTTCCAAAGGCCTGCAGTAACAGGACAAGGGGCAACAGTTTGAAATTGAAAAGCAGATTTAGATTGGATGTTAGGAACAAATTCTGTACCATGAGGGTGGTGGAACAGTACCAACCAGTCGCCCAGGGAGGTAGTTGAGGTCTCATCCCTGGACATCCTCAAGGTCAGGCTAGACAAGGCTCTGAGCAACCTGATCTAATGGAGGATATCCCTGCTGACTGCAGAAGGGTTGGACTAGATGACTTTTGGAGGTCCCTGCCAACCCAAACCGTTCTCTGATTCTATCAATGAAACAAAGCCCATCAAAAGGGTCAGGTTAATGTCTGTGCAGCACAAAAGAGACCAGTGAAACAGAATGGGCTGGTCATAATGGGGTTGACAATAAATGCCCCTGGCCAGTGGCAGGGAAGGAGCCAACATCCATTGGGCTCCTGGGCAGAGAGGAGGAAAATGCCACTACCCTTATCTGGCAGTGCTGGGCCTCATCTGGAACTGAGCATCCTCTACCACTCACACTGACCACGTAGCACAGTTTCACATGGAGAATAAAGTCTGTTGCAGAGGAATTTTCCACTTAATCAAAACCCTGGAAAGAATATGAATGCTTATAGTTTAAAGGAACCTGGCAGCTCCTACTTGTCTGTCATGTCTTTAAGGATTGCCATTAAGTCATAAATGTGACAAAGATTAAAGAGTTTATTAATGTTATTAGAGAGTTGAGATAAAATGCTATGCCTTGCAGGGGACTCTCTCCCTCTCTCACTATTTAATGAAAACATTTTCATCACTTTCAGAATCTATTATACCAAATATTCATTTCAGGAGTGCTATGATGATTTTATTTTAATTAGAAAAGATGTCTCAAACACCAGAAAGTAAAGCAGCTAAAGCACCTTGCCACAGCTCCCCTGCTCCATGCTGACAGCAGAAGAGTGGTTCTCCAGTGGTGTCTGAGACACAGAGCCAAGGTGACCAAAGGCACGTAGGGAAATTTGGTGCATGGCAGAACTATCACACTCACAGAGACCCTGACAGCCAGCAGCAGCTCAGCTCAGGCCCTGCAAGTGGCCTTGTGCATCTCCAGCAGCCACCACTCTAGTCAAAGTCAATGGGCAATGAGAGCTGCTGCACTGAGGGAGCTGGTAGAAGTGCTCACCAAGCCCCTTTCCATCATTTACCAACAGTCCTGGCTACCCAGGGAGGTCCCAGCTAGCTGGAGGTTAGAAAACGTAACGCCCATCTACAAGAAGAGCTGGATAGAGTATCCAGGGAACTACAGACCTGTCAGTCTGACCTCCATGCTGGGGAAGGTCAGGGAGCAAAATCATCTGAGTGCCATCATGTGGCACAGGTAACCAAGCAATCAGGTGCAGTCAGCAGGTGCTGCTTGATGAACCTGATCCCCTTCTACCACAAGGTGACCCACTTAGTGGGTGAGAGAAGGGCTATGGGTATTGTCGACCTGAACTTTAGTAAAGCCAATGGCACCACATTCCACAGCATCCTCCTGGAGAAACTGGCTACTCGTGACTTGGATGGGTGGATGCATCACTGGATGTAGGACAGCTTGATGACTGCACCCAAAGAGTGGTGAGGAGTGGAGTTAAATCCAGCTGGTGGCTGATCACAAGTGGTGCTCCTCAGGGCTCAGTGATGGGGCCAGTTCTCATCAATGCCTTTATCAATTATATGGATGAAGGGATCAAGCACACTTTTAGTAAGTTTGCAGATGACACTAAGTGTTGCAGAATTGTTGATCCCCTTGGAGGTATTAAGGGTCTATAGAGGTATCTGGCCAGGCCAGATAGGTGGTTCAGGGCCAACTGTATGACGTTTAACAAAGCCAAGTGCCAAGTCCTGCACCTGGGTCACAACAACCCCACGAATATTCCAGGTTTGGCTGGAAGGCAATCCTGGTGGAAAAGGACCTGAGGGTGCGGGTCAACAGCCATCTGAAGATAAGCCAGCAGTGTGCCCAGGTGGCCAAGGCCAGCAGCATCCTGGCCTGGATCAGCAATAGTGGGGCCATCAGAACCAGGACAGTGATTGTCCCCTTGGACTCAGCACTGGTGTAGCTACACTGTGAGTACTAGAATCAGTTTGGGGCCCTCCCTACAAGGACATTGAGGTGCTGGAGCACTCTGTAGGAAGATGAAACTGGTGGAGGGTCTGAAGAACAGGTCTGGTGAAAAGCAGCTGAGGGACCTGGGGTTGTATAATCTGGAGAAGAGGAGGCTCATTGCCCTCTAATACTCGATGAAAAGAGTGGCTGCTGGTCTCTTCTCCCAGGCAGCAAGTGACAGGATCAGAGGGAACAGCCTCAAGTTGCACCAGGGGAGGTTCAGATTGGACATAAAGAACAATTTCTTCCCCAAAAGGGTTTTTAAGCCCTGGAACAGCCTGCCTAAGGCAGCAGTGAAGACCTCATCCCTGGAAAGATTTAAAAGCCCTGTAGATGGGGTGCTGAGGGACATGGTTTAGCAGTGACTTAGCAGTGTTGAGTTAATCATTGAAATTGACAATCTCAAAGGTCTCTTCCAACTAAGACAATTCTATGATTATATGAGGTTATCTGCACCTAGGACCAGGGGTATGTCCCTGGGAAGCAAGTGATGAGTAGGAGCATGTTCTGAAGGCACAGGAGACAAAGTGAAGTCCTTGCCCATGGAGGAAAGCAAGAAAGTGAACAAAATAAAGAAAAGCAAAAGGAAGATTTGTGATGCCCTACAGTCGGAGCAGCTCCAGACCCTTCAGCTCTATTTGCAATGCAAGCAGTTCACAAACGTTTTTTGGGTTTTTTCACACTTTCCAACTAACCTGATTTAATTTGTTGATTTATTCTGTAACTTGATTTACTGTTAATTTATTTTGGAGAGTAAGATCTCCCAGCTTTAAGTTCCAATTAATCCACGAGGAGGGCTCAGTGTTTTTCCCTGCACAGTATCTTTGTGCCATGTTGTTTTCCATTTTAACACCACACTGAAGCATTACCAAGAGTTTATTGCCATTAAATAATATAAATCCATACAGCTGAAAATGAATTTCATGTGCACAAAAGATTCCTCTTTTCAAAGGTACCTATAAGAGAGGAATATTGGCTATAGTAATCATCACTTGTTGCTTAGCAACAGCCATAGCTTCAATTACATCAGGTTTATTATTGGATGCATTCAGAACAGTGTGACCAGGAAGTTGAGAGAAATTCTCCTCCACCTACTCTGTCCTGGTGAGGCACATCTGGAGGACTGGATCTAATTTTGGGCTCCCCAGTTCAAGAGAGATACAGAACTACTGGAGAAAGTCCAGCAGAGGCTACAAAGCTGCTGAGGTGGCTAGAACATCTCTGTGAGGAGGAAAGGCTGAAAGACCTGGGGTTGTTTAGCCTAGAGAAGAGCAACCTGAGAGGTGATCTGATCAATGCTCAGCAAGAGCTAAAGGGAGAGGGGCAAGAAGATGGGGCCAGACTATCCTGAGTGGAGCCCAGTGACAGGACAAGGGCAACAGGCTCCAACTGGAACCTGGGAGATTCCATCTGAGCAGAAAAACTTTGCTGTAAGAGTGCTGGTGCCTTGGAGCATGCTGCCCAGAGAGGTTGTGGAGTCTCCTTGTCTCCTCTGAAGAAATTCCAAACCTACCCAGACACTGGAATCCTGGGCAATCTGCCCAGGTCCCTCAAAGACCCAAGCCCACCAATCTGGTATTCCATACTTCTAAAGTGCAATGTAAAATCCTAGGCTGTGGTCATGTCACAAATATCAATTTTAATTATTATTGATAATCGCGGAGGGGGTCCAGAATATTTCCCCCTGGGTTCTTTGGATGCGCGGTTGGCAGGAATAAATGCACGACTCCACTTGAAACTCAGAATAAACAGTTTAAACAGTCAGAACTTAGAGAACAGAGAGCCTGAATACAAAGCAATTCCAACCGCACCTGTAAAAGCCCCCGAAACGTGCGCTGGGTACAATGTTTCTTCCCAAGAGAGGGGCGAGAAGGACAGATTTATCCCGAATAGAGAGCAAAGAGGGGGTTTTGCCTTGCCGCCTTTGCTATAGGCTGTGATGCTGCCGCTGAACACGTGGCTGGTGCTAGACGGGTGCTGAGGCTGGAGTTCCTCGCAGCATGAGAGGGAGACAAAGAAGAGACCCTAACGGTCATTGCACCCCCTTAAATACCCCATTAGGGGAGCATGGAACTGACCAATAGGCACTTAGCATCCACTGAATGGCCAATCGGTTCCAAATAGTCCTGCGCCCAGGGTTGGGTTTTCAACACCTTAAGACCCAGCACAGATCACCTGACTCGGGCACGTGACTTGTACGTGCAGCCCAAGATCTCCTGGTTCCAGGGCCACATGGTGTGCCCCCCTTGCAACCCTCTTCTGGACCTTGTAATGGAAGGGGGAGGGGGATCCCAGGAACTGAACCAACTCTGGGCAGTAATCACACCCATACCAGGACAGGTTATCCACTCTCTCATCCATCCTTGGAAATGCTGCTCAGACCTGTTTTGATAGAACCAGATTTCACTAATTACAAAAAAAAAAAAGAGTCCCGTCTGATTTTTAAGATCTTAAAAGCTATAAAATAATCCTCAGCCATTACAATACTTGTAAGCAGCAGCCCAAATCCCTGTGCCCTATTCTGACCACGATGGAAATGCCAAGGCAAGCCAATGTGAGCACAAACTCCTTTCTGGGTGGTGGCCACATTGCTGCTGGCTCAGCATTGTGCACCAAAGACTTCGAAAATAATTATGCATAGTTTGTTGCAATCAACTCAAGAGGAGAAGAAGGAAATCAGGTTATATTAAGACCATCCTGAAGGTGTCCTGAGGCTGTTCTAGTCTTCCTGAAGGCCGGGAAAGCCCTTAAAGTCAGAAGCTGTCAGCTCTCGTCTCTCTTTTTGCAGCTAACCAGCAATGAGACAAATTACCTTCACAATAGTGCCTACGTACCTGTGCCTGCCCATCTGTCCATCTGCATCACTGTGCCTCCCCCATCCCTTCTCCTTGGCCTGCTGCTGCCAAGCAGCTCTCCAACATTATGGTCATGCCTGCCTTTCACCAGCCTTGGGCACCAGCCAGCTGCTCACCTTGGCCAAAAAAAAAAGTGGCAAGCCATAGAAATGCAGAAGAACTTCAGCTGGAAAACACCTTTAAGATCATAAAGTCAAACCACTAACACAACACCTGTGTGGCTCTTAAACCATACTTTTGTTGGTTTTGGATATCCCCAGAGTTGAGGATTCAACTACCTCGCCCTGGACAGACTGTTCCAGTGTTGAGAACCCTCCCAGGGAAGAACTTTAATCTAATGCCCAACCTATACCTCCCCATATATGCAACCTGAGGCTGTTTCCTGTATAACTTATCACTAGAGAGAAGAGGCCAACCCCTACCTGGCCCCAGGGAGTTGTAAACAGTGAGAAGGTCTCCTCTCAACTCCCTTTTCTCCAGGCTGAACAACTCCAGTTCCCTCAGATGCTCCTCACAGCACATGAGGGATACAGATGGGCCACAAAAATGCAGAGGGCTGGAGCACCTCTCCTATATGGACAGACAGAGAGGTGGGGCTGTTCGGTCTGGAGAGCAAAAGGCTCTGATGTGACCTTATCAAGGCTTTTCAGTATCTTAAGGGAGCCTACAGGAAAGCTGAGGAGGGACTTTTTAGGATGTCAGGTAGTTATAGGACTCAGGAGAATGGAACAGAGCTAGAAACTGATAAATTCAGACTGGCTGTTAGGAAGAAGTTCTTCACCATGAGAGTGTTGAGACTCTGGAACGGGTTGCCCAGGGAAGTGGTGAAAGCCCCATCTCTGGAGGTGCTTAAGGTCAGCCTGAATGCTGCTCTAGTCAGCCTGATCTAGTGTGAGGTGTCCCTGCCCATGGCAGGGGGTTTGGAACTAGATGATCCTTGTGGTCCTTTCTAACCCTCACTGATTCTATGTTCTTCAGACCTTGAATATTCTGACAGCATCTTGGACAGCCCGTGGAGAGAGGCCCACTGGCTCAAGTTTCAGAGCCATTCTGCTGTATCCATAGGCAAGGCTGGTTCACAAAAGAGGAATGCACGGTTTGCAATCCAGGGAAAATCAGCATCTGAGCCAGTGGAGAGGGTGCACATGTGAGTCAGCCAGCACTGCCAGCAACCTTGATTCTGTTTCTGGCAAAGCTGGCTGGCTTGGCAAACACAATGGTAATGAGATAAACTGAAATACCAGTCAACAGGGCTGCTCTTTGAAGTAATTATCCTCCAGGGCAACAAAGAACATGGTGCAAAGGGTTTTAGGGACATGGTGTGAATGCACAGGGTACATTATTTGCATTTCTGTAGTCAGTCCTTGCTCAGCTTGCAAGGCTCAGGTGTGACAATGGCAAGCAGCTGGAGAAAGGGCAGGAATGCCACAGCAGCAGATGCAGCAATGTCCTGGTTTAGGCTAGACCAGAACTGATTCTGCTCAGTGCTGTGACTTTCCAGCTCAGGCTCTGCTCACTTTCTGCAGTTCAGGGCAGGTTTGCACAGCCAGGGGCTGCTGCTAGCAGGGAAAATGTGATGGAGAGAGGCACTGCCAAGGGCTGGGCTGCAGACCAAGGGCACTGCCACATCTAGTGCCCGAATTTGGGGTGCAGTGAGTCAGAGGTGGCACCCTCATGGGGGAGTGTCCACTCCCTGCAGTTTAGGTCACCCTAAACTGCCCAACATGAGATTCCATCCCATGAATGTCATCTTCAAGATAAAGCTGAGGGAGAGACAATTGCCCAACTCGTGCTGAACCTTAGGAACTTGTCCTTCTTCATCCTCAAAAGACTTTATAACTAATTCAGTTTCTTTTCAATGAAAAGACCATGACAACTAAGACCACGTGTTTAGCCTGGAGAAGAGAAAACTGAGAGGTGATCTGATCAATGCTTACAAATACCTGAAGGGCAGCTGTCAAGAAGGGGCCATACCCTTTTCAGTGACACCTTGTGATAGGACAAGGGCCAAGGAACACAAGCTGGAACCCAGGAAGTTTCATCACAAGATGAGGAAAAAAATTCTTTCTTGTGAGGGTGCTGGAGCCCAGGAGCAGGCTGCCCAGAGAGATTGTGGAGTCTCCTTCTCTGGGGAGAAGATTCCAAACCCACCTGGACATTGTGATTCTGGGCAGCCTACTGTGGGTGACTCTACTCTAGCAGAGGGGTTAGACTGGATGATCTCCAGAGGTCCCTTCCAACCCTCACCATTCTATAATTCTGTGTGTGATGTGTAAGGACTGGAAGGTGGCAGAGAAGTGAAGACACAGGTGGAGGCAACAGCAGTGAGAGCAGCGTGGTAGGATAGAAGAGACATACAACCCTGCCCATGGGATGCTGCATCTTTCCATTCATACTGCCCCACTACCTTTGGGCTTTTGGTGAAGGAACTACAGGTGGAGAACTGGAGTGTGAAAACTGGATCCACATCTCTGAGTCCCTAAAAAAATGTTTTAAAAACCTCCCATATTTAAGAAAGACAGGTCAGAAACATTTCCTGGGGCATCCCCATAGCTCCTGTCCAGACAGAATGCCTGAAGGAGGTGGGTTTGTGAAGAAAAGCTCCATTCTAGGGAAAAGCCTTGTATGTCCTTCTCCACAGCAAGTAGTGCCAGCTCATGCTGAGCTAACCAAGGTGAAAATGGTTATTCCAAAGGAGAATTAGAAGAGAGGAGTACCTGAATCCAGAACAAAATGTAGAACAGGGGAAACAAATGTAAAAAGCTCTATAAAAGTTTTAATGGATCTTTAGATGTGGAGTGACATTTTACTGTGATGTTCTAATTTTTTTTTCTTCCCTTTTTNTTATTTTTTTTTTTTTTTTTCCCTTTTTTTTTTTTTAGCCTTTAGACAGACAATTAATCTGAGGGAGATGGTTCTTTCTGCCTGCAGAGGAGTGAAAGCAACTACCAGCTGGTGAACAAAGTCATTTGGGGTTGAAGAAGTCCAGGCATACCTGCCTTAGTAAGGGGGCTTCCAACCCCCACCATTCTGTGATTCTCCATAGTCAGAGCCCTAAGATTTGCAGCAAGAAGAGCTACAGCACCAGCTCCCAAACACGACAGACCCAGCAGAATCTCATTCCATAGAAGCTTCGCTGGTTTTTTGAAAGGGAGCAGCACACAAAGTAGGCTTGGTGTGGAGAGACAAAGAACTGGCACATAATGGAGCATGCCCATCTTCTGCTGCTTACAAATGCATGTACATACAGTGAGGCAGCCCTGCTAGAAGCTTCTTCCATTCTTGCTTTTTTTGATGCCAAGACTTGACTCCAGCCTATACATTTCTAACACCTTAGAAGTCTCAAAGTGTGTGCTGAAGTATCTTAGGCCTGTTGCTCATCTTTTTGAAGCCTGGAAGCAGCCATTCCTTCTTGCAGGAAATTCTGCACTAAACCCTCACTGAAAGCCAGAAAAGTAGATAAGCAGACTAATCACCCAGACCATCAGACCTCAGGGGTGAGTCTTTGCTCTGCAGACAGCTCATCATTATCCTGTCTGTGTCAACGTGTTCTTCTCCAGGCCTGGTCTGAATTAGAACAGCATTTAAAGTGTTCCTACTTTCCAAAGAGGGAAATGTTTTGCTGCCATTCAGTCCTTTATTGACATTTGTGGTGCTGTTCATTCATTTGTTGATGCTGGTGGTGCACAAAGCTGGTCTCTGGCTGCTGCTGCCTTCACAAAAGGCCTTGACAGTGACTATGGAAAATGCATACAAGGAAAGCCACACTGTTCAGGTAGTGGGGTTTGTGTGTATTTTGTTCTGACTACATAAAGCCCTCTCCTCCTTCAAATCCTAATTCTCCCTGGAAATATGTGATGCTGCTCAGCCAGGAATAGCAATTTCTTTTAGGGCTATGTCTATTGCCTTAATAAAGGCAAATAGTTCCAAACTTGGTAGCACTGTATGTGCACACAGAATCAATTTTAATGCCTTCAGAGGCTCTGCCCTGGTTTAAAGGACATCAAAGATTAAAAATCAAACAAACAAAAAGAAGGAATAATTTTATCTACTATCATATCATTTGGTCTGCTTGCTCAAGAAGGGGTCTGGAAAAACTGGTACGGGGTAGAAAATGAAATCCCAGCCATTCACTCATTAATGAAACAGCAACAAACTCATTAAGAGCAGTGAGAGTGCCTCAGTTGCACCAGCTGCTCCACGCAGCAGAGCCATGCTGCGAGTCCAAATTAGGCTGATGGAGCTCACCAGGCTGGTGGGGGGCCAGGCTGCCCCAGTAATTTAGAGGAGCTGGACCCATGTGGGGCTGCCACAATGACAGAGACCCCATCTATACTAGAAACCACACCTGAGATCATTACAAAAGCTGCTGCAGAAGAAAGCCACCCAGGAGAACAGCATGGAGAGGAGGAAAAGTGTGCCCAGTGCTTATCTGCAGTGCTTCTTCATAATTCACGTACATTGACCCCTCCATCCCTTCCACTGGAGGTCTCAAATCACACCTTTCTATTCCTATTTCACATCTCCTCTGCTCTCAAACAATACTCCCTGAACTTGCAGAGAGAAATGACAGGTAGGATGAAGAGAGTGAGGAAACAATGAAGTTAGTTAAAAATAACATCAACAGATTAACCCACGTGGAGGTTAGTTTTGTCCACCTGCCTTTCAGGTTTGCATAGGACAACCCTTACCAAGTCTGCTCATCACTTGTGGTCTCTTCAAACAACAGCAATTTTTTGGTGTTCCTGTGCTGCACTTTGCTGGATCCCAGCCCTAATTTGAAGGACAGCCTGGCACAAGCTGAAAAGACAAGCGGACAACCTTTTAGCTTGGAGTTAGCTACAGCCTTTGTCCAAGAATCTGACAAGTCCTGTTATGCTAGAAGTGAAAGTCTGAAGGTCAGTGTCCCAGGTTGGGAATTATAGGGTTAAAACTCCTCTAGGGACTATGAGGAGAATGTTATTCAATCCCATAATTCTGCTATCTCTTCATAAGCTCACAGCTCATGCAGCTTGTCCTCCTTTTCCTCTCCCTCCAGCTGCGTCTGGGCAGGAGCTGTTATGGGGTAAATATGTAAGCAGGTAGGGCCTGTCCTGGGACCTAGGAATGGCAGAGGCATGGGGGAGAAGGACTTGGAGCATTGGGATTTATAGATTTAGTTTTGGGGTGGGAAGAAAATTCAAGGGGGTTGCTATAACTTCTATATCTGCTCTGTAACTTTTTCATGCATATTTCTATCCAAAATATAATTCTGTTATTTTGTCCAATTCATTCAAGAGTTTTTATTCTGTCAGCAGTAAAACGACGACAGTCAAAAACCAACCCTCCATGCTCCAGAGTGAAGAATTAATTTCAAAAGTGGGTGAGTGACATTTAGGACATGCTGCTAAAGGAAATAGGTGGGGCTGGGGTCATGGCTCCAGGACAACCTGATGAGCTGGGCCTCATCTCTTCAGGAGCCCGAGAAAGGTGATCCTCAGAAGAGGAGACTACAACATGTACAGCTCTGTTGTTTCAACAATATAATTTTCTAAATGCATTTCCTCTCCCAAATGGCAGTTAAAAGCCTGTCTACAAATGACACTTGTCATTTGTCCCCCAGGGAACCAAACTGCTTCATCCCAACGCATGTCACTGACTGAGGCAGTCACAGCTGCCGTGCCGGAGGCTACGCAAAGACCACTGGACTGGGGCATACTCAGTGGTTCTGAAAAAACGGTTCCTCACCTCCCACTTTGGGCAATAGCAGAGGATATGAATGATGGGTACCTCACCAGGGACGCCCTGACAATGACTAGAAAGAGTGCAATGGAGGCTACAAAGATGTTAAAAGGCCTGAAGCATCTCTATGAGGAGGAAAGGCTGAGAGACCTGGGACTGTTTAGCCTGGAGAAGAGCAGACTGAGAGGGGATCTTCACAATGCTAAAGGTTAGGGAGCAAGATGATGAGGCCAGATTGTTCTGAGTGGTGGCCAGTGACAGAAGAAGGCACAATGGGCACAAACTGGAAACCAGAAAGTTCCACCTGAACATAAGGAAAATATTTGAGATTTTGAATGTCCTGGGCATCATGATCCTGGGCACCCTGCTGTGGGTGGCCCTGCTTTAGCAGGGGTTTGGATAGGATGAACTTCAGAAGTCTCTTCCAAACCTCACCATGATTCTGTAATATGCTTTTAAATAGAGAAGTACAAGGCAACAGAAAAAAAGCACCAAGATCAAAAACTGAAAAGCCTTAAAAGCCATTTTAAGAGGAGAACCAAAGGAAAGAAGGAGCTAGGGAAAGGCAACCATGGTCTGAATAATACCAGACAGAAGGCACCGGAAGGTGTGGAATTAACCTTTTTCTAATTAATTATGAGTTGTAAGGCAAAGGAAATCAGGCAGTTGAGAGCAGTTTCACCCAGACAGGGATTTCAATGATGGAAACACTTTGGCTGTCCTTTAAAAGCAGAAGAAGAGGAAGGAAAGTGGCTGGTGTCAGGAGAATGGGGGTGAGATGGAGCACGTCAGCCACAGCCGAGGCCGCCAGCTCCGGAAGGGCTGCACTCCCAGCGCTGGCCAGGAAGATTTCATTACAGGATGTCAGCCTGCAAGATAACCATCAGTAAGTGCATGAACAACAGGATTATTCAAACAGCAATCCAATTTTTGCAGGAGGAAAATTATTCAGCAAGCTGGGCTTCAAAAGACCTTTTTTACCCTCCTCTGACCTGATATTTCATATGGTCCTAAATTCAGCTCTTAATTGCTTAAATATTACTCTCTACAGTAACTGGAGAAGATGTGGTGAAGGGATTTAGTGAAGAAAATCTGATTATTTTGGTTTTAGTCCAGATCTTAACTTCTCAGGTCGCCCAACAACTCCCTGCAAATCTCTTGCATCATCCCTAGGGCAAATACCTTGAGGTCAACTTGGACAGGAGCAGGGGGCTTGCCTCTTTTCTTTTTAAAGCCACTCCATTTTTGTTAGCACCCACACTCTTGTATCTCAAGATGAAGAGCTCTCGTGGATGCAGGATTCTCATGAAAGCAGACACAGTGGAGAGGATTCAGGTGGAGGGCAGCACTCTCTCTGCCTGGTCCTCTTGAACCTCGTTAAAGCTGCAGAAGGTGCAGACCTGCTGTCTCGCCTGAGAATGCTGAATCTGGGAAAATGCAGAGTTTCAAAGTATGCTGCTGCTTGAGATTGTGCTACCTTGAATTATGTGATGCTGTGCCACACAGAACTGTGGAGATGTGACAGAGTCACCGTCCCTGCAGGTGTCCAAAAGATGTGTAGATGTAGCACTTCAGGACATTATTTGATGGCATGGTGGTGTTAGGTCACTTTGATGATTTTAGAGGTCTTTTCCAAGTTAAATGGTTCTATGATTCTATGATGTGATGATAAACTGGTGGAAAAGGTTTAAAGGAAAACAAAGGTAGAGGATGGAAAAACTGCCAGGTTTTAATGCAGAAATTAATATAGGGTTTTTTTCCCCTTCCCCTCTCTTTCAGCTGGGCATTGTCCAAGACCAGGAAAAATTTTTCTGAGTTTCTTGAATGGTGTTTGTCACCACAACTCAGCTGAAGAAGTCAGTATTTCCATTCCTGTTAGCTCTTGGAGCTCCATGTAGCTAATTTACAGCAAACATCTTTTTAGCTTTCTGTGCATGAGGGTTAAAAGCTAAATAGCATCAACAACACTACAGCATCTTCCACTGGAGCATCCTTAGGTGCCTGAACCATTCAGAAACCAACCAGCCAACCAACCTGCTATAGCCCTGTAAAGCAGTACTCTGGAGAGCAGTTGCTCTGATGTATAGTGTTAAGAGACATAGTAGTTACCAGTGAAATTCCGAGGTTGGGAAAACCTGTTTGGCAATCAGGAATCAGGCATCTTTGTTCTTTTAAATGTATGGCTTTTTAGGGTGCTTTTTACTAAGCAAGAGACCAATGAAAATTGTTTATGGTTTTGGCCCTATAGGTTTAATAAAAGGGATTTTGTCTGGAATACAATAATAACCCCAAATCTTGATGTACCATTTCTTCAATCATAACTTTCCCTTTCTATGGCCCTCCTTGCTCCCAATTCAGTGTCAGCCTTGCGGCTGCTGCTCCTGGTAAGCAACGAAGAAGCTGGAAAACAAGATTCTGTGGAGAATGCAAGCAAGAAGGAAACCTTTCCGCCAGACGAAAATTAATTTTGTCAGCCTTTCTTTCAGAAATCTGCAACAATGACAGAAGATGAAGAGGAGAAAATGCTTTGGTTTGCTTTTTGGGGTGGGGGAGGAAAGACGTCCCTTTAACAAAAGGTCCACACTACCAACAAATGCAAAGCCAAGGAAAACTCTTAGCAAGATGAGATGCCTACATACTCCTCCTGTGCCCTAAATAGCAAAATTCCTTCTGTTCTAAGAGATAAAGAGCAGAAAAAAAATAATCTTCACTCACAGGGGAAGTTGTGGGACCTGTGGCCCTGTCTATGGCTGCCATTGCTCAGATAGTCAACCCTGATTTGCCTACCACTTCTGATGAATTTTGGTGAAATTATTCAACCAGCACTGTGTGGCCATGCAATCAGGGTGAGAGCCAGTGGGAAAGTAATGGCACAGAAGCTGCTTGGTTTGGAGGGCTAATTATGCGATGGAGTCTTCACACACATGTGGGTCATCGCTCCACATGCACGCAAGCGACAAGGTCATTACTCTTTAGTGGATCCTTGGTGACAGACATAGAATAGCTCTGCAGGCCCAGACCAGTTTGTAGTGCTCTGGTCTCTTCCTTGGAGTACCTGGCATGACAGGGACTAATGATCTTTGCTTCCTCAATGTCAGCAGAGATCTCATGGCTGATCTGCTCAGGAATGGCATCCAGATTTGATGTACAGCAAGAGGCCAGTTGGAAGAAGGTTTTCTACCAGCTTCCCTGCCACACTGCTTCTGCAGCCACCCAGACCTTGTTCAAACACATTCAACACAGTGACAAAAATAAAACAGTGACAAAAATAAAATAAAGGGCTTCAGTAAAGTATCTTGAGCAGCTGGGCAACCACTTCAGCATCCTTTATCACAGCAGGGGTAACCTTGATGTGGCTGCAACCCTGAACTGTGGTTACTGTCTGAGATATCTCCACAAAGACTGTGGCAACATGGACTGGAGAGTCAGGGCTAAAAAATTAAATGCCCAAATCCTAAAACAAAAATAAATTATTTGCAGGGAAATAAATGTTGGCCAAGAAGGCCAAAGCATCCTGGCTTGTATCAACAACAGTTGACCAGCAGGATTAGGGCAGTGACTGTCCTCCTCTACTCTGAATTGGACCTTGCATTTTGCTTGTTGAACTTCATAAGGCTGGCTCGCACCCATCTCTCCAGCCTGTCCAGGAACCTGTGGATCCCTTCTCTTCAATGTGTGGACCAGACCACACAGCTTGCTGTCATCATCAAGTTTACTGAGAGTGCTTCAATCCCATTGTCCATGTCATTGACAAAGATCTTAAAGAAGGGCATTGAGATGCTGGAGGGGATCCAAAGAAGGGCCATGAAGATGGTGAAGGATCTGGAGAAAAAGTCCTGTGAGGAGCAGCTAAGGCAATTGGGATTGTTCAAGAGAAGAACTACCTGAAAGGAAGTTGGAAGGAGGTGGAAGTCGGTATATTCTCCCAGGCAAAAAGTGCCAGGATGAGAGGAAATGGCCTGAAATTGTGCCAGGAGACGTTTAGGCTGGATATTAGAAAAACTTCTTTGCTGCGAGAGTGGTCAGACACAGGCTGCTCAGGGAGGTGGTGGAGTAACCATGCCTAGAAACATTCAGAAGCGTGTAGATGTGCTGAAGGATAGAGCTTCATAATGGATTTGGCAGTGTTGGAGTAATGGTTGGACTCTGTCAGGAGGAGCACCAATGGAGAAACGAATAACCAATGTGATTTCAGCCGTAACTCCGTTTATTTGCAATTCTACAGCTCCATTTATAGCTAGCAAGCAGGGGGCGTCTGCTAATACTGCAAGCTAATTGGTAAAGGGGATTATATGTGGAAGACAATAATTGCCTATTGTACAATAACAATGACCACATCTTTAGCGAGAAAGTTCTGGGTAACTTTTCCAGAAGCAGGAACTGTCCCAGTCTGTATCTCTGTTTTCCTTCCCTCTGTTCTGGCTGCACTTTCTCCTCACGGGCGTTCTGCTGTGCTTCTGTTCAAACGCATTCCTCACAGCGGGGGTTTCTCACCACTATCAGGCTACTCTTTCTCAGAAATCTCTCCACAGGACTCAGTGACCTTGGAGGTCTTCTCCCAGCTTAACAATTCCATGATTCTGTGCTTCCTGCTACACAGCTACCTCAGACAAGAAAAGAGGAAGCCCCGTGTCAAGGAAAGGGGAACCTCTCTCAGCTGACAGCTGGAGGAGGTACACAGCACCTGAGTGAGTTACAGGCTGCTGCAGTGCACAGGCGAGCATTCATCTGAAACACTGAGCAGCACTGCAGGTTCAGTTCCACAGCCAATACACGTAAATAACTCCTGGTGAACTGTGCTCGGGTTAAAAACCAAGTTCAGCCTGCTCATGCCTTTCATCTGAGCCTGAGTTCACCACCTGTAACCTAGAGCATGACAGCATGCAAGAGAGAGGGTATGAAACCGTCCCTGCTTGCTGCATAAACAAACCAATTTGCTGTCTGACATTTTAGCTGTGTCCTATGCAGATGACTTTCTGCTGATCCAATACTTCTGAATAAAAACCACACACTAGCTGTGCAATAATAAATAAGGAACTAATCCTGCCCTCCACAGACATTCAGTACATGATTTACCCTTCTTTTTCCTCCTAACACCAATAGGGTCTCTGGAAAATATGCAGATTTCTTTTATAGCTAAGTTAATAGGTGTTTTAAATCACTGGAAATAATTATTATTAAAAGCAGACAGTTAGCAGTGTGCACAGGGCACACATATGACATCAAGGGGAGAGAGGCAGAGCCAGAGAAAGAGGATAAGGAAAGAAAATGCTGTCAAAGAGCCACGACCCTTCCAGCCTAGAATTCTGGGTTTCATGTTAAAAAATAAACAGTTCTGAAAACATACCTCTTTGAAATGTAAGTTGCTTCAGAGAGCGAAGATGCACCCCTTCTTTGGAGTTTCTCAGACCCAAGTTCTCCTGGGGTTCTGAAAGGGTGGCTTCTCCATGAAGATCAGACAGGTCACACCTGCTGCCGCTGTGTTCATGACAAACTGGCTGCTCAAGGTTTAAGGCCCAGTTTGGCTTTATAAGCATTTGACTTCAGCAGTTTCTCATTCACCTAATTCACACGAGTTGCCATGTGTTTGGGAGATGGCTTTGCTTCTCTTCTCCCACTGTTTTACAACAGGCACAGTTGTGGTGACCTGAGGATAGAAGGGAGAGAAAAATCAGGAGTACCGTGGCTCACAAATGCTGTCACTGAGGCCTGCGGGTCTGTGACAGATCCCCTGCAGCTATTTTCCACATCCTTATCATGCTCAGGCCAATGAATCTCACCCTGACCAGGCATTCAGGCTCTGGGCTCCCCAGTTCAAGACAGACAGGAAAGTACTAAAGTCCAGTGGAGGCTACAAAGATGCTGAAGGGCCTGGAACATCTCTGTGAGGAGGAAAGGCTGAGAGCCCTGAAGATGTTTATCCTGGAGAACAGCAGCCTGAGAGGGGAACTTCTCAATGCTCAGCAAGAGCTAAAAGGGTGAGGGACAAGATGATAGGGCCAGACTGTTCTGAGTGGTGGCTAATGACAGGACAACGGACAATGGATGCAAACTGGAACCCAGGAAATTCCACCTAAAAATAAGGAAAAACTTCTCTGGTATGAGGGTGCTGGAGCCCAGCAGCAGGCTGCCCAGAGAGGTTGTGGAGGTTGTCTGAAAAGATTCCAACCCCACCTGGACAACCTTCTGCTATATGGCACAGGGATTGGGCTGCATGATGTCCACAGGTCACTTCCAACCCCTACCACAATAGGATTCTGTGACTCTGTGAAACAGCTCTGGGATGTGCGTACAGAGTCTGCTGTTCTTTCATCCTTTTCATGCCATCTTCTTCCATCATCACTGCTCATCAGAAACAGTAACTCAGGTTGACACCATTCCTTCCTGAGACAGGAGCTATTGAATTATCTAAGGACAAGTCTAAATACTGGCTTTTAAAGTATAACTGATCTACTAAAAGCAAGTATCGTTTTGGACATGCCATGTCACATTTGTCACACTTGGCTTCACTTTGCACTGTTATCTCCTGTGATGTCATTAGAACAATATGAAGTTGCATTGCTCAACATGACAGATGCCTCAGCAATGACACTCTCTAAATTCCAGGTTGTTCTCTACCTTATCCCAATTAAAAGATTCAAAGTATACTAGTGACTGCGTGCCTACAGACAAAAAACCAACTTTTTTCGTTTCTCTTGCAGAAAATAGATCTCTTCAGTTCACCTGCTTCTCACATAATTAATCTATTTGCCTTCATCAAATGTAATTTCATTATCATCTTCTTCTAAACAACCTGATTAGCAAGTAGGAAAAGCTCTTCTTTCAGCCTTGAGGACTGTGCCAGATCCCTTTTTAGCACAACACTGATGATAAACCCCAACCTACTGCTAAAAAATCTCCACTAGGGAAAGGAACCACCTCACACAGTCTTCATAGAACAACACAAGAACACTCTGCCAGTCTTCACAGAAGACTGTTCTTGCCCTTTCCAACAAGGTTGTCCTCTTAAATTGTCCCTGAGAAATTTCAGAAGACATCATTGAAAGCATAGTGTAATAAAGAGTAGCCTAGAAGAAAAAGCATCCGTGTGCATTCAGCTTCACAGCATTAAAAGCTTTCTAATTTCTCCTCTGGTTTAGCGGAGGAAGAAAGAGAGAGGCAGAAAGGCAGAAAGACAGAAAGAGAAAGAAAGAGAAGGTGCCCTTGTAGCCGTGAAGGCAAATGGTCTCCTGTGGCACATTCAGAAGAGTGTGGCCAGCAGGGCCAGCCCCTCTCTCCTCTGCCAAAGTGAGACCACATCTGGAGGACCAGGTCCAGTTCTGGGCTACCCAGTTTGGGAGGAACAGGGAGATACTGGAGGGGCCTGAAGCATCTCTGTGAGGAGGAAAGGCTGAGAGACCTGAGATTTTTCAGATTGGAGAAGAGCAACCTAAGAGGGGATCTGATCAATGATCATCAATAGTTAAAGAGAGAGGCCAGACTCATCTGCACGGTTCACAGTGACAAGACAAGGAGCAATGGATGCAACCTGGAACCCAGGAAGTTCCATCTGAACATAAGGAAAAAAATTCTTTGGTGTGAGGGTGCTGGGGCCCAGGAGCAGGCTGCCCAGAGAGGTTGTGGAGTCTCCTTCTTTAGGTAGATTCCAAACCCACTTGAACATCATGATCCTGGGCAGCCCGCTGTGGGTGACTCTACTCTAGCAGAGCGGTTGGACTGGTTGATCTCCAGAGATCCTCCCCCACCGTGCTGTAATGCTGTAAGAAAGCAGACAGGTTATCTCTGCCTTTCACTGAAAACAACCTGCCTTTTTTCCAGAAATGTCCAAAAACAAAAGGTAAAAGTAGCCTTATTTTTGTGTATAGTTTCTGATCTAAAACTGGGGAAGCAAAATGCCATTTTTTTCCCAAAGAACATTTGAATAAAATGTAAAACCTCAGTGAGCATTTTAATCACAGTTCCCAACAGCCCATTTTCCATCTGGAAAGAGACTTTGACCAAAACCAACCCTTCCTCAAGCTTCACTTCCCTGCTCCCTTTCACCTTACAGGTCCCTTCTGACTCACCACAAAAGTTTGGCCACAGGAGTAGGTTTTGAGGATGAAGCTGGCCCTCTACTCCAAAAGCAGAGCTAGCTTCTTGTAGGTAATGATCAAGATCCCGCCATCTTTCATGTCTTTTTAAAATCACCTCAATCTCTTTTTTCATTCTGGTATGAATGGACTAGCTTATGCTGTTCCCTGCCCCACATATCCACTAAATGAGTACAATAAATTGGCAGGATTGGTCTGACTGACCATATGCTGTTCAATTTGTATCTGCTGGTGTCCTGACTTCACTTTTGTCCAAGCTGCTAAAAAAAGTCCAACTGTGCAGCTTTATGTGAAGCTAAGAAAACTATCTTTTCCTTTCCACAAAACTACATTTGCTTTTAAAAGAAAAAAAAAAAACAAACCCAAACATACTAAACAAACCAACCAAACAACACAAATCCAACAGTTTTGTTATTGTGCTCCTCAAATGTGTGAGGAAATAGAGAGACGATGCCTGGGCACATATGGTATTTTCATGTGGGTTGGGTATTTTTACCGTGTTTGCAAGTCAGCACAGAATTATTACAGCTTGGAACACAGCAAAAGGAAGTTTCCTGTGCATAATATGATTTAGTCTGGCCAATAAAGTGGAAGTGAGTTTGGGTTTGTTTTGGTTTTTTTTTTCATGGAATCAGTAAAGAAGATCATCAAGTCCAACCATCAACCCAACACCACCATACCCACTAAACCCTTTCCGAAAGTGCCATGTCCATGCAACTCCTGAGCTCCTCTAAGGATGTTGACTCCACCACCTCCCTGGGCAGCCTGTTGCAATGCCTGACCACTCTTGCAGGAAAGACATCATTCCTAATTCCCAACCTAAACCTCCCCTGTATGGCTCACAATGTCTTGTCCCATTTCAAATTACCTGAGAGAAGAGACCCACACCTCACTACAACCTCTTTTCAGGCAGTTGTAGAGAGCACACCAAGTTCTACTAGGTATGTTTTGCACAGGAGAACTGAACCAGAGTTTCTTGTTCTCTTTGACAACACATTTCCCATCAGACAACTTCATCTCCGTCTCTTTCCCCAAATATTAAGATTTCATGCAGCAGGGACTCTCCAAGTCTCCTGCTCTTTCCAAAGACAGTTACTCTTGTCTGCATGGAATTACCAGCTAGAAGCCAGGCCCTGCAGTGCTCCCTCCTTTTGGGAGTGAGCTGGATGGAGTTGACAGCTAGAAGCTAGGCCTTGGGGTGTTCCTTCCTTTTGGGAGCAGGCTGGGTGGTCATAGTGACAAGCAGAGACCTTGCAGTTTGGGGAGGATGCTCTGCTTCCCAACGCAGCCCAGAGACAGCGAAGCAGGAGGCAATGGTCCCTGCCTGGAGCATTTTTCCAGCAGTGTCTCACCACCCACAGCCTCCTTCCACTTCTCAGTCTCATACTGCTAGTGCAGCAAGGATGCTGCTGCTGCAGCCCCCTTTTCATCCACCTCTGTCTCCCCCAGTAGATGTCCCAGGGCCCCAGTGCTGCCCAGATGTCAAGTCACCTTGTACACAGGTGGTGGGTTTCCATGCTAAATATTCAGTCCTCCAAGGGTATATCCCTTGCCCCAGGATCTGTGAAGCAGTGAGAGATTTCACTTCCTCCTCAGCCCAATGCAAAATATGACATCATATCTGAGATATTGATCCCTTCTGCAAAATGTTAAGTATTAGTAACTGCTGCTCAAGAAGTCCTTGATGAGGATTAGGGCTAGACCAGCCACTAGAAGAGTAACAGACACTCTCTGCAAACATCTCTGCCTCTCCAAAGGGGAAGGAAAGGGACTAGAGAATATGTTTCCAGGTGGTTGCTTCCACCATTGTGTGCACATAGTGCTCAGCAGGCTGGGTGGGTTTGAAGGAGTGTTCTGTAAGCAATTTGCCAGGTCTCCTCATACTCATATTTTGACCACCATATACCACAGAGGCTTGAACTGTTGCTCTGTTCTCATAAGAAACAAGTCACAGGACAAGGGGAAATGGCCTCAAGCTGCACCAGGGGACTTTTAGAGTGGACATTAGAAAAAAATCATTTACCCAAAGGGTTGTCAAGCCCTGGAAGAGGGTCCCCAGGGAGGTGGTGGAGTCCCTACCCCTGGAGGAATTTTAAGTTTGGGTAGATGTGGTGCCAAGGGGCATGGTTTAGCGGTGACCTGGCAGTGCCAAGTTAACAGTTGGACCTTGATATCTTGAAGGTCTCTTTCAACCAAAACAATCTTGTGATTCTACTATGACACAGGACCCACTCTCAGAACAACCCTCCACCACGAGGCAGCCAAAGTTCATGTCTTTGGCCACTATTAACAGATGCTGCGTCACTTCTCCCCATCCCATGTATATTCCCTTCTCTCTCCTTTCCCTGGGGCAGATATCAGCCCTCTTGATGCACCCATTCTCCCACAGCTCTTCTCATTCCCATCACCTCTTTTCATGCTGAATTTTGGGACTCTCACTACAAGGACACTGACGTGCTGGAGCATGTCCAGAGAAGGGCAACAAAGATGGTTAATGGTCTGGAGAATAGGTCTGGTGAGGAGCACCTGAGGGAACTAGGCTTTAGTCTAGAGAAAAAGAGGCTGAGGAGCAACTTTCTGGCTCTCCATAACTCCTTGAAAGGAGGTTGGAGCCAGAAGGCACTAATGAGAACACAGAAAGTTCCACCTAAGCATGAGGGAAAACTTCTGTGCTGTGACAGTGCCTGAGCCCTGGAGAGGGCTATCCAGAGAGGTTGTAGAGTCTATTTCTCTGGAAAGATTCCAAACTTGTTCTGGCTGGTTCAGTTCAGCCATCTGGCAATGAACACACCCAGGTCCTTTTCTACCAGGCAGCTTTCCAGCCACTTTTCCAAGCCTGGAGCATTTCACAGGGCTTCTTGTGACCCACAACACACTTTGTTTTGACATACTTCATACCACTGGCCTCAGAAAGGGTAATTTTTGCTACAGGAACAACATGTAGGTGGTCACAGACACAGTGGGGCTGCTCCTTCCACGGGGAATGAAGAGGAGGAAGGATTGGAGCTGAAATAGAGACAAAGAGGAGAGCTGGGCTATGCTGCTCCTTTTGCTTTGCAAGGGAGAAGGCTATTGAAGAGAGGAGAAGCAGTCTCTCTCCGACCTTCCCATTGCATCACTGGTAGCATCTCATGTCTCTGCTATAGACTGTGACCAGTTTAAACTCCTGCCCTTCTCCCACTGACATGCCCTAAACTTCACCAGAGCAAGGTGAGCTGCAAAAATGTCTCCTCCTCACCCAGACTCCAAAATCCTAGGCAAAAAAAAAAAAAAAAAGGCCAGAGCAAGGAAGTAATCTGGGCAGGATCCAGCACTGGAGGGGCGCTCTGGCAGCCCTTTGGAAACATTCGTGTCTTAGGAAGGGCGTTTCAGGTAGTGCTGACAGGGAGAGCCAGCAGAAACAAAAGGGATTTGTTTAGGTTGCTCCCTCAAAAACATGTCCACTCCCCTCTGAGCCTGCATATTTTGAAGTCCCAGCATACTTGCCTTGTTGACAGGTCTGGCAGACTTGGTGATTTTTTTTTTTCCTTAAATGAGGTCACTCACCAAATCCACTTTTCAAGCTCCCACAACTTGAAGAATTGAAATTGCAGGCTGAAAAATAGAATGGACTTGGAAATCAAATGATAATGGTAATATTGTGCAACATTCAGGGATTAGCCTCCCCACTCCCCAAGGAGGTGGCTGAATCCCCATCCCTGGAGGTGTTTCAAAGAGGCAGAGATGTGGTGCTGAGGGACCTAGTTTAGCACTAGCTTTGGTAGAGTTAATAGAATGGTTGAAATGGATGATCTGAAAGGTCTTTTCCAACCAAAATGGATCTATGTGGTAATGAAAATGGCCAACTCATTTAGAATAGGATAACCTGAATTATTATTAAACACTAATAATAGGAGAAGGGGAGAAGGATTTAAATCATTACGCTTAAAACCCAGTCTGGTGTCACACGGGGCTCTTGGTGGGTGCAGAGGGTGTCAGGATATTTGACTCACATCCTTGTGTGTATAGATATGCCTGTTAATTATTATTACAATTATAACACATAATTATCACTATATTATAGAATAATATCCATAGTAACATAATTGTTATTGCTATACCACATTAATATTAATATATTGCCATTATTAGTAGTGCTATTTTTATTGCAGTTATAATTTAATTTTCATATTATCGTTTCTAGTTTAACTTCTGCCAGTTAAATGACGGCCTTTAACACCTTTTTAACCACCAAAATTCTCCAGGACAATCTCCACCAACACCCTCTTTTCCTCTCTTCTCGGAAAGGGCTTCTTTCCCGCCCATCTCGACGGCATTCCCCGGTATCTCCTGCCATCTACTGATGCTTGTGAGGAGGCGGCTGCTGCCTTGAACAAGGAAACATCTGTTTGCCGTGCAAAAACAAACCAGGGGGGAGAGAAGGAGGCGAGGGAGGCACCGGGAGCCCGGCCATGGTCTTGGCCCGCCCCGAGCAGCCTCCGGTCGGGGCGGGTCGGTAGCGGGGCCGGGCTCTGCTCGAAACCTCCCCGGGGGAGGGGGAAAGCGTAGGTCTTAAGAGCAGGTCCGGCATCCGCCATCCTGTCCTGTCCCGTCTCTGCTCAGGCCATCCCCTCCCGGCACAGCCATGGGGGAGGCAGCGGGTGGCAGCGCGGTCCCCCCGCTACCGGCTTCGGAGGCGGTCGGGGGCCAGGTGAACGCTTTGACCGTCCTGGCCTTGCTGGAGAAACTGGTGTCCATGTTGGAAGCGCTGGGAGGACAGCAGCGGCAGATGGAGCAGACGCAGCGGGGCTTGGAGGGGGCCGTGCGGGGTATTCAGGGAGATCTAGGGAAGTTGTTCCGGAGCCATGAGGCGACTGGAGAAGCGGTGGAAAAGCTGTTGGAGAAGTCTAGGAAGGTTTGTGCCAACACCCGAGCGGTGCGGGAGCGGCTGGAGAGGCAAAGCGACCAGGTGCGACGGCTGGAGCAGCATCACGCCCAGCTCCTCCGCAGGGACCGCTTCAAGGTGCTCATCTTTCAGGTGAGGGGACCCGCAGCACCCCTGTACCCCTTCACCCCAGCTCCACCAAGCCGATTCTCAACATTAAGGGAGTCTCTTAATGGGCAAAGGGTTGACTTATTACTAACTCTTAGCAAACTTGAAGGAAAGGCTGGGGTTTGGCCAACTCCACAAATTTACGGCATGTCAAGTCTTTGTGTTTTTTGGTGTTTTTTTAAAGAATTCTTGGCAAACTTAGGGAAAACACTCCTTATTTTTGAGCAAACTCTTGTCAAACACAGAGAAAGCCCTTCTTTATCTCTAACAAACTTAGGAGAAACAGACACTTTTCATAAACATGTCGGGCAAGTCAGTTTTGCTAACTCTTAACAAATAGAGGAAGGGGGTAAGGAGCTTTACTCTTGGCCAGCTTGGAGAAAGAGCTGTCTGTGAAGAGAAAGAGCTTCTGGTGAACCTGAGGAAAGAGATCTCATTTTGCTAACTCTGAGCAACCTTGGGGAAAGAGACATTTTTTTACTGGCTTTTGGTATACGTGGGGAAAGAGTTGTCACGTTGTATATGGATTTGCGTTGCATTAAGAAGAATGTGACCAACAGGTCAAGGGAAGTTCTTCCCCCTCTACTCTTCCCTAACAAATGCACAACTGGAAGAATGAGTCCAGTTTTGTACTAGTCAGCTCAAGAAAGACAGGGAATTGTTGGAGGAAGACCAGTGGAAGCTACAAAGATGCTGAGGGGCATGAAGCATCTCTCTTATGAAGAAAGCCTGAGAGACCTGGGGCTGTTTAGCATGGAGAAGAGCAGATTGAAAGGGGATCATCTCAGTGCTCAGTAAGAGCTAAAGGATGGGACCAGACTGTTCTCAGTGGTGCCATAGGGATAAAGTGGAGCTCAGGAAGTTCCACCTGAACATTAGAAACAAATTCTTTGTTCTGAGGGTGCCACAGCCCTGGAGCAGACTGCCCAGAGAGGTTTTGGAATCTCTTCTGGAGAGATTCCAAACCCACTGGGGCATTATGACCCACCCTGCTGTGGGTGATCCTGCTTTAGCAGCAGCGGTTGAATTAGTTGATCCCCAGAGGTCTCTTCCAACACTGAACATTCTGTGGTTCTGGTCTTTTAAGCAAACTTAAGAAAAGAGCACATTTTGCCAACCCTTAGAAGTGCCCCTAAAAACTGCCCTTGCACCTGCCTTCAGAAGCTGGAGAGAGGCAGTGCTGCAGCACCCAGTCTCAGCGAGCTTCACTCCCCAGGAGTTCTGGTCCATTCAGGGATGAGCTAAAAAGTCAGCTTAAAACTCAGCTTCTGGGAGTTCGTCCAGTGGTAGCAACAGTTTGCATATTTTCCCCTTTTAAAGCAATGGTCTGGCCAGAACACGGTGTAAGCTTTAACTAAACACAGGACCTAACTTTCACATCTCTGAAACAAAACCCCACACCTCCACAATGCACTGAAGCATGGATGGACACCAAGCACTGGACTAGAGCAACCACATCACCAGCTTGTCAGGCTAACCTTGTTGGCTGCATATTACTTCTGCCAGAAGCTAACTCTACTCGTTGGGTTTTGGAGGACTTTCTGTCTTAACAATCCCAACGCAACAGAGCAAAACTTAATTTTAAAAGCTGGCATGTCTGTTTAGTGCACAAGTGCTTCCCCTCAAAAGGAAGCCCCTCCCCTCCCCGTATTGTTCTCCCAAATTACTGCCCAGGTGTGTAAAACCAGAAGAGGAGGAGCTGCAGCACGTAGCGGTTTCCACCCTAAGAGGAATGTGGAAATTATTCCAGGGACTGGCTAAATTAGAAGACATGTGTTCTCTTGACTTCTCCAAGTAATTTGAGATCCCTTACTGTAAGTCAAAACATTGCCATCTCCTCCCAGGCCGTGTTAGCTATTGACAGCCTCCTGCCTCCAGCTTCAGACCTAGACCTTGAACAATTCCTGTGGGGAGGGTGCAACCAGCTTGGCTTGTGGGAAGCTAATTTTGTGGCCTTTCTGCTACCTGCAAGTGTGATAATTAAGGCCTTACTATTACAATTACAGTATTCTCCAGAGGACCCAAGTTTATCATTTTTAGATGGCATAGTGGGTAGAAGAAATACAAAATGACAGCTGCGGGTGGGCAGTTAGAACTGCCTCAACTAAGGCTCCCCATTATTGCTGTCTAGAGGGAGTGATTTGCAGGCACTCATGGTAAAACTCATCAAGGAGAGTTTGAAACATAAAGCAAACATCACATGTCCATGTCCCAGCTAAAGGAAAACCCACTGCTTCTCCACTGCCTGTCACTGAGGTAGTGTTCCTCCTGCCAGGAGCTGGAATTTTCCACAGGGGAAGCAGCCGCACCCAGAGGGAGGGAAGGATGGTGAGTGTTGGCCAGATCATGCCTAACACGCTTGCATTCAGCTTAGGCAGGTGCCTTACCTGTGTGCTGACCTCCTTGAGATCTCCCTGCAAGCTTTTCTTCCAGTTGTACATGAGATGAGCTGGTAGTCAGTGGGGCTGCTGCCTTGCTAGGATGATTGTATAAAGGGAAAAGAGCAGAAGGCTGGCTGGATTTCTGTACAGCCCTGAGCAGGAATCCATGGAAAAACAATTGCAGGAAGGAGAAGTCACAGCACTGAAGGCATATTGACGCCAGATTGCTGGAAAAACAAAAGGAAAATCTGGATGTAAGACTTCTCTTTGGCTGTAGAATTTTTATTTTCCACTAGAAAAAAAAAACCCAAAACCACAAAAACACAAAAAACAAACTACCAGAATCCAAAACTTCACAGAGCATGTTTGTCTTTAGGACCCATTTTCCCAGCTTAGGAAGACAGCTCATTATGAAAATGAAGATCCACGTTTGTGATTCAATTCTGCATTCACCCTGTGCCTCAAAGCCCCAGATCATTGATGAGAGCACCAAGCCTATCCAGAACACATGGCTGAGCTCCAGCTTTTCATTTTATGAGACCGTGCTGCCATTTGCCAGCATCAGCTTTCCTTCAGTATGCCCACTGAACATGAACCCCGTTTAGGAAAGTTCAGCTATTTTCCATATTTTCCATTAAAATGCTTAGTTTTCTCTACCCAGACCATCTGCATTGTTCCTACTTTGCATGTAATTCTTTAATATTTTAAGGGGAGCCCCATCCGGAGTGTTTGAGAATGCAGAAGTTATTACAAATGCCACAAGTGACACAGCAATTCAGCAAAACACTGAAGTGACTGTTTTAAAAATCCTCATTAATCTTTGGCATTGTTACCCTCTATTTTGTTCTCACCACATGACCAGCTTTTTGGTTCTGGTTTGGTGGGAGTTTTGTCTGGGTTTTCTTGCTGCAGAAGCAAAATGCAAGATTAAGGGAAAAAAAGGCTTGTGTTTATTAATTAAATATCATGTTTAAAGTGGATAGGACAGCTAAAAATAAATCAAAATTACAGCTTGGGGGCAAGGATACTGATATTGAAGCCCCTTTTAGATGCTGCTCTTGGTAAAGCATATTATCATTTCAGTTGGAAAAGAACTTTAAGATCGAGTCCAACCATTCTCTAACTCTACCAAGACTGTTGCTAAGCCGTGTCCCTCAGCACCACATCGCTGCCTCTTTGAAACACTTCAGGGATGGAGATTCAGTCACCTCCCTGGGCAAACTGTTCCAGTGTTTGAGACTCACTTCGGTGAAGATGTTTCTTCTAATATCCAACCTAAATGCTTCACCCTGAAATGAAACAAGAGGAGGATATGGGGAATTAGCCATTTGGTTGTTATCTTGTTGATTGTCTGCAGTAACCTTCTGAAAGAGCAGCTTCAAAAATGAACAGGTGAGGGAAATGGAAGAATTCTAAGGCAAAACTTACAAATTCCTACTGGAGCCTTTCAGGAAGAATACTCTTATAGTGATTAATGACAAAAGTACCTCATGTGGCTTTTGGGCCCTGACCCAGCAGTGCTGGGAGGGGGGTCAAGGGGACGGTGCATCCCAGACTGCTCAGGATGTGCAAATGGGTGGCTGGCAATTGTCTCTTCCCTGCCTGCCTCCCTCCCCTGTGATCAGATCCAGGTCTGAAGAGTGTTTGTCTGAAGGAAAGTAGGTGGAGCTATAGCTGTTTTTAGAAGGATTTGTCATGTTTTGACCGATTTATGCAGCAAAACAAGTTTTATACTAGTAGTCCTTCAGACATACAGCAGCATCTATAAAATACAGAAGAGCCTGGACTGCAGTAAAGATAGGTAATGCCATCTCCCCTTCTTGAACACTAGAACAGGCTCCCCAGGGATCTAGATGGTTGAGCCCTCATCTCTGAAACATGCTTAGAAGACACAGAGACAGAGATGTGGTGCTGAGGGACATGGTTTAGCATCAGGCTTGCAGGGTTAGAGAATGATTTGATTATATGATCTTAAAAGTCTTTACTCACCAAAGTGATTCTGTGGCATCTTTTAACAAATCTAACAAAACTCCAAACCAAAGCACTCTGATTTCCCATACATGGCAGCAGAGATTCAACACTCCTGAGTAAATTAGCTACTTGTTCACTTGGGCCATACAGTTTGGTAGTACACCCTTATGGATTTTCTCTTCTTTTCTGGTGAAAGGCAGGGATGAGATTATGACCTATAGCAACTTCCTGACAATGGCTGATCAAAGCTACAAGGAAGGCACTGATTTTAACTTAGCAAATAGCACTGATATTAGCAAGACTCATTTTACACAGAGCATTTGCACTATGCTATGCTTTTCCATGGAAAAATAAAACTCAGTGGAGCCAGCCACCTACAGTCAAACTCATCTGAGAAGATGTAGGTGCTGGTTTTGAACTCAAACATGAAAAGTAAATAAAGATGCATTGCTTTCACAGAATTTTCGATTAGATTGAGAAGAAGATCAAAGTTCTGGTTCTGATTTTGGGTGTTTGGGCTGGAAAACAGGTACCCAGTTTGTAACAGTTAGTGTTTTTCAGTATATATATTTCAGTATTGTTCAAGTCTTCCTAAATAAAACAATCAGCTGCTTGAAAAAATAATGTTATCAAAGCAAAATATAGCTATCAGATAAATTTGCTTAGACCAAAAAGTTAGTAATAGCCCACTCAAAACATGTTATCTGCAGGTAAATATGAAATTGAAATGTGTGTTCCACTACAGAGCATTCCTACCATGCCACCCTTCTACATCCAGATCATTTTACTTAATTATTTGCAGTTTAATATTTTAATATTAATTAATTATTTGCAGTTTAATAGTTCCTGTGATCCTGAGGTCTTTCAGTCAGAAAAGTGTCATTCTTATTTCACAAGCAGAGTTACAGATGCCTAGAGGCTGATGTTTTACAGGGCCATGCAGGAAACTTCAAAAGAGAGGTGGTTTCTTGAATGCCAGTACTGTCTGATGGCTAAAGATCATTTAGGATCTGGTTTTAACTGAAACATTAGATCATTATTATGTAGGTATTTACATTTGCTTTCTTTATAAATACCACAGAATCACAGAACCTTAGAGGTTGGAAGTGATCTCCACAGATCAAGTCCAACCTCCCCTGCCAAGCTGGATCCCCCAGGGTAGTCCACAGAGGAAAGCATCCAGGAGGGTTTTGAAGATCTTCAGAGAAGGAGAATCCACAGCCTCTCTGGGCAGCCTGTTCCAGTGCTGTCTCCCTCACTGTAAAGAAGTTTCTCCTCATGTTGAGGTAAAACCTTAGCCATTGCTCTTTGTCTTATTGCTGATGACCACTGAAAAGAGATTGGCCCCATTCACTCAGTACCCACCCCTCAGATATTTATATACATTGGTCAGATCTTCTCTCAGTCTTCTTCAGACTAAACAGCCCCAGGTCTCTCAGTCTCTCTTCATAGAGGAGATGCTCGAGTTCCCCAGTCATCCTCATGTCTCTCCACTGGACTCTCTCCAGCAGGTTCTTATCTCTCTTGAACTGGGGAGCCCAAAACTGGATACAGTATTCCAGGTGTGGTCTCACCAGGGCAGAGTAGAGGGGGAGAAGAACCTCCCTAAATATGGATAGTTTGTTCTTTATAAACATGGAAACTTTGACAGTTTCCCTTCTACTCAGTCACAAATTTGATTAAAAAAATAAAATTTATCTCCATATTCTTCTGGAGACTGTACTTCATTTTAATGTGAGCATTTGGAATACTGGGTCCAGTTCTGGGCGCCCCAGTGCAAGACAGACAAAGAACTACTGGAGAGAGTCCAGCAGAGGCTACAAAGATGGGGGGCCTGGAGCATCTCTGTGAGGATGAAAGGCTGAGAGACCTGTGGCCTGGAGAAGAGCAGTCTGAGAGATGATGTTCTCAATGTTCAGCAAGAGCTGAAGGGCAGGGGGCGGGAGAATGGGTGTGGATCTTTTTCAGTGGTACTCAGTGACTGGACAAGGGGCTATGGCATAAACAGGAACCCAGGAAATTTGTTTAAACTTGAGGAAAAAGCTTCTTCACTTTGACGGTGCTAGGGCAGGCTGCCCAGGGATGTTTTAGAATCTCCTGAACATTGTGATCCTGGGCAACCTGCTGTTTTGGACTATATGATCTCCAGAGGCCCCTTCTAACCCCTGCCAGTTTGTGATGCTGTGCATACTGTAGAGACAGAGCTAAACTGAGATCGAGAAGGGTTGCATGGGCCCATCTCTAGCTTAGAGTGCAGTGATGAATCATTTGCCTAGGTTAAATATTATAAAAGTTACAACCTGTCTTTACTCATTAAAATCTGAGCTTTCTATGCCATTCAGGCACTTACACCTTAGCATTCAGATGTTTATGTGATTACCTAGTTTTGGAAAGAATGCACAAGACACATCAATTATGCTTTATACCAAGTTCTGATGTTTTGGGGAATAATTTAACACTGCACCCACACATGTAACCCACATTTCATTAACTGCAGTGAAGGGAAAATCCATGTCCTTGATAATTTTCATTTTTATTTCTAACTGTATGCCCCAACATACTTGAATCACAGTATATGTGATTTTATACTATGTCTGGATAGTACAAAATGATCCTGCCTGTCCACATGCATATTCCTGGAGTTCCAGAACCACTACTAGGTAGTCAGGACTACTTTGTTTTTAAACCAAACCATTTATTACATACTTATACAGCCTCGGCAGCAAATTTAACCCAAGACACTATTTACCCTTGCTTTCTGCTCAGTTCTAAAATAATGAGCATGAACTTCAAAGTGCAGGTGGCCTTTTTCCTCCTTCACTGTACACTCAGGCTCACTAGGGACAGATCTGAGACTATTACAGCCCTTTCACTCAGCACTTGCTGGTTTTTGTGTCTAAATATGGGAGAGGTGGGGAGAAGAAACACCTTCCAGTCCACATGACTAAGTGATATTGCATGCACCCTGATTGGAGGTGGTAAAAAAGGTGAGAAACAGGAGCTGTGTAGAGCTAAGATGGAACAGTTCTGAAAGCAAAAGGGAGCATGTGAGGAGCCTTGTCACCTCTGCATGGGCAGATGCCAGCAAAGCCTTCATTGTGCTGTGTCTGAACTGCCTGGGGTTGCAGAGCTCCTGCACTCACTATCACGGAGGTCCTTCATTATGAGTTGTAGCTTCTGCCCCTGCTCAGCCTGTTTTGTTTACAGAGACCTTCTTTTCCCCATGCCCCTTCATGGTTTGTTTCTGAAAGAAAAAAAAACAAAAAAACAGGCTGGAGAGATGGGCCCAGGCCAGCCTCATGAAATTCAACAAGGCCAAGTGTAAGGTCCTGCACCTGGGTCAGTGCAATCCCAAGCTGGGTGGCAAATGGCTGGAGAACAGCCCTGAGGAAAAGGACATGGGGGTCTGGGTGGATA
>VWZI01013053.1:431744-480556 GCA_013396835.1 Psilopogon haemacephalus | reverse complement strand
GAGGGACTATTCACAAGGTCTTGTTATGACAGGATGAGGACTAATGGGTTTAAACTGGCAGAGGGGAGATTTAAACAGGATATTAGGAGGAAGTTCTTTACAGTGAGGGTGGTGAGACACTGGAACGAGTTGCCCAGGGAGGCTGTGGCTGCTCCCTCCCTGGATGTGGTCAAGGCCAGGTTGGATGAGGCCTTGAGCGACCTGATCTAGTGGGAGGTGTCCCTGTCTATGGTGGGGGGTTGGAACTGGATGATCTTTGAGGTCCCTTCCAGCCTAAACCATTTTATGATTCTATGATTTTTAACAGCAGTGTACATTTTTCTGGAATACAGTGAAATACTGCACTTGCCATCTAACATACCTCTCAGACACAACTAGAATCTCTGCAGAGATACTCCCATCTTTGGCTAGAGAACCTGAAAACTCCAGGGAGTTACATGACTTCCGGAGGTCTACACAGGAGTCTGCAGTATGACCTGAGGCACCACAGCATTCCTTCTCCCCAGGGATAGGTGTAGAGCTTTACAGTCAAACCTTTACTAAAGAGTATCTCATTTTAATAATAGGATTTCCATTGTACATACACTCTCAAGTCACTCTGAAAGAGAAATCTTACAGCTGACAGCCTGTTAGTCTTGAACTTTGCCAGATAATGGTTCAGTGGGCTTTGAGTGGCTTGTAGCTCCTTAAATATACTGAAACAACAAGAAACGTTCAGCATTCTTCATCTCATCACAGAAGAAGTAATTGTTCAGGGTTGTGCTTTTGTTTATTACATGCATGTCCTGTGAACTATGAAACTCAAGCATTGTCAACTCTTTCAGGAGGAAAATGAGATCCCTGCCAGTGTTTTTGCAAAAGAGCCTATTCCCAGCATTACAGAAGGAAAAGAGGAGCCTGCAGATGAGAACAAAACACTGGAAGAAACCCTGCACACAGTGGAGCTGGGTTCAGATGATGAAACATTCCATGAGGAAGATGATCTGGATGACAGCACAGAAGAGAAAACAGAAGAATCACGAGCTGAGAAAATTAAGAGGTCTAGCCTCAAGAAGGTAGACAGCCTCAAGAAAGCATTTTCTCGCCAGAATATTGAGAAGAAGATGAACAAGATCAGCACAAAGATTGTCTCACCTGAACGGAGAGAAAAGATCAAGAAATCACTCACTGTACATCATCAGAAATCCTCCTCTTCAAAAGGTTCACCTTTCAAAGTATCTCCCCTCACATTTGGTATGAAGAAAGGCTGTGAAGGAGAAAGCCCTGCTGAAGCTGGGGAAAAACTAACAGAAACTACAAGCAATGATCAAGCTGAGAATGATGATGAAGTGTCATTTGCTGACATGCATTCAGATATGACACCTACCACCACCTCGCTGACTGAGGAGGCCAAAATAGTAGCTGATTCTCCAGAGAAGGAAGCCAGAATGGAAGAGAACACTGTGATGAACAACAACATTGAGCTGTCCATTGTTGAAGATGATGAAGAGTATGGGATGCCCCTAGAAGTTTCTAGCCAGAAACTGTATGATGAAAGAAACAACCGAGTTGGTGGAGAAATGGAACAATCAGATGAAGAAAACACCCAAGCAGCCATCCTGCAGATAGACCAAACGGCATAATTAATTCAAGCCTTCCACATATGCATGGTTTTATGTAGGCAAGTAACTGGTTTCTGCTACACAGGCAGCAGTATCAATTCAGATCCTTCTATCTTCTGCTCTGCAATGGTAATTTATTGCATCATGTTGGAATGCAGAGTGAACACAGTCAATGACGCAGGCTGCAACATGCTCCATTTTGGGCTGAGTAACTGGCATTTGTTAATTTAGTGATGCTGTCAGCCCGCATAAGACACTAGCAGGGGAAAAGTATGTCTGGTAGTAGCAAGCTGATCTACTGGCTTTCTTATAGTTAGGTTGGAGGAGTGTGTGGAGAGTAGTCAAAACCCAAACATTTCTGTTCTGTCTTCTTCTCTCAGTATTTCACAGCACTGTGAGTAGTTCTGTGTGTAAATGTAGAAATATCAATGACAACATTTGGGTTTGGTTTCCTTGCTCTGCTCTGTGAATACTCACAGCCTCTGTAACTGTGCATACACACAGAGACTGAGAAAAAACAGAGTACTTAGAAGGCAAAGCTGCAAAGTTATTTGCATCCATATCAGTAGGGAAAAAGACTTTTGCCAGCAGTCTTTCAGTACTCACTTAGAAAAAATGACTGTGTTTAGGTAGAAAGGAAAAGGTTAAAATCTAACTGGAGTTATGAAAGTACATTGGTGACAAGCAGGAATGTGTGATCAGTTACTGCACCTTTAAGGGACAGGAAAGTGAAAAACAAAACAAAAATAGAAGGAATTTTATAAAAACGTGGAGATGGGCTGAAGGAAGTATAAAAGGGGGAAAAAAGCAAAAATAAACAACCCCCCAAGTATGAAATCTGTACTCCCAGCTTCAAGAATATATACTCAAATAACACTAATTAATTTTTAGTCTATATAGAAATATACTATCCAACTTTGCACTTGCACCACTTTGTATCTCAGAGTATTTTGAAAATAGAATTAATTTATCTTTTTTAAAAATATTGCATATATAGAGCTCTATATACACGGGAGTTAATGACAGGGATGTAAGGACAAGGTTTTCAAAAAGGTGAAACACTCTCTTGGGCATATCTAAAGGGAACAATACGTTCTGGGTTGAACCACATGGCAGGGATGATGAGTTTACCTAAGGGTGGGTCTGCAAAGCCACAGGATTTGATTCTCTGCTGGTAATTTTCATCAAAGCCAGCTCCTACCTGGCCTCAAAATTCCCAGTTTGTAACATTTCAAAATGTATTGAAGAGGTTACAAGGTAGTTTGTTTGCTATGGATGTTCATCCCTGTTACTCAACACAGGTAAGGGAGAAGGGAGGAAAGGGAAGCACAATACCCACAACAGTTACCTTACATCCTTATTTCTTTATGCAGTGGCTTATCTTTATTTTTTTATATATATATAAAAATTCTACTGATACTTAACATTGCACTAAAAGGTTTCTTCCTTCAACTTATGTTTAGAATCACAAATTACAGGGGTGGTATCTGTCACCAATACACACTGGAAGGTAGTTGATAAAAGCTTAGTGTATCCAAATACTATTAAGAGTTAAGCTCTTAAATGTATCATATAGAAGAGACTAAGACAAAACATGGCCTAACTTGTGCAGCTATATTTTTGTTTTGTATTAACTACAATGGATTTCAATCATTTTTACTTGTAACTAACTGCAAATATGACAAATAAAAGCATAACATAAACCACAGCTATGTCTGTCTTTGGGAGGCTGTCTGAGAAGCTGGCAAAGATGAAATTTAAAGGTCAGGCATTTATTACTTCAGTTCATGTCCCTGTTGTACCTAGACCATTTTCTTTCTCATCTTCTGCTGTCATTTAGCAGCGCAAACACCACTGCTTTGCTTTTCAGACACTTGTCAGATCTCTAGCCCATCTGAACATTGTCAGGCAATTCCCCAAATCCACCAGTGTTTTTTATTGGACTGGAGCCTGCTTGCAACACTTCAAACAGTCCTGAAAGCAGACTTATATTGAAGCGTATATCCTGCCTCTGCATGCAGATAAACTCAGGGCTTCTAGAGCACCACATACCCTTTAGCAAGCTTCATTTCACTGCGAGCTCAAAGGACACCAGTTTAACCTTTATGTGACAGTTGTCAACCTCTCACAGCCACCAAGTGCTAACCAGGAACCCCAGCACCATGTTTATATTTTGCTTTCAGCTACACCTCCTTTGTTTGTCCTGCTAAGTTGTAATGCAAACAATACCCCCAACCAGGCTTTATCCAGTGGGAGAGATGCTGAAACAAACGACACATGCAGTGCTTTAAGAGCATTACAGTGCTAGCCAGTAACATCACTGGGTCTGCAAGGAGTTCTAACAACCATGTCAGGATACACTAAGCACACAGTCACCACCTGCAAAACTAGAACAATGCGTTTCCTCTGTCACGACTGAATTAACCAGGTTGGAAAAGACCTTCAAGATCATCGAATCTAACCTATCACCTAACACCTAATTAACTAAACCTTGGCACTAAGTGCCTCATCCAATCCCCTTTTAAACACCTACAAGGATGGTGACTCCACCACCTCCCCAGGCAGCCCATTCCAATGCCAATCACTGTCTGTGAAGAACTTCTTCCTAACATCCAGCCTAAACCTGCCCTGGCACAGCTTGAGACTGTGTCCTCTTGTTCTGGGTGCCTGGGAGAAGAGACCAACCTCCTTTCAGGTAGTTGTAGAGAGCAATAAGGTCTTTCCTGAGCCTCCTCTTTAGAAGGATGAGCAGGCTTGTAATCCTAACAAACATAAGAAACCATGCTTGGCAAGAGAGAAAAACACACCAGCTCATGCATGTCTGCTCTTGAGCTATCTTAGAGAGGAAAAAGCAAGCTCAGGATCCTGAGGTGTCCCCTAAGCCATTTCGTCCCTTCTTATTTCATTCTTGAGGCCTGACTAAAACCATTATTCTGTAAAACTTTGTGTTTCAGCGAGGAGACAGACTGCAGCACCAGCGACACTCTAGCCTTTCAAGCATCTGAAGTATGTGCCTGGATCTTGTCAGGCTGGCAGATGTCAAGCACAGGCACCGGTGTCCTGTGCCTGTGCGACAGGTTCACCTCCATAATTATTGCTTTTAAATACTGCTTGTTTACTCTTCTTGACACAATAATATTGCTGCAGCACCCACCCATGAGCTCCACTCCTATCATTATTCCTTGGAAGACCTGACCTGTTGGCAACTGCACAGATTCAGTTTGATCTCCATTGAAGCAGGCAGGAGCATAGCACAAAGAAAGAGGGTGTGATAAAGTCCTTGTGGTATAAATATTTAAACTAGCAGCACTCAGCAGCTGCTGATACTTCCATTTTCAATGCCAGAAAACCAGCTGACATTTCTGTCCCCTTCTAGGGGAAAGGGCAAAGAGCATCCTCTTGACCTCCACGTGCTAATCCACGAGGCAGTTCCTCTGTGAAAAGGCACAGATACAGGCTTTCTGGACCATTTCAATGTCAAATAAGAGTGTAGTGAAAGCCCTCACATGGGCCTGACAGAAGCAGGTTTAATGATTAAAGAGACAGAAGAAAGGGAAGAAGAAAAGGCTCTGAAAATACACCTGCATGCCCTTTACACTGATGCAATGAAAACCATTGCTGATATCACTTCAACAACTGATGACTGATAGTCATACACTTAAAAAAAAAAGAGGTAAACTCATAGAAATCAGTGAAGTCATAGCAATTTGTCAGAGAGCAAACTGTTGACTAAGTGACTAGTCAAATCCTGAAAGTCACTGAAAAGCCTTCAGCTCACTTGAAGGACTGAATTATGCAGCGGTGTTGGACCACACACAGAGTTCCTGTGACAATCAGTAAGAGCTGCGTGTGTACAGAGGCAGGACATAAGATCCATGTATCTCCCCAATCCAATCTGCTTAGCTCACCAACAGAATAAAATGTTTCACTGCCATCAGCATGAGGGATAGAGCAGAGTGGCAGAAAGGAAGGTTATAGCCTGCTTTGCAGGGTGCATGCTGAGCAAAACGTCCAGCTACCTTCAAGGTCTTTGCTGTCGGTAACGGCACACAAGGGTAAGGGCAGCTACTGAATACAAAGTCAAGCACTTAACGGTGACTACTCAGACTTGCATCACTCACTCAGGGTATCAAAAATGTCAGGTAGTCTTCCTGCACACAGAGAAAAAGATTCATCACTCCAGCAAAGCAATCAGGCAGCTGTTTGGCCCCAGTCCTGGTTAGGGTTTTGCCTAGGCAACTAAACAACGGGCAGGAAACAACTGCCAGAGCAGCCCGGGGGTGCTGACTCAGCACCAAAATATCTACTGCGCCCTGACTCACAGCCCTGGCTTTCCCGAACACACGGAAAAAGGCTGATAGCCACTTTCCACCACTTCAAACTGCCCAGGGTTTTGTTTCAGGAGCTGCATGTGAACCAGCATCAACCCAGGCTGAGTTTAACTGCGTGCACACAAACATTTTAATCAGCACACTTGCAGCTGTCGGTGGTAGCTGATCTTTCCTGCCCTCCTTTTGGTCAAAATGCCCTTTTGTTGATTTTGTTTTCCCCTTCCTCTCACTCTGCCAAGGCAGTCAGTCAGTTGCAGAAGTCTGAAGTGCACACTGATCCAAATAAGGACCTCTGTGTGTTGAGAACTGATAATCAATGTCATCTTTAATTTTTCTTACATGGTTATCCCCTTTAATGGAGTGTGCTGCAGTAACTGAGAATAAATCCGTTTTGGGTTAAGCTAGAGATTGTTATTTATTTTTCTTTCAGATCAGAGATTAATACTGCTGTATGACCATTGGCTCTAACCTCTTTTTCCATAGCAACACTAAAGAGAACATAAACTATGAGTCATAATTTCTCTCTGGAGGACTTTTTTGTAATTATGATCATTCCACAGTTCCTAAAATATGTTAGCTGATATATAGCTATGGTGTAACAGCTTTGATTTTCCTTCCTTTGAACACAGAGGCAGAAAGAAGAGACTTACATTATTTTTTCCTTCTCAAGCTGAGTTAAACACTCCACAAAGTACCCTACATCTGTTACTCATTTTAACCACGTGGCTCTTAAAAACTCCGGAGCAATCTTTTAAAGGTGGAACATATCTCCTTGCTTTCAATAACCTTAAATGTTAACTTCCTTCTAAAAGGAAACTCCTGTCCTTCCCAATATGGTTAGTAATTTGGGGTCTGACAGCTGGAATTGATCCAGAATGGAAACCGTATTATACAGGGTGGTGGCAAGGTTGCATGTTAGCATTGCACCTCTGCCAGTCAAAAGCTCTAAGCCCTCCAGCATTTCCTCCCCCACAGGAGACAGGTACAATGCACAGCCCCAGCTCAGTAACAATCATGATTCTTTTTACTCCCTTCACCAAAAAAAGCTGGCCTTGGAACAACTCATCCACGTATATCCTCAGAGTATTTAAACAGAAAATCACACCAGATCATCACCAGAGATTGTAAGGCTCTGTGTGTGTGTGGCTGTCTCTAACCTCTCCCTCACAACACAAGGTGCTGCACGCTGGTGTGAAGTGCTCAGAAAACCTGTAGTGCCTGCTGAAGGAAAAGCAGTAGGAAAACCACTAGCAAAGCCAAGGACACACACATTTAGTCAAGTCATAGCCCAAAATGGAGAAACAGAAGAAGCTGGAATCTCTCACTGATCTGCACTGTGACTCCCCACAACTAAGGCAAAGGCAGACTGCAGCAACACAAAGCACACGTGGCTCACTCTAGTCTTGCCAATATGAAGCAGCACACACAGCTCAGGCTTGTGCAGGCAGGCAGGAAAAGACCAGCACCAACTAACACAGTATCACTTACCCTACAGACTTGTGTGCTCCTCCCTAAAAGTCTCCAGAACAAAAAAAGACCTTCAAATTCCTGAACACAAGGAGCAGAAGGTCATTGCAACACTCTACACCATTAACTTCAGCCAGGAAGATCTGGCTTTGTCTTCTTCACTCCCTCCCATTAAGTTCAAGCTGGTGATGTGAATTGTGCTTGATGCTGCAAATGTGCAAGACAGCATTAGGAACAAATAGCACACAGGGGATGCCTACACTGCACACATGTACACATACCTCATTTAGATCAAGTAGCAGGCACAGCCTAACTACTGAAACACAACACTTCATTCCAGCAAATCTGTCTTATTTCTCAGCTGCTTAGTTCCTGATGTTCTATGCTATTCACTTAGCACCAGCTCCAGCATCCTTTCAGTGCCCTGCCAACTACAGTTATCTATGCCCTCATAGCGTTTGTTCCTTCTGACATGCCTGTAGGCAAATGAGTCCCGGGAGGGTGACAACATGAGCTGCATTAACCAGCCGCCTGGTTCCTGAATCACTACAACTCGACATGATGCTGTGAGAGCCATGGGGAAAAGGACAATGAGAGCATCTGACTTGCAGAAAACAAATTAAGACAACACAGAAGTTGTGTGCATTTGCGGAGTCAATTGTCACTGACACACTACCATAGTGAAATCCGTATTCTCTACAAGACTTCTTCTAAATAAAAGACCTGTGAGTGCTGGTCAACAACTGGCTAAAGATGAGCCAGCATGTGCCCAAGTGGCTGAGAAGACCAACAGTTGGAGCAATAATAGTGGCCAGCAGGACCAGGGCAGTGGTTGTTCCCCTGTACTCAGCATTGGTGAGGCTTCACCTTAAATTCTGGGTTCATTTTTGCACACTTCACTCCAAGAAGGACATTGAGAGGCTGAAGCATGTCCAGAGAAGAAAACTGAAGCAGGTAAAGGGTCTAGAGCACAAGTCTTGTGAGGAGCAGCTGAGGGAACTGGGGTTGTTTAGCCTGGACAAGAGGCTGAGGGGAGACTTCACCCTACAACTCCATGGAAGGAGATCAAGACCTGGTGGAGGTTTGTCTATTCTCACAAGTAAGAAGCAACAGGATGAGAGAAAACAGCCCCAAGTTGTGCCAGGAGAGGTTTAGGTTGGATACTAGCAAAAACTTCTTCACAGAAAGCATGATCAGGCATTGGAACAGGCTGCCCAGGCAGGTGGTGGATGTCCCATGGAAGGTTTCAAAGAATGTGTAAATGTAGTGTTTAGGAACACAGATGGGTTTAGTGTTGGACTTGTCAGCTGGACTCGATCTTGGAAGTCTTTTCCAACCTTTATGATTCTACGATCTTCATACTCTTACCAGGTTTACCATTTCATTGTCAGTGACTGCTGACTGATTGAGAGACAGTGAAGAGATTATGACTGAAAACACATAAGATCTCTATAAATATGTTCTAGGTAAAGTGGAAAAGAAGGGGGTTTCTCTTTGCATGTAAGCTCTTCAGAAGAATGACAGCCCTCTGCATGCCACTGCACACAACTTCAAATCATGAAAGGCAGGCTTGCACTACATGGAATTATGCATTTCTCAGTTAGGTTTAACAGCATGGAGATCTCAGCTAAAACACGATTGTGTCATGCAGCAGCTCTAAAACACTGTGTGGCACACATACACACATATATATATACACACTACATGACCTCCAGTTTCAAATTAAGTGAGAACGTGGGAAAGTTTTCATGCTTTTTAGAGTGGCTGTAAATTCTTTCACTAAAAAAGTAAATCATTTGGCATGATCCTATAAATTCAATCATAAACCCAGGTCCATCAGATTGGTTGGTTTTGAACCAGGTCCTATTACTTCTTAATGATACAGTAGGCAGCATCATAGAATCACAGGACCTTAGAGGTTGGAAGGGACCTCCAGAGATCATTCAACCTCCCTGCTAAGCAGGATCCCCTAGGGTAGTCCACACAGGAAGGCATTCAGGAGGGTTTTGAAAGTCTCCAGAGAAGGAGAATCTACCACCTCTCTGGGCAGCCTGTTCCAGTGCTCTGTCACCCACACTGTAAAGAAGTTTCTCCTCATGTTGAGGTGAAACCTTCTACATTCCAATTTGTAGCCATGGCTTCTTTTCTTATTATTGCTGACTCCATCCACTTGACACCCACCCCTCAGACATTTGTATACATTGGTCAGATCTCCTCTCAGTCTCCTCTTCTCCAGACTAAGCAGCTCCAGGTCTCTCAGTCTTTCTTTGTAGGGCAGATGCTCAAGTCTCACAGTCATCCTTGTGGCTCTCCACTGGACTCTCTCCAGCAAGTCCCTGTCTCTCTTGAACTGGGGAGCCCAAAACTGGACACAGTGTTCCAGGTGTGGTCTCACTGGGGGAGTAAAACCTCCCTAGACCTGCTGAACACACTTTCCCTGATGCACTCCAGAATGCCATTGTCTCTCCTGGCCACAAGGGCACATTGCTGGCCCACAGAGAACTTGCTGTCCACCAGGACTTCAAGGCCTTTCTCCACGAAACTCTTTCCAGCAGGAACAGCTCCCAACCTGTACTGCCATCCAGCTGGGTGTGGAGAGAGGCAGGGAGAAGCATGTGGGAGAAGAAAACAAGTAGGAAACTGTAAGAAATTGAATGGTGAGATGTTTGTAAGAGTGTGAGTGAGGGAAGGAGTCAGTGGAAAGGGTGGGGAACTGGAAGAAAGAGCTGAAAGGCGACTGAGGAAGAAACACCACTAGATCACCCAGAAGGGACACATTTCAGCTAAACTCAGACTGAGCAGAGACCTCTTGCAGACAAGGTGTAAGCAGGATCTGCTGGAAGCACTGAGGAAGGCACCTCCAACAGATGGATTTCCCTGCCAGATCACTGAATCCTAACATTTTGCTGTAACAGAGCCAGCAGAGTTGTTTTGCTATTGCAGACAGGTTTCTGGGAAAGCAAACTCAGCTGTGCTTCTCCACCAGACCTCACCCCTTTGCTCTGCCAAGAATTTTGCTATATTAAGATCTTGGGCAGCCATGCTGCCGAGGCCATTTCTCCTTCGGGCTGGGCATCCCATGGGAGTTGCTCCATTCTCACGTTATCTGCTGAGAAACAGCTTGTTCCTTCTGGTTTTCCTTAATTTCTTTTTTAAGTAGTGCTTTTCTGCCACTTCATGTAGCAGAGGCCAGGATCTGCTCTGATACCAGAAAGGACCTGCCCAGGTTCTTTTCTCACTGTGCACTCATCAGATCAGGAGCAATGTTCTGCTGCTCCACTCCTGATATCTCCCTAGGTTGTTTCCTGACATTTTCGTCTACTTTTCCTGAAGCTCTTCAGTTTGCTGTTTAATTCTCTTACAACATGAAAGGTTCTACTATGATTTGTTAATGGCTCACAGAAGGCAAGTTAAAGGGTACACAGTTTTTCATACCTGCCACACATGGATTATTTTCTGCACAGAACAGAGAAACATATGGACAAAATGATGAAGAACTTTGGAGCCAACAGAAGGAAAATGTGGATTAGGCCTCTTCAAAAGGGAAATGTCTCATCACCTAAGTTTGCTGCTGTCAAATTTAAGCACCTAAAAAGAAAGTCTCCTTCTACAAAAGATAAGAAGATGAAGATGCATTGAGGGATAACAATGACAGTGGAAATTCAGGAATTGTACAACTTCTTTGTCACACAAGCCTCCAGTGACAGCCACGTATCTCATACATGTCTGTGCATACATCTGTACACACACACAGCACATGTATCTACATACACACACTTGCACATCCATCCTTACTCATTAGTACACCGATTAACACACTGAAGCCTAAAGAATTAATTTGGTGTTCAAGTCTCATGGATTCTTAAGACACCTATAACCCATCCTATAAGCTAATATAGTTCCTCAAAAACGTTCCTCCTGACATTGCTTACTGAGCTGTGCTATCCTCCCTGAAAAGCTAAACACATTCAGGCAGTAGTCCCCTTTCACATCATGTGATAGGAGGCAAAACCTATGCCAGCAGCAGGATACCAACAAAATCCAAACGTGTTGGGAGAAAGAACGGAACAAGAGAACTTGAACTGGTGGTTCTCGAGCTTATACAATAATTGCTTAGCCTGCAGCTCTGCTAGGAGTAGTTTCATATTACAGATGGTGCATCCCTTTATAAGAATTTCACAAAATCACTTTGCAAGTCTTTCACACACAGCTTTGCGCAATACTATGCAGGCAGAGGCAATGCTCACGCTCAGACAGACTCAAGCTCACTCTGCTCATGCTTCAAGCCAACTGGAAGACATGTTAAATATCAGACATTGCTCCAAGCTAACATGCTCTTATTAGCTCAAGCTGGGCACTGCGCTAACAACATCCATATGATGCCTGGTCAGCTCAAAATGCAGACACAGTGAGGTCATCTCTGCCTGGACAATACCACTGGGCAATGCCTGTGTGAATAATGCAGTTGCATGGGGTATTACTCCACTGTTCCTTCATTAATGCCTAAATGATCCCAAATAATAAAACAAATCTTCAGACTATATTTTAAAAGTAAACCAAATACATCTGGCAAATGGCATTGCCTGCAGTAAATCAAAGAATTGCAGAACGTTAGGGGTTGGAGAAGACCTCAAAAGTCCAACACCCCTGCCTGAGCAGGATCACCTACAGTAGGTCACACAGGAACATATCCAGGTAGGTTTGGAATGTCTCCAGAGAAGAAGACTCCACCACCTCTCTGGGCAGTCTGCTCCAGTGTTTTGTCACCCTCACAGTGAAAAAGTTTTTTCCTCATGTTCACATAGAACCTCCTCTGCTCCAGCTTGCACCCATTGCCCCTTGTCCTGTCATTGGACATCACTGAGCAGAGCTTGGCTCTGTCCTCCCAACACTGCCCTTCACATCTTTATAAACATGAATCAGGTCATCCTTAAGTCTCCTCCAAGCTGCAGAGCCCCAGCGCCCTCAGCCTTTCCTCACAAGGGAGATGTTCCACTGGCTTCAGCATCCAACCTAAACCATTCTATGATCTTTGTGGCTCTGTGCCGGACTCTTTCAAGCAGTTTCCTACATTCCTTCTTGTACCGAGAGGCCTAGAACTGGACATACTTTTCCAGGTGTGGCCTCACCTGGGCAGTGTAGAGGGGGCGGACAAGAATCTGTCTCAACCTACTAACTACAGCCCTTCTAATCCACCCCAGGATGCCATTGGCCTTCTTGGCCATAAGGGCACATTGCTGGCTCATGGTCTTACTTCTATCCACCAGGAACCCCACATCCCTGTCCTCTGAGCTGCTCTCCACCAGGTAAGTCCCCAACCTGTACTGTCCATGAGGTTCTTCCTTCCCAAATGCAAGACTTTAGCCTTGTCCTTGTTGTGTTTAATCCAGTTTCTCCCTGCTCAACTGACAGTGCTCTCTATGCCCTCAGCCAGGCCATCAATGAATATATTGAATAATACTGGTCCCAGTACTGGCCCCTAAGGGACCCCACTAGATCATAGAATCATAGAATCATAGAATGGTTTAGGTTGGAAGAGACCTCAAAGATCATCCAGTTCCAACCCCCCGCCACAGGCAGGGACACCTCCCACTAGATCAGGTCGCTCAAGACCTCATCTAGCCTGGCCTTGAACACATCCAGGGAGGGAGCAGACACAACCTCCCTGGGCAACCTGTTCCAGTGCCTCACCACCCTCACTGTGAAGAATTTCTTCCTAACCTCCCGTTCAAATCTCCCCTCCGCCAATTTGAACCCATTCCCCCTCGTCCTGTCATTACAAGACCTTGTGAACTGTCTTATAATGACAGATACGGGCATCCAACTGAAGTCAGTGGAAAAAATTCTATTCAGAACTTGCCTTACTTGCTTGTTATAGCAGGAAGTGTGGCAAAGATTCCTCTTCGATGACATCCTCCTGGAGCGATCTGAAAGAGTATTGTGGCTCTATAAATCTTAATCATCACACCATAACAGATTGCTTGGAGTCTGTTCTCATTTTCTTTGTGCAAAGCTCCAATATGAAAGTAAAGAAGGGATCAGATGAATTCTGCAGTGGTTTTCTTCTGGTCTAAATCCTCTGGGGAAAGTGGCATGAAATATTGCTTGTGGACTCAGCAGCAAAATGTATGCCTGTCCTTCCATGACACGGGAGCCCTGGGCAAAGCTCACGGTCAGGTTTGCTGGCAGCAGCAGTTCTTTTGCCATAGCTCTTCTATCCAGATGACCACAGGGTTCTGAGCTGCAAGATGCTTTCCTGACATCCCTGAGATCCATAGAATTCAAGATCAAAAGGCTTATGTGGAATACTTACTTGTGTGGCTTTACTTTAACTTATTATTTCCACATCCCCACTGTGATGGAGCCATTTCAGTCTTTAAGATTATATATTATTCACTGAACTCTGCCATCTTTCTCCAAGTATTATAACTCAACAGTGCAACTGGCCAAATACTACCAAAAAAAAACCCAATCAAACATAAATTTTAAAAATAAATAAATAAATAAATATCTGGAAACAGTTTCCTCTTCTGCACTTAGTGCATTTCAGCAACTTTCAACTACACTGTTTCCTCCCAGCATTTAACTTGACAAAGCATGTGGTAAGCCTGGCAAGAACCTGAAGACATTAAATGTTCATTAGTTTCAGGAGTCACAGTTGTTATTGTTCTCACATCATGAGTTAAAATTTGCTCTTAGTGAGACTACTGACTACTAAAAATTTCTTTTGCACAATAATCCTCTTCACATGGCATGGTGATACTTCCAGATCTTCATGTTCAACTTTGAATGCTTCATGGATGCTGCCTAATGAGGAACATGGGTTTAATAAATATATGGTATAGTTTAATTCTTAACTGGATTTAGTACACTAGCCATTTCTTGTTCCACTGCCACCTGCAGTGCTGAGTTCCTAACACAAAAAGGGCTTGGGACTGTTAAAGCAGGTCTGGAGTAAGCCACATAGATAACCCAAGGGCTATGAAGACAGGCAGAGAGTTGGAGTCATTCGGCTTGGAGAAGAGAAGGCCCTGTGGAGACTTTAGAGCAGCCTTCCAGTACCTGAAAAGGGGCTACAGGAAAGCTAGAGAGGGACTTTTTATAAGGGCTCGTAGTGTTAGGATGAGAGGGGAATGGCTTCAAACTAGAAGGAGATGGATTGAGATTAAATATTAGAAACAAATTGTTCATCACAAGGATGATGAAGCACTGGAACAGGTTGCCTAGAGAAGTTGTGGAGATTCCAAGCCTGGAAGTTTTGAAAGCCTTGAGTAACCTGCATGGCAGAGGAGTTGGAACTTGGGGTTCCCTCCAGCCCAAACCATCCTATGATATTTGTGGCTGCTGCCTTCTGTGTTTCTAGCTTGTTTTCCATCCATGGTTTCCAACCACGATTTGCACTATCAGATTGGTTTTCACCGGGCTTCTACTAACTCGTGTTGAACTGCAGCCACCTAACTATGTTTATTCGTTTTGATAGTGGTGGTGATGGAGGAGATGGGGTTAGTAGTGGCATCCTGGAATGATTTGTTGCACCATCTGTTTATTTACATATTACAGGTGTTCCCACCAGGTCAACGTGTATCTTCTGCACAGCATGAAACCACAACCATAGTGGCCTGTGCTTATTTTGGAAATGCCAGCTCAAACCCAAGAGCTTCCTCTTCTTCCAGCAAAACAGGAGATAATTTGGATCATGAAACACTGAAAGAGGCTGCCCAAGGAAGTGGTTGAATCTTCATCCATGGGGGTATTTAAAAGAGGCAGAGATGTGGTGCTGAGGGACATGGCACAAGCCTTAAGAGTTAGAGAACAGTTTGAGTGGATGATCTTTAAAGTCTTCCAACTGAAATGATTCTATGATCCCTATATGCAGTTAGAGACTGTATGTTAATGTTTGCCTTCAAATCTGAATTTGTGTATGAGATACTCCAACCCGCTATTTCCAGGAACACAATCACCAGTGGTTAAACTGAGTGAGAGGTAAATATGGAGAGGTTCATTCTACTCCTGTATACGTGGGAAGCAGTTCTGGAATGAATCCACTGAAGCCAATGGAACTGTGTAAGCTCTGTCTATGCTGTGCAGCACAGAAGATGACTGAGGACGGGACTCTCTTACACAGCTAGGATGGACTTGCAGAATTCAAGTTTGAAGAAACAGAGAGGCCCTCTTAGAGTTTCTTCAAGGGAGTCTCTTTATACCATCAGGATTAAAAGCCTGACCTGAGAGGCAAGCGACAGATTTAGATCAACTCCAGCATGCCCTGCATTTAAAACCAAGGTCCCTTTTTCCTGTAACTCTCCCAAATGCTTTCACTATGTAAACTAGTTTTGAAGAAAACCCAGCTGCAAGAAATCAGGGAAGACACTTAATAATGTTCTGAGGACACCACCCTTGAAGGTGTTCCAGATACATGTGAAAATGGTACCTGGGGACATGTTTTAATGGCCATGGTGGTCTGAGTTTGATGTTTGGACTAAACAATCTCAGAGGCCTTTTCCAACTAAAACACTTCTGTGGTTCTATATCTTAAATCTCACTCCAACAGTTCTATATATCTCCATGGAGCACATTAAACAAACATCAATGCCTGTGTCACAAAAATAAAGGTGGCTCCAAGCCAGATCAGCGGAGCTCTGCCTCTATGTTAGGTGTTACTACATTTAAGCTTTGCATGCCATGGTATTTTCTTCAACAGCCTGTGTGTTTTGGGTTTTTTTCAGTAGGGCATAAGCATATCTAATAGAGTAGCTTACAGGGAGATTTTAACCTCCCTCCTGCACGTGACAAGTTAGACATTTCTTATGCCAGCTCAGCTGCACGCAGTACTCCTCTCCCTCCCAAGAACTCTGGTAAGAACTTGGGGTCTGAGCCATGCAGTAATGAAAGAAACACCACTTTAATTGTTTTCTATTCACAAGATAATTAATTACTCCTCTCTCTAAAACAGAGAGGCTGCAAACGAAGGAACATGAACACTAATTTCCTTTTCCAGGCAACAATTAAAACACTTATCAAAAAAAGTGACAATGGGCAAAAATCAATGTAAAATTTCTTAATAACTTCAGACTTGCCATATTGCAAAACCTCTCATCTAATGCTCTCAACTAATCAGCCTTACTAAAGCTGAATGGTTCTTTAAAATTAATGGTGCTTCCTGTGGACTACACTGCTTCTCAGCATGAATTAGACAAGAAAAAAAAAATCCCAGGGCTTTATAAAGACATTTTGAAGTAGATCTACAGCAACTCTCAAAGAGCTGCTTCTGATCACAATAAACAAACAAATAAATAATGTAAAAATCAGCCAACAAAATACAATAGGAAAATAGGAGCAAGAAATAGTCACACTTAACAGAAAACACTCAAACTTTCCATAGGCATTTACCAGCTTTTTTACCCTGCATCATGCAAATGTTTACACACATGCTCTTACTAGGCCTCCAAAGGATAGGGACTTCCACATCTTCTCAAACCTGTGTTTTACCTCATTATTTTCTGAAACCACAGACACAGACTAAAAATGTCAGAGTTTGCCAATGAAACATGTTGCTTGAATGCTGTAACGCTTTCAGAACTTCGCTTCTAAGCTCCTCTTCCCAGGCCTCAGCCTTCCACTGCTCACAACACTGGAAAGAGTTATATTGTTCATACCAGCCGTAAACACCAAAATCTCTACCACTCATTTAGAAACTAATGCATTTTTCCATAAAACTGGAGAAAAAAAAGCAAACTTTAGCCCAACCCTGAGGAGCCCTTCCCTTTCATTCCAGTCCTGCTCATCAACAATACCCTGGCACAGAGGGCTCTGAACCATGACTGTGGCTCTCAAATACTACCACCATAAAGAGCAAACAGTGGAAACAACAACAGGTTTCCCCCTGAGAGGACTGCATCCAGACACTTGCCTCACAGCGATAAGCCAGCAACCAAACAATCAGAGGTGCAGACGGCACTGCTCTCAGAAAAGTTCCTCTGTTCCTGAATCTGATGAGAGGTGAGGGAGAAGAATTCCCACTTAAGGGCCAGCACTGTGCACACACACTTTCCTGAGTCCTGGCTCACCCCTGGCCCTCATTGTTCAGCCTGCCCTGCTCTCCAAACAATTCGAACAAGAAAACGCCAGAATTGGAAACAGTGCAGCTCACTCATCCACTGTTTGCCATAGATTTAGTGCACTCTCTAACCAGCCTCCAGGTTCAACAGCATCTATGCAGGGAGCACTGCTGAAATTGATCATTACTGATGAGAATAACCTCTCAGTGAAAAGCAGCACTCTAGCTCACAAAAAGTTAGTGCTAACTTAGAGCCCAAAGGTAACAAGAAGGAAAGGATGAGTCCTATCATTTCCTCAGGCAGGCAAGTATCCATTAGGAAACTGTTTCCAAAGGTTTAGGATAAACTGTGATACCTGCCAGGTGAAACAAAGCCCTGACAGCCTTCAGCAGAGCTTGTCCCTCAAGTGGGTAAGTAAGCTGCTGGCAGCTGAAGCAGCATGACACCCAGGTTTTGGCTCTCGTCTAGTAGAATCACCCAGGAAGCAAGATTTAGTTTGCTTAAGGGTATAGGAGGTTTGTTCCCACAAGAGAGTCACTTCCTCTTTCACGAAAAACTAAATAGGTTGATTATGTCTGCTAGACCTTCATAAATCCATGTCAGCTGCTACCTCAGGGAAAGCCATTGCTCTTCTGGGTGATTTTCTTCCCCACTTACAGAAGATGAACAACTGGTTACACATCTATCACAACTCCAGCAAAGCAATAATGTGTAGCCTCACACCACTGAAGAAGCAGGATTCTGTCAGAGAGATCACAGCAAAGCAGGAGGTAAAGCAGAAGCAGCTTCTCTGCTTTTGCAGTTTTTTAGGTCAGGAGATAAAAATGGTGGTCAGAGAAGGCTTTGGTAGGTGGCTGCCTAAATGAAGCCTGAAGCAAATCAAAGGAGCCAAATCTTTTGAACATCAAAGTAATTAATATAACTTTAATGCACAAAAAATTAAGCTTAAAAAAACCTGCAGGAGCCTATATCAAACAGATTCTGTGCTGCTGCAGAGAGGAAAGAGATTGTGCTTCATAGCAGAGAAGCATCCCAGCATACAAGCTTCCCATGCAATTACACGAGGCTCCATTGCCAGAACCCCATCATAACAGTTGCAAAACAAAGACTAGCCAGGACACAGCACACCCTGTAACCCACCACAATTCAGCTGCAAGGGCAGCTTGCAGACCACCTGTGAGTAGGAAGCAGCAGCAACTTGGACAGTGCAGTAAGTTGCTAGCTGTGTTCAGTCATTTGGATCCTACATCATCCTATGCAGCTTCTGACTAGAGGGTTTTGTCTCCAGGGTGAGCCTGAGCTTTAGGGAACCTCAGTTCAGCCTTCACAAGGCAAAAATATTAATACAGGCAAAAGTATTAATCATCATAAGCAGGCTTAGTAAAACTAGGTCATTACAAAGGTCCAGGAACTATACAGCTCTGAAGTGTTCTCTGGCAACACACACAGCTCCACCAACACCACAGGGATACATCACCTCATACCCACTGCAAATCAAGTGCAAAATAAATTAGGGTAACACTGGCATTTAATACTTTTTTTAAGACATGCAGTTTTGTATGCATATGGCAAGTTTGCAAGGAGCATAAAGTTACTTTCTACTAGGGCAAAAGCATCTGTTTTTCATCTCATAGCTGGATGTGTCATAAAGACCACAACCAGCAGATAAGAAACACTTACAAAATCAAAGTGTAGATTAGAGGGGCAGCAGAACCATCTACCACATCTGGGAGACAGATCAAGGTTGCTGAGAAAACCTAAGTGCGCCTTCAAACTTCACATGACATTCAATCTATTACATAAATAAATAGGGCACTATGTGTTTTCTTCCCTGCTTGTTAGCCACAGACTCTGTGACACCAGTTGTGGCTAGCACTGCCACTCAAAATGTCGGGAGGCAGTAGAGCAAAAATAAATTAGTCCCTTCCCTCAGCTTGGAGGGAAGTTTTCACGTGTTGGTGTCTGTGAGGATGTACAAACCTGTCATTCAGTAAACTCACAGCAATATCAACATCCAGCGGTGGGAGTGCTTTGTGATTCAGACATGCCTGATGTGCAAATTTTTCTCTCCAACATATGCATTCCCTAGAACTAAAACAAGTACAACCACAGCAGAATTTGCACATGCAGGAACCAATTTATGTCAATGTAAGGAATACAATAAACAATGCATGGACTAGGCCTGCAGAATCTTCCAGTGCTTTGGTTACACATCGGCTCTCATCAGGGATACCGGCCAAACACTCTGTCTACACAAAGCCTTGTAACATGGAAGTGGACCCTAGCAGAGAGATCCAAAAAAGATCATGCAACGTAAATTTCCTTATCTCAGACAATACAGGGTTTTGATGAGACAGCCTTTGTCCACATTGGTGAGCATCTGAAGTGGCAGGTCATCTACCACATGAAGGTCAGTATTGGTGGGTACTCTGTGGGATGCAGGCAAGCAAACCACTACATCTATGGGAAAAGCATCTGTTCCCTGTGATCATGTGTGGGCAGATGAAAGCAGTACCCGCTAGAGGAACTTAGTTCCCTTTCATAAAGCATTGCTTAAAGCAATTGAGTCGTGTTTGGAAGTGAGGAAATTTAGCTTCTTAGGCACCAGGTAGTTTGGTTTCAATCTCTCGCATTCCCAAGTGGGAACTCCAAGCAGAGTTTAACTACGAATCCCTATCAGCTTGAGCTGGGGCCATGCAGCTGCATGCCAGGCAAATTCTAGCAGAGGCTTACCACTTCTCTGACAATGAAAGTATCATCTGACAATCGATGCCCTATAACACCAACTAATACTGAAGAATCTTATAACAGCCATTGAGATTTCTTAGCTGCCTCCCAGAAGGCAGGTGACAGAGCCTAAGTATTTTGGTTTAGCTTTCTTCTAGTTGGAGACAAGAGTATCTTGAATACACGCAACAGAAAGCAGACTAAGGTTTTTTTCTGATTTTAGTGTCAAAATGGAGACGCAAATTACAAAAGCTTAAAGACAATCTTCCTCTTCTTTGTCATTGCAGCCCTTCAATCTGTAACAATCCTACAATCCAAAATTCATCTTTCTTCTTGCTTTGACAAGTGAAAACATCAAGTCACTGCAACTGTGTCCGCAATGTCAAAACAGGAACAGAATCTAAGAGCAAACAGATAAAATTTAGCTGTCCTTCCCTGTGAAAAGAGTGGTATGATGCACTGAAATCCATAATGCTCCTTACTGCACAGCTCCTTTTTGTATGCCTTGAAACACTTGTACTGTCAAGAACTGCATTCCCCCCTCCCCCAGTCATTTAAGCCAAATAAAATGGATTGGAACAAAAATGCCAAATGCAACAAACTCCACTGCTGCAGCTTCAAACATCCACCCCACTCTCTGCTCCATCTCAATGCAGCTGAAGACACATTCAGGCTGCAGTAATGAAGCTACTACAATACACACAGAGTACAAGAACTAACAAAAACACCTAGGGGGCTATTAAGTGTCAGTACAAAATCTTAGAGCACTTAAAGCATCCAGTTATTTTTACCTGGGGTTCTGGTGATTAACAAGCTGTGAATGTCAGATGCATCTAACTCACCCTGGAAGTACAGGAGAGGGAACAGGTCCTTAGCACCACTTACAGAAACAGTACAGAAGTAAGAATTATTATTATTATTGCTACTTCCACAATTGCACTTCAATTCAACCGAAAATCTGCCCTCTGATAGCACAAAGGTGAGTCAAGTGCCTTAGGAGCTGAAACAACTAGCATTACTCTCCATCTTAGCTTATATTGTACCTTGCAAGATGAAACTGTTCAAAATCAACAGCCTTGTATTCCTCACAAATGCCAATGCTTTTAATTCATAGCTTTGCCGCCTTCTCCTCTCCCCACAGAAGAGTCGGAGGGTTATGAACATCAATTAAGAGAAAATGGTGCAAAATGCTTAACATGTCTCGCTATGTGCTATCAAGGGACTGCATTCCTGCACACGGCAAAGCATCGGGACCAAGCGGAAGAAAGCTTCTGCCTCAGGGAAAAGTGTTGGTAAGGAATTGCCTTTCGGTGGAAAATATTTAAGCAGATGGGAATGATATTTATAGGTGATGCTTCCTGCTAGCAGCGACTAACGTTTGTGGTATGAAATCCCTTCTTATTACAGCCCTAGAGTTACACCACACTTTTAATAATTAGGAGCACTACTCTATTCTCCCTTCTCCAGCCTGTACTTTAAAAAAACACTGAACTATTACGGGCTGGTGACCCGCTTAGCATGAAGCAATGTGTCAGCCAGCAGATAAGGAAGGGAAAAAGAGGCAGTTGTGGGAACTGGAATTTGTCACTGGAATTTTCACCACTAATTTATGAGGGATGCTGCAAAGCACAGGCAAAAATCCAAGGACGTATTGAAGTCCAGCCTCTGCATTTTCTTTTTTTGCTTTTAGGTGGGGCTCAGCTCGCAGGATTTCCCCTTCCTCTGCCATTAGAGATTTTCAAGGTCGTTTACCTGACCAGGACCTCGGTATGGAAACACTTAGAGAAAATCGAAGTTTCATCCCCGTTAAGGGCAGATCAGTGCAGGCTGCTAATGCCTCAGGACAGCTTTTTGGACATGCAAAAATTTAGCAGGAGTCAGCCTATATTCCAGTAAAGGCTCATCTTTCCAGAATGTTGTGTTTTGAATTATGGTTGGTGCAGGACGTGAATCTTTTCTAAACACAGTATGTATTGTGTATCCGTAGCAGGAAGTCCCAGGGGAGGCATTTTGCAGGCGAACAGCCCCCAGCTCCCAGAGTGGGGAAAGCCCAGCCTGACCCCCTCAGGAGCTACCTTGTAGCCCAGTGCTGCAGTCTCTCTCCGAACGTGAGCCCTCCGTGCTGTGGCACCAAGGCCTTCCATGGCGGATGGGCCACGGGTGTTCCGGTGCTGTTTCTCCACGGAGGGAACCAGGGTCTGAGATGCCAGTGGGCCCCACCCAGCAGTAGGCAGCCTCAGTTAACTTCGGCCACCAGGCGGGCCGAGGCTCGGCGGGCCGCGGTGCGTGGGTGAGACAGCCCCGAGCACGCCACTCCCGCCCGCCCCCGCGCGGGGCAGCCCCCGCCGCAGCGGCATTGCGGCGCCCCCTGGCGCCTCTCCGGGGCCCTGCGCCCGCCCGTCCTCAGGCCGCCAGCGCCCTGTCCAGACTATGGCCGCCCTCATCGGTTGGTCTCGATCCCTGAGTGTGCCCTAAAGCCTATTCGAGAAGTGGCGAGCGTTCCTCCAGCCCCAGGACCCCCAGGGCCGGGAAGGCTCCTGCTGCTCCTGTCAGCCAAGCCCCCTCCGACAAATCCACCACACAGGCTGGAGCAACCCCAGAGAGAAGCTGGGGCAGAGAACCTGTCTGATTTGCGCTCCACATCATAGAATCATAGAACTGTTTTGGTTGTCAAAGACCTTCCAGCTCATCCGGTCCAACCGTTATCTAACGCATTATCTAACTATCTTCCCCAGACCTCTCTGCGTCTCCGCTGCCTGCAGGCTGGCAGGACTTCGCCGTGCAAAGCAAAACGCGACCAGCACTCTGGCAGTGGCTATCAGGCAGCCTTCCACCTCGTCCCCCTCATTAAATCTCCTTTTCATACAGCCCTGGTGAGACAGCAGCTTTCAGAGTTGGTGTATTTCCTGGCTGCATTTCAAATCCTGTTTGAAAGCAATTAAAAATGCTAGTGTAGTGCTGAGCTCCCAAGGTCCCAGGCCTTGTTTAATAGGCCGAGGCTGGCAGGGCAATGCTAGAGCATGTCCAGTCAGCACGTTCGTGCCTTGGGTTTTTGTAAAGGCAGCCTGGTCGAAGAATCATAGAATTATTCTGGTTGGAAGAAACTTCTGAGATCAAAACCAACTTAGCACTGCAAGGTAACCACTAAACCGTGTCTCTCAGCATCGCATCTACACAGCTTTTTAATCTCTCTGGGAATGACAACTCCACCACTGCCCTGGGCAGCCTGTTCCAGGGCTCAACAACGCTTTCAGTACAGAAAATTTGCCTAATATCTAACCTAAGCCTCCCCTGGTCAAGGTGCAATACACAATTACATCCAGGCCCACCTATATATTGGCTAACAGGAGAATGCATTGTTCTGCCTTAGCCTTGGTCATCCAGTTCCTATAGGACTCAGAAGAAAATAAATGTGGAAAGGAAAATCCCTTGTACCCATTCCTTTCACCTTGGCCATCAGTTTTGTCCCTGGCTTGATGGGATGAGATAGTTAAACAGGACAAAACTTGCATGAGCACCCGCAATTGTCACACGCTCCCGTTCTGATTAAAAAAGAGCAATAGTACATATTTTGCCTTCAGCAGATATAATCCTTAAAAAAGAAGTACACATGACCTGGAGTGCAGAAGATACTATGTCCTCAGAGAGCAGCATCAGTGGTTCACTGTCAAATTGAAAGGGTATTTTCCATGATGATCTATCTTGAGTGACTTGAACACTTTCATAAATAATTTGGATGATGGAAAAGAACACGCTTACTAATTCTGCAGATGACAAAAGCTGTAAGGAAGTTTGAAGACAGAGCTACAATGAACGTGATCTTGACAACTCAGAACAACAGTCTTTAAAATGTAACCCAGTTTGTAATCTAGTGAAGAAAAAAATGCAGTGGCCTACACTTTATCAGAATAAGCATATGTCTAAAACAGGGAAGGGTGAGGCAGTGGTGCAGGAATGCTTCTGGGATGCTTGTAAGGAATCATAAAGCTAATATGAGTCAAAGTTATGCTGGAAAAAAATCACCCTACATCATAAAATCAAGTATCTATAGGAAATCTCTTGAGAAAGCAAAAACAGCAAACCAAACAGTCCTTAGACTTGGGCTGAAATACTGCACTTAGAAAGCTGTAGGCCAACTGGAGAGGGCCAAGGGTGTCAAAGGAAGAGAAAATATGACATGATGCATTTGTCATAATTCTTTCAACCTTCCTGCACAAAAAAAAAGTGAAGATGGAAGGAAAACATAACCAGCTGTCAGATACCAGGAGGACTTTCCAAAACTAGGAAGGAATCATCTAGCTAGTATCTCCCTAAAGGAAGGGAGCAAAGCAATGTCCTTAAGATGTAAGCAATGAGAGTAAACATCAGAAGGGGTGAGGGGGTGCTTTTTAACAGTAACTACCACAAAGCACTAGCAATATTGCTTGGGAAGTCTGAGGATTGTCCACTATCAGACGTTGGTAAAAGTAGGGTGAGCAAATCCCTGCTAGGAATAACATCCCTGTAGCTGGGCAAAGTGGCAAGGCTAGACCCTCTGCAACACTGAGCCTCCAGTTCTGTTCACTGGCAAGAGCAGGAGCTAGGGCTGATGGTTTATCCAAAGTCATCATTGAGCATCCACTCAGATTTTTGCTAAGCCTGCAGGTTAGAAACACCCTGGAAGTTTTTGGAGGTTGACCAGACCTTGAAAGAACACTGCTTAAAATACTTTCCTTTCTCCTAAACAGCCTCTGCATATGAAATGCAAAACTGGAGTTAAGGCTCTGAACTGGCCACAGGAAATAGGAAATTATATACTCTGACTTGAAGGATTTATGTGAATCCAGTCAAAACTTTCTGAAGTGGATGCCTCAGATCAGGCCATTAAGTCTCCTCTCTGAAACTTAAATCAGTGGTCTCATTTTCAAACACACACTGAGCACTCAACAGCTCCTGTCGAGCCTAGGAGGAGCTGGTGATTGCTTGTCATATCTGAGAACTCATGCCACTTTAGCTCTGAAATGTGGACCTGAAAGCAATTTTGTATGCAATTTTTCATGGTCCTAATCCTGATGTTTTGTGAATGCTTTNCCCTGGGTTTTTTTTTTTTTTTTTTTTTTTTTTTTTTTTTTTCCCCTAGGCCATTATTTCTTTGTAATGTAAAAATAAATATTTCACATTAAAGTAATTCCAAAGCTCCAACTTTGGAAATCTTCAATGGGTGCAGAACTTGGAGCTGAGAACTACAGCATGCTGAAGATTTTACCATATCAAATACGGTTTGAACTCCCACATCCCGTCCTGTATTTATCATTACATTCTGACTCACACTATAATCACATTCAGGTCCTAGTCCTGCTTTCGAAATCTCATGACTTCAGGCAGAGATATATTTTACAGTGCACAGCACCCATCTCACATTAAGCCATATGCAATCCTTGGTGCCACAACCAGGACACTAGTTTGTCATTGACTGTACTAGTTACTGCATCTGGACCTCGGACTGTGAAAGCAATGTGGCACAGAATCCTCAACACCCTCTTTGTTAAAGAGAGGCAAAGAAGGAACACAGATCCAGCCTTAAAGCAATTACAATGCTGGGGGGTCAGAGCTTAGCAATAGAACAAGTAAGAAGGATAAGTAGTTGTGGTTACTTGTAGCTGACATGCCAGAGGGACAGGATAACACCCAGAGGGACCTAGACAGACTCAAGAAGTTGGCCTGTGCGAAGCTCATGAGATTCAACAAGGCTAAGCAGAATGCCCTGCATGAGACTCAGGGCAATCCTCACTATCAATACAGACTGGGGAATGACACGACTGAGAGCAACCCTGAGGAGAAGGACTTGGGGGTACTGGTGGATAAGAAGCTGAACAGAAGCCAAGAACGTGTGCTTGCAGCCAAGAAGACAACCATATTACAGGCTGCATCAAAAGAAGCATGGACAGCAGGACGAAGGAGAGGATTCTGCCCATCTGCTCTGCTTGGGTGAGACCATCTCTGGAGTGTCCAGCTCTAGGAGTCCTCAGCACAGGTTGGACAACAAAAATGATCCAAGGGCTGCAAGGACAGGCTGAGAGAGTTGGAAGCTGTTCAGCCTGGAAAAGAGAAGATTTCAATAAGACCTTATTATGGCCTTTCAGTATTTAAAGGGGCTGATAAAAATTATGGAGACAAACTTCTTAGCAGGGATCCTTATCCTGTGACAGGATAAGGGGCAATGTTTTTAAACTAAAAGAAGGAGAAACATTTAGACTAAATATAAGAATATTTTTGCTTTTTTTTTTTACACTGAAGGTGGTGAGAACCCGGCCCAGGTTGCCCAGAGAGGTGGTAGAAGCCCCATCCCTGGTACTATTCCAGGTCAGGTTGGACAGGGCTGTAGTGGGTTTGCAGTGACCTGCCCCCCCACCTTTTGAAACCCCGGCTAAAACTCAGAAAAACACACTGGAAGTTAATAAATGAAGCTTTATATTTACAGCAATGCAAATATACAAGCAAATATTTACAAGATATAACAGATATTTACAGAAATATACAGTAAAAAAGAAATACAGACACCACACCCCTCCTGGAGACCAAAATCCCCAAGAGAGGGAAACCAAACCCCCCCTTACCACCTTTCCTTCCTTCCCCCAGCTTTATCTCACCACTTGATGATGCTGCAGATAAGCTGAAGATCGGTCAGAAAGATTAGTGGCAGGAAGGAATGAATGGTTTTAGTGATTTTACTCTGAATTAGTTCAAAGACAGAGAGACAAAGGAAAGAAGCTGCTGAAGCCTGCGCGGACCCAGAGCCGACTGACTGCGCAAGCACACTGGCTTATCTGGATGTTTTGGGAACATTCTCAAAACAATCTTCTTTCTTCTCTCTCAGTAAAACTGGGTGAAGTGGCATGGTGTTTAATTTCTCACTCAAATTCTCCAATTAGCTCAAACCAACACAAGGGCTCAGAAACCTGATCTAGTTGAAGATGTCCCTGCTCACTGTGGGGTAGTTGGACTGGATGACCTCAAGAGGTCCCTTCCTACCTAAAACATTATCTGGTTCTATGAATTATAGTAGACCAGGTTAAAAAAATAATGATGGGATTACTCTCACCTAACTTCAGCTGTCTACAAGGCAGACTCCTGCATTGGACAGAGTTGCCCTCAGCTGGCACCATAGCCAGAGAAAGGAGCACATAGTATCAGATGAAATCAGCTTACTCCAGGTAGCAGCGCTTGCACAGCAGAAAAAGGAAAGGCTCCTACTTGATTTAATAACAGCTTTTGCTTGCCTTACCAGTTGGCTTTGCTTTAGTCTTTTGCTTTTAAGTACCTGCTTGTATTTATTTTAGTGTTGCAATTCATACACCTCAACATTTGTTCTCCTTTACCCTTCCCTTTTCCCTCTTCACAAACCCTTACATGCAGTTGAGAGATTTATAGGGAACTCCACACAGCAGAGAGTAAGAACACCTAACTGACTTAAGCTCTCTTAAATGAAGTTCTAGTTAATTGCTAACCTATTTACAGTACTATAAAGACATGTTTCTTTAAAAAGCTTTATTTTATAGACTCACAGATTCTTTCCATTTGGAAAAGATCTTAAAGATCATGGAGCCCAACTATTCTCTAATTCTGCCAAAGCTGGTGCAAAACCATGTCCCTCAGCATGAGATCTCTGCCTCTTCAAAACAATTCCAGAGATGGGGATTCAACCACTTCCCTGGGGAGCCTGTTCCAGTGTTGAGAACCTTTTCAGGGTATGCAATCTAAACCTCCCCTGGTGCAGCCCGAAGCCATTTCCTCTCATCTTGTCACTTATTATGGAGAAGAAACCAAGCCTCAACCTGGCTCCAATCTCCTTTCACTGAGTTGTAGAGAGTGAGAAGGTCTCTCCTCAGTCTCCTTTTGTCCAGGCTGAACAACCCCAGTTCCTTCATCCAGTCTCCAGACTCTTCATCAGTTTCACTGCCCTTTTCTTGGCCCACTCAAGCACCTCCACGTCCTTGGAGTGAAGGCTCCGAACCTGAAGCCAGTACTCATTGTGTGTGTTTGTTTACAGTACTCAGTATGTGTGTTCATGCTGCCCTCTAATTTCCCCACCTAGAAACTGAAGTATCACAGAATGTTAGGGACTGGAAGGAACCTCTACAGATCATCAAGTCCAACACCCCTGCTAGTGCAGGAAGTATCACCCCCAGCCTTGAACCATACTGAAAACAAAGCCAGTGAGTTCCTTGAGTCCACTTGGGTCAAATACAAACATCAGCACCTTCCCTCATTTCAGAAATTTTCTGTTTGTCACGATGAAAATCGGAGATTTTTCTTATCTTTCTAGTACAAATCCTACCTGCCAATGTAAAAAACCCAACAAACTTTTCCTACTTAGAGTGAGTAAATCACCCTGACATGCAGCACAGAATGTTAAGGGTGTCAAAAGGTTGTCTAGTCCAACTCCCCTGCCAGAGCAGGATCACATCAAGTAGATCACACAGGAAGGCATCCAGGTGTGTTTTAATAATTTCCAGAGAGGGAGACTCCACAACTCTCCTGGGCAGGCTGTTCCAATGTTCCATCACCCTCAGCTGTACATTTGGAAGCTGTTTCCCACTCTCACACATGACACCTCCAGTTTATCAGGACAACATCAGTCTAACATTACCCTGCCCATTCCAGCTCCTTCATTAGAAGAATTAGGAGATGGTGTCCCCATGCCTGCACAGGACACATGGAGAAAGCCCAACGCCACCATCACAGGGCCCACATGAGGTGTTTGCATGCACCTGCTCAAGCTGTCCCACACGCTGCTGACACAACTTACCTCTGCAGCAACCAAGGAGGCAACAAGCCACAGAGCCAAGGAACAATTCCTCTGTCTTATCCCTCTCTATATATTTTAGTAACTTCAGAAAACAAAAGGGCAACTGAAAAGAAACCAATGACTGAAGAACAAACCAACAACTGGATCAAAACTGAAAGATTTCTGAAGAAGTTAACAAGATTAACATTATTTGGGGGTAGAATTATGCATTTTTCAAGAACTGACTTTGAATGGTTGATTTCTGTCACAGGTTAAGCCTGGCCATTAAAGGAAAAACAGACACTCTTTATAGGCCCCTCCTCCTTCTCAGAGAGATAGATGGGTCGGAAAAGAAAACTGTTGTGGCGAAACAGTAACAAGAAAAGGTAATAATATAAATAAGAAACTAATTAAATATATACAAAACCAACACTGACTTCCCCCCTAGAGTTCAGGCTGGACTCATTGTCAGATGTGAACTGGACTCAGGAGCAGGACTCAGAAACTGAATTTGGTAACACATGAGTTGGGATCAAAGGCAGAATGGACAGAATCCTTCACAGACACTGGCCATTGAAGAGGCTTGACCCTGGTGATTCCTCAGCTTTATCCTGCAGATTACATAGATAGAATGGAATTCCTTGTTAGTCAGTGTAGGGTCACCTAACCTGTCCTCTTCTTTCCATATGTGTGACCTTTTACTTACAGCTCTTTCACTTACAGCACTCCTACATGGCACACAAGATGTGGCAGTGCCCTTGGTCTGCACAGGAGCAAGTCTCAGCCAGAGACTTCCTGCAGCCTAGCCATTGGCATGAACTCTGCCCTCCCCAGGGGTCCTCACTGCTAGCAGCAGCCCCTGGCTGTGCAAACATGTCCTGAACTGCAGAAAGTTCCTCACTGAGCTGGGAAGTCACAACACTGAGTAGAATCAGTTCACGTCCAGCTCAGACTGGGACAATCTTTTCCCATGGAAGCTTTTGTTATTGTGAATTCTTTTTTTTCTGGAGCTATTTGGTCTCAGAAAAGGAAGAACTGGCAGTGGGTTTCTCTTCATAAGAATTTTGTTATGTATCAAGGTCAGCAAATAAGTCCTAAACCAATTATATGTCTTAGCTACTCCAGTTAGGAGCAATGTAGGCAATAATCACGAGTTAATAACTCTTCATTAAATGAGAATACATTTCTATTTACCCATAAAAACAAGTACTGAGTGCAACCATCAAGCAGCTGTTTAAAGCAGAAGAGTTAGGCTTGGGGGACCCTTCAGCCCTAGAGGACACTGAAGTCAGGGATCAATCAATCCAGGGCAGCCACCGTACAGACCTCTTGAATGTCCGCTGTCAGCCACAGGAGGGCAAAACGAGCCCATCCAAACTAACGAAACCACAGTACAGCAGCCAAACCAAGGCAGGATCACACATGGTGAAGAGAAGTGTCAGGACCAACTAAAGAAAATACAAAACCTTTCTAGACATCCTCCAGAGCAAAGGGGTTTATTTCCACTACTCACTACCAGCAGGAGCCAGCTCATGAAGGAGTGTCAAATGGCACAGAAGGCTGGTGAGGCTGATGGTCACCAGCAAAGGATCTCCCATGAACCAGACCCTTTTTTGCACAGATCAAGTCCTAAGCAGCAGCACTGTGGACACCAGAAAAAAATCAGGCTCCAAAACCTCCATAACTTTTGATCAGTTTTCCAAGCAGATTTCAGAGTAAACTTCTTTGGCCGTCACAGACACTGCAGCTATTCCTCATTCCCCCTCAATCAAAACCAATTTTGTGATTTGAAAAAATACACTGGTAGCTGCCCAGCAATCAGTGAGCTCCCTGGCAGCTGGCCAGACACATCCACTGGTGGCAGTGGTCGTTCCTTATAGTGTTCATATGGGCATAAATCTGAGCCAGGCAATGTCACAACATGCAGCAGAATGACAAATGTGTCACACACAGCAAAGGGCCAAGAAGGTGGCTCTGAAGGGTTTTGATCACTGGACGAAATCACATGATCCAATTTTTTTTCCCCTCTCTTACTATATATATATGTGGGGAGACATGTATATATATATATATATATACATGTCTCCCCACACCCCCTTTTTGTTTTTTTTCTTTCCCATCTCACAGAGCCAGAGTTAGAAAGGACCTCTGGAATTCCTCCAGTCCAACCTCCCTTACTAAAGCAGGCTCACCCACAACAGGTTGCACAGGATGAAATCCAGGCAGGTTTGGGGTGTCCCTAGAGAAGACTCCACAACTTCCCCTGGGCTCCAGCACCTTCATTGGTCATGTTTAGCTAGAACTTCCTGTGTTCTAGTTCATGCCTGTTGCCTCTTGTGATGTCACTGGGCGCTACTGAAAAGAATATGGCACCATCCTCTTGTGCCCCACCCTTTGGATATTGATCAACATTGAGAAGATCCCATCTCAGACTGGTCTTCTTCAGGCCGAAGAACCTCAGGTCTGAGCCTCTTCTTGTCAAAAACATGCTGCAGTCCCCTGGTTGCCAATTTTCTGTTAGACCCCAGCCTTTCACTTTGTACACAGATTTGCTTTAGTTTTCATTAAACAGATGATAAAGGTAACCTCTATATTATTTTTTGGTAACTCAAGTGTTTAACACTCAAGACTCAAGACTGATTTTTTTTTTTTTAATGTGAATCTTGCTTTTTTTCCTCAGAAAGGAAAGATAGATCTTTATCAGCTTTGCTGCAGGACTTATGGGAAATAAAGGGTTGATTTATCTTTCACCCTGGCTTAGAGTTGTTTATGTACAAGTTTGCTTTCTTCCCTACTTGGACACACTCTCTTCTCATCATCAAAGAAAAACAATCAAGTCTAAGGGGGAACAACCCAACAGTGCACAAAGGATGTTCATATCATATCCAAAGGAAAAATTACTTCAACATACGTGTTAGAGACATGACCAGAAAATGACAAAAGGCTGCCTCCACCTTCACTGTTGGTGAGGACTCTTCCACCAAGGAATATTCTCTTCAAAGGATACACAGCAACGTCCAAAACAACCCAGCTACAAATCCACATCTCCCATACAAAGCAGAAAGACCTTTCAAATGATCCTTTCCACCATGAGATACATCCCAAAAAAGCAAAACCAAGGCCAAACATTACTCCAGGTGCCAGCTGAAACAAAAGCCAGCTGTGAAGAGCTGCCAGTATAACACCAAAATTATCACCCTGGTTTCTGCCAAAGAAATCATGACCTCTAAAGCCAAAACTCTTTAAAATGCAGGGTGGGTACGTATGTGTTGTGGTTTCCAAGCCACTTGCATCACCCTGTTGGGCACCCTTATGCATTATTTTATTTGTAAAGGCAGTCTGATCACTGCCAAGCCAAGTGGACTCTTCGCTAATCTAAAAACTGGTTGGGTAGCCAGGCTCAAAAAGTTGTGGTAAATGGAGTTAAATCCAGCTGGCAGCCAGTCTCAAGTGGTGTTCTGCAGGGCTCCATACTGGGGCCAGTTCTGTTGAATACCTTTATAGAATCAGAATCAGTCACGGTTGGAAGGGACCACAAGGATCATCCAGTTCCAACCCTAATAATATATATACACATATATAAAAATAAAATTAATAACTAATGATTTAGATGAGGGGATTGAGTGCACCATCAGCAAGTTTGCAGGTAACAATAAATTGAACAGGAGTGTTGATCTGCTGGAGGGTAGGAAGGCTCTGCAGAGAGATCTGAACAGGTTAAATTGGTAGATTGAGGTCAGCGGGATGAGGTTTAACAAGACTAAGGGCCAGGACCTGCACTTTGGTCACAACAATCCCAAGCAATGCTACAGGATTGGGGCAGAGTGGCTGGAAAACAGCCCAATGGAAAAGGATTTGAGGGTGCTGGTGGATAGCCAGCTGAACATGAATCAGGGTGTGTACAGGTGGCCTTGGCCACCAGCACCCTGGCCTGGATCAAGAACAGCAAGTCCAGCAGGGGTAGAGAAGTGATCATGCCCCTGTACTCTGCCCCAGTGAGGCCACAGCTTAAGTACTGGGTTCAAAGCTGGGTGCCACACGATAGGAAAGACATTGAGATCCTGAAGCATGTCCAGAGAAGAGCAAAAAGTCTGGTGAGGGGTTTCAAGGGCTTCATACAAGGAGCAGCTGAGGGATCTGGGGTTGTTTAGTCTAGAGAAAAGAAGACTAAGAGGAGATCTCATTGCTCTCTACAGCTACCCAAAAGGAGGCTGGAGTTGGTCTCTTCTCCCATGTAGCCAGTGATAGGACAAGAGGAAATGGGTTTAAGTTGTGCCAGGAGAGATTTAGATTGGACATTAGGAAAAACTTCTTTACTGAGAGAGTGATGAGGCATTGGAACAGGTTGCCCAGGGAGGTGGTGGAGTCACCATCCATGGAGGTGTTCAAGAAGCCTTAAATGTGGCACTTCAGGATACAGCTTAGAGGTCATGACAGTTGGGTTACAGTTGGACTTGATGATCCTAGAGGTCTTTTTCAACCTGACTGATTTTATTATCACAAGATGGGAAGATTGAGCCCTAAGAGAAGTATTGACTATCACGAGAAACCCTCACAGAAGAACACGAGTGACTTGTGAAATGCAGAGGGCTTTAAGGATAGAGACTGTGTCATGTCTTTACCATTTGCCAGTTCATGCAGGAAACACCTCCCTAGTTCCTTTCCTCAAGTAGCAGGCAGCTACACTTTCCATCTATGAACGGAACATGCAATTTCCAGGTGTATTTCAAAAGTAATTTGAAAGATCCTCAGTCTGTCTGCAGGTATTTCAATCCCATCACTCAGGCAGGGACTGAACAGCTGCCACATTAAAGGCAAAGCCCACACAACAGAAGCAAAGAGATTAAGATGTCACAAGCAGACCTCAGCAAAAGGCAGATGATGATTAAGTCATGAGAATGTAATTAGGGGTGTAAGAGCACTGGAATACCCTAGCAGATATTTTCCTTAAGACCTCCACTTTGGATAGGGAAGCAGCTGTGCTGTAAATGGGGGAAGGATCTGTGTCACCTTTTCTTCATCACAGATCCCTGCTAACTTCCACGGCTCCTAAAAGGAGACAGGCTAAAGTAGGACCTTGTGAAGGAAGTTTGTGCCACCATGCTGATGTCAAATTAAATGTGAAGAATAGTTAAATAATAAGGAAGACTGCCTTCTACAGCATGTGGGGAAAGGTACTGAGCCTGCAGTAGCCTGTCCTGATGCATTCAAGTCTGCTATTAAAATGCCACAGTTGCACCTTCTCAGGCAAGGATTTTAGCACTATTCCTGATAAAACACCAGCAGGCACAAGAATGGAGAGAAGAGATAAGGCTGAGGAACCAGAGAAGTGCCACTGGACTGTGTGATGAAAGAATATGCATGCAGGCAGAACAAAAGAGCAGCCTTTCAAAAAGGAGGGAGGGAGGGACAGGAACGCCAGAGCCAGAGATAACAGGAGTCAGAAGTGGAAGGAGCTCAGGTCAGACAGAAGCAGGGGGATACTGTCATGGAAAAGTTCATGTGACAAAGGGTGACACTCGGGGGTTGGCAAATAGAGAAGAGGGGGAAGTCAAAGAGGCTAGATGAGCCTGTTCTGAAGAAGGTCAAGGTTTGTTTCTCACATTTGGTGAGGGTAGGAGAGGATAAGAATTTTTTATTTTTAATCCTTGAACTACTATGAGGTCTTTTGAGTTAACTCTGGTTGAGCTAACTCACTATTTGCATATACGTAGGGTTTTTTTCTGCTAGGCACACTAAAAATGGCCGATATGACTAATTAATCATTAAGGCACCTGGAGTTTTTGCAGCAACATGTGAGGAATTCCACTTCAAAAGGCAGATTTTGCTTTGGTTTGTGTCTTTGCTGAGAAGAGGCTTACAAGGCAGGGACAGAGCTGACACACTTTAAACCTTGACCATCAGGTATCCTCAGAAGCATTTTTTGTGTGCACTTCTAAGTCAAACTCTATACTTGGAGTATCTCCCAACAAAACAGCTGAGCTATTTGGTGCAGAAATAAATTTTTAAAGCCAAATAGGCACAAAGGGTGTCAGGGATTAAAAATACTTCCCTATCTGTGCTTAACCAGGGAGCTTACATTGAGTGAATTCTCAGCCAGTTATGGATGGGCCTTTCCATAGACGGGTTCATCAGCATCAGAGGTAAAAAACAGACCTTGGGGAATGGTACAGCTTACAGGATTGATGGCAGGGTAGAAACCCTGCAGCTACAGGTTCAGTTCTGCCCATTTTTATAGGAAGTAGTATTGTCATGGTAGGCTTCGATAGGCCAAAATAGGCTTGTACCTGTCCTGACTTGACCAGACATGTTTTTCTGCTCTCTCTCCTTCTGCTATGAGGAGAAGTAACTGCAGGAAGGAGGACAAAAAAACCTAGAGCCACTGAGTCTAAGGACCCTGGCTCGCCCAGACTTGTTTTGCTCCTGTTTACATCCTGTAGTAAACAAGGTACACACACTTGGCTTGTGCCTGCCTTGTGCAAGGCCTATGTTTTTCCCAAATTTGGGTAAGACAAGCCTATGGCTTCACCTAATATGGTCAAGCTCGGCTAACTGCCATTCTGAGTGGCTATTCTGTGTCCAAAGGCCCATTAGTCTTGGGCTACATCGATAAAAAGAGCTGAGCAGGTAACACAACATGCTCTGCTGTTGTATTTGTGCCTGCCTGCTGCTGCCTGCTGACATTGCTCTCTGTTTCTGGCAGTGTTGTGTCTCACTGCCTTATTGCTTTCTGCAGCGTTATGCTTTGCTACGCTATAAGCTAGTTTGTTGGACTGGAAACTGCCTGCTTTGAGTTTACCTCCATGAGATTGGCCTGCATAGCCAGTGTGACATCCATGCCAGGACTGCACATTGCGAGATATTCTGCCTACACCTGAAAGTCTCCTGCCAAGATGGGAAGTCCTGGAGGTACACAGATCATCCAGAGGATGATCCAGAGAGTCAGAGACTGTATGCCCCTTTCCCCAGCATCCTGTGAAGCCTGGGAAGAATCAGAAGCCTTAGCAGCTAAGAAGACACCAACAAAACCCCAAGCAAGCGTTTGGATACTGTTTTAAGCTGTAGCTAGCCCTGTGAGTCAAGAGACTAATATTTGTGAGTAAATACTTAAAGCTTCTTGTAATTTACCAATTGCCTTCTGCCATAAGCAGAAAAGAACTTTCTGAATCCATCTAGTGGGCAAGTGATATATTGACTATAAGAACCTTCTCTTCCAATTCAGTTGGGTTTAAATATTTATATATTGCTAGTTATTTGTTCTAGTTATTAATTTGTATAATGTTTTCATTACTGATGCAAGAGAACATGATTATTATTAAAATTAGTGGTCAGGGTGGCAAGAGCTCTGAATATTGGTAATTAATAAATAATATTAATTTTGAAAAATACCATCTCACAGACAATTCATTACCCCTCCATTACAAGTATCTGCTAAACTCAGGAGCTGGGATGTAGATGGTATAAGGAGAAAGAGATGTCTCAAATTCAGGAGGACTCAGCCCAGCAGAGACCTTGAAAAGAAACCTCACAATGACTTCCCTAAACTCTGAGCAAGCAATAAAGTGTTCTGAATAAACTCACATTGGTGATCTAGGCAGCCAAGAGAAATTAAAAAGGTAAAATTCATAAGCGAAAAGTCCGCGGATATCAGAAGTCACAATAAAAACCTACATTTTCCCTGAGTGAAGTGAGGCACATTTCTCCCTAATACTGGTTTATTAGAGCCACACTTTGCATTTTTGCCACTACCATTCTAGTAACAGTTTTGATTGACAGGAGCTCTTCTTTAATTAGCCAGATCAACCAAGGCACAACATCAGCATTTCTGAAGTGCTGCAAAAGCAGCCCACTTCTGGAAGAAAAGCTTATTTCAAGATTAAAGGAGCCAGACAGGAGCAATGTGTTTCTATCTGCCATTTCAAAAGGGAGGCAAACGTCAGGCTGTACCACATGAGAGATTAAAAGATACAGGGAGATAACTCACAACTAATCTTGCTTCTCATAGCTCTTTCTTCCTTAATCCTGTCCAGCAACAGCCCTTAACAACAGTAAAAGCCTATTAATCAAGGATTATTAGCTAGAGATTTTAGCACAGCATTTTCACCCCTCCACCTCTTCACATTTCATCGGAATGTTGTCAGCCCCAAATTAATCAATGAGACAATCATAGAATCATTTCATTTGGAAAATACCTTTAAGATTATCAAATCCAACCATTCCCCAACTCCACCAAGTCTGGTGCTAAGCCATGATCCTCAGCACCACATCTCTGCCTCTTTGAAACACCTCCAGGGATGGCGCTTCAGCCACCAACCTGGGCTGCCTGTTCCAGTGTTTGAGACTCCTTTCAGTGAAAAAGTTTCTTCTGCTATCCAATCTAAACTTCTCTTGGCATGCTGTTCAATGAGGTGACCCGGCCTGTGTGACCTGGAGCAGGACTTTTTCACCTGGCAGGGAGGCCAGGGACAAGACCAAAGTCTGCTGGCAGTCACTGTAGCTTCTATCTGTGACTGGGCTTCAGCATCAGGAGGAAGCTGTCACTCTGGTCAAGACTGCTCTGCAAGGAGCAGCAGCCAGGAATGGAGGGAAGACTAATCACAGAGATACCAGAGCCTTAACTTTGCTCTTCCATCTTATTTGGCAAAGGTCTCAATTAACCCATAAATGTAACGAAGCATCAATATTATCTAAAGCCTAATTACCTCCACTGCTCCTATCACCAGGAGCATTCTTGCTGTCTAAGACATTCTCAACCAAGCAACATTTTCCTGGATTGTCTTTGTTTGGGCTAGACCAGAACTGATTGTGCTCAGTGCTATGACTTCTCAGCTCAGGCTCTGCTCACTGAGGCACTTTTTGCAGTTCAGGACAGGTTTCACAGCCAGGGCTGCTGCTAGCAGGAGAAGCTAATGGGGAGAGTCACTGCCAAGGGCTGGGCTGCAGACCAAGGGCACTGCCACATATTGTGCCCCCTCACTGGGGTGCAGTATGTCAGAAATGGCACCTGCAGGGAGGAGCAGACAGGGCAGGTGACCCTAAGCTGCCCAAGAAGTGATTCTGTCCCGTGGAAGTCATCTTCAGGAAAAAGGTGAAGAATCACCAGGGTCAAGCCTATTATTCAATGGCTGGTGTCTCAGGAGAACTCTGTCTATTCTGCTTTAGATCCCAATCCATGATTTCCAGAATCCAGCTCCTGAATCTGGTTCCCATCTACTGATGAGTCCAGTCTGGGACTTCCCCAGTGCCTACCCCAAGCATTACTGGTGACAGTGACACAATTGCCATCAGAGGTTGGGTTCTGTGTTGGTTTGTATTTCTTTGTATTGCATTGGATTGTTCTTTCCATCCCAGCTGGTTTGGCTCCTTTCCCACCCCATCAGTCTCTCTCTCTCCTATTCCCTTTCTCTTCCCTTTGGGAAGGCAGAAGGGTTCATGGAGAATCTCTGCTACTCATCTGGTGGCCAGGCCAGCCCAGCCCTTGGCATCCAGAAATATATTTCAACATGGAGATATACTGCTGTCAACCAAAGCTGCTCAGGAAAGCAGGCAGGGAGGCTGGGCAGGGTGCAGGTATACACACACACAGCATGGGTGTTGCATCTCAGTGCCACAGCAACCAGGGACCCAAATTTCTAATAGGGCACCCAGTCCACTTACACACCAGGATGTGAAGCAGCAAAATGTGTTCTGCATTGATGCTATTTTCACACTTAGATGTTTCCATTTTGACAAAAAAAGTCTAAAAGATTTTTTTGTTTGTTTATTTGATTGTTTGTCTTTATATGAAACAGGCAGAGTTAAAACCCTTGAAAGTCACAGCAAAAAGAAATTGCTATTCCCTGGACATCTGTGAACAGGATGAGTACCAACTATAACACATAGAAACAAACACTTCTACAAAATGTTCCTGCAAACAGACTGCACCACTTACATTTCTCTCTCCTCACAGGCTTTTTCCATTAAACACTGAAGAGCCTGAGCATTAATCTCATCAACTTGTTAAGGTTGGAAGAGACTTCTAAGATCATAAAGACCAACTATCAACCCAAAATTAGCATGCCCACTAAACCATATCCTGAAGTGATTTTCTTCTCCTGTTAGGTGGACCTGCAGACAGCTATCCAAAGGGACCTATTTTGAAGAAAGAGCTGAACCAGATATTTCCAGATAATAAATTCAGGCTCCACAACCCCAAAGTTAAGTACTGGAAACACCAACATAGAGCTCCTCTGGCAGAGGAAGCCCTGATGGCCCCATGCTCCTGCAAAACATTAACTCTGCCTCTCTGATCTATACCAGATTTCCCAAACCTTCAACACAGCCCATTTACAAACCTCACAGAACACATTTATCAGCCAATCAGTAAATTATACAATTGCACATTTGATGTGCAAAGACTTGTTAGACACCCAAATTTGGTCTAAGTGCCTTTTTTTTTTTTTTTTGAAGCAGTCACAGCCACTTCAGCAGACACCAAGAGCTCTGCCACTTGTGCTCAGCATCAGCAAGGTTTTCACTTTCCATCATAACCAGTTAGTTGTATGCAGAACATGGACACTACCAGTCTAATTGCTTCACTGTCCTCCCTGCTGCAGCCTTTTTTCTCTCCAGAAGTTCGTTTTGGGTGAGCACAACCCATGCCCCCGAGCACCAGCAGCCAGGCTGTGTGGCAAGGCTGGAGGAGCCCCAGGCAGCAGAACCAAGGCTCTCAGCAACACTGTCCTTGCCCTTGAAAGCTCAGCACTGTCTGCCCAGTCCCTCTGCTGCAAGAACTGTCTCAGTTCCATCTACCAGGCACAGCCCCGAGTACCTGACACTCCCAACATGACACTACCTCTGCTGTCTCAGGACCACCCAGACTTCTAAGAGCGCTTATAGGGAAGATTCATCTCTTACCAACACTGGACAATATCTGAAGTGTGGAAATCAAGAGGATGGGGCTGGGCTCTTTCCAGTGGTGCCCAGTAACAGAACATGGGGCAATGTGCACAAAGTAGAACCCGGGAGGCTGCACTTGAACTCTTTTTGCCTAAAGCTAGCTCAGTCTTTAGCTTTTCCTTCTCCAGCCCTGCCTAACACAAAAGCTTTGAAAGCTCCAGCTTTCCAGACACTGTGGCAAACTTGCACCACTTAATGACCAGCAGAGTTGTTGGTTTGGGGCCAGAAAACCATCAGTTCAGCAGTGCTACTTATTATGGTAACTCAACCTTGCACGTCTAGCATCTTACATTCCTCAAAACAGTAGCACTCAATATTAGACGCTGTTTGGTAGACACCAGGTTGCACCTGCCCTCCCTACATATCCACCATCCCAGCACAGTGAGTGCACAAAACAAAAAAACAACAAAACAAGCAGGACCCAAAACCCAAACAAACCACCCCACTACCCCACTTCCCCATGGAAAAATCAGGGAGCTTGAGATTCCAAAGTTTAGCTTTCAATTTTATGAAGTTGTAAACCAGCTTTAAACCTGCATCAGTTAAGAGGCAGTTTGCTGGAGAAGGCTGGGAGTCCAGTTCAGTTCTAATTTGTACAATACCCAATTGCCCTGATGACCTTTAATATACCAGATACTATTTCTCTGTTTACGCTGTATTTGTGCGTCACAAGTAGGATACAAAGGATTGAAAATCTGGAAGTTACTTTTTACAGCAGTTTTCTGAGACAGAGGGAGAAGCTCTGCTCCACAGCAGAGATTGCTCCAATAAATGAATAAATCCAAAGCTGTTTCAACCTTACTGGCTTGATCTACTATGACAGGAATCTATCAAGTCTGTGAAAGAGCCCAAACAGCTTATTTGTACCTTAAATGCTAATACCCAGGGCACATTAAGTTGGTGGCATCTAGAGGCCAATTAATTTGTTTTTGCAAAGGAGCTTCAGACCAGTGCTGATGCTCGGTCAATCTCCAAGCTCAGGTAAGAACCCACACCAAGAAAATACTGCATGTATTTCTTTCAACACTTTCTAATAAACACTTCTTTGCATTTCAACATTCCTATTAATATTAACCAGTCCACTCCCCCCACATAAGATCTACAACTTGAAAGGTCTGTCAGTTTTGAGGTATTTTAACCCATTTTCTTCTCTCTCTCTCTATTTTTTTTGTATTTGAGAGTAAAAAAAAAAACTACAACAAAACCACTGTTGTCTTTCTTCATCTATTATATATCAGCAGTTAACAACAGAACAACTACTGTAGCCTAGAAAACAGCATTATCCTTGCAGACAGTTTCTTAGAATGGGTTGGAAGGGACCTCCAAAGGTCACCCAGTTCAATCCCCCTGCAGTCAGCAGGGGCATCCTCCACTAGATCAGGTTGCTTACAGCCTTGGTGATTCTGACCTTGAAGATCTCCAGGCATGGGGCCTCAACTACCTCCCTGGGCAACCTGTTGCAGTGTTCCACCACCCTCATGGTGCAGGCCTTGTTCCTAACATCCAGACCTTGTAAACATTCCCTTCCCAGGTCTCCTGTAGGCCACTTTCAGGTACTGGAAGGCTACCATAAAGTCTCCATGAATCCTCCTCTTCTGCAGGCTGAACAACCCACACTGTCTCAGCCTGTTCTCACAGCAAAGATGTACCAGCCCCCTGATGATTTTTGTGGCTTACTCTACACCCTCCTGTCAGGTTCATGTCCTTCCTGTGTTGAAGGCTTCAGAGCTGGACACAGGTGGACAGGTGAGGTCTCATCAGAGCAGAGGAGCAGAATCCCCTCTCTCCATCTGCTGGCCATGCTGCTGCTTTTGATGCAGCCCAGGATGTGATTTTCCTTCTGGCCTGTAACTGCACATTGCTGCCTCATGTCCAGCTCCTTATCCACCAACACCCCTAAGTCCCTTTCTGCAGGGCCATTCTCAATCTCATCATCCCCCAGCTTGGATTCATAAAGAGAATTGTCCTCACCCAGGTGCAGGACCTTGAACCTGGCCTTGTTGAACCTAATGAGGTTCACCTGGACCCATATATCCACCTTTTCCAGGTCTCTCTGGAAGACATTCTGTCCCTCTGGCATATTAACCACACAGCTTTGTGTCATCACACAATCTCCACATCTATGTCATTGATGAAGATGCTGAAGAGCACTGGTCCCAGTATGGACCCCTGAGAGATACTACTTGTCGCCCATCTCCATCATTAATGTTCCTAGCCTAGGATGCTCTCTTGCCTGTGATAAAGGAAGCACCCAAGAATTGCACTGAGCCAGGAGATGCTTTCCAAGTGATACAAGGGCCAGGTTCTCATCTTTATTACAATATTCTGTTTTCCCCAGAAATTATGTATGAGACAAGCCATTTGATATTCAATAACCTGTTTACAGGAAACAGCCTTACACATAACATCAAATGAGTTGACAGCAAATTGAATTTAAAACATGATTTGTAAAAAAATGCTCATGAAATTCATATGGCTTTAAATATAAACTAGCAGCAGTGCCAGAGGGGATGTATGTGTTCCACTGTTTGACTGCAGATGTACAGTTTTACCTACAGGCCTTCTAATCAATGTAGTCTCCTGTTAAGGGGAGAGGGAGTCCTCCTAACTGCTCCAGACCAAGTCTGGTTGTCTCAGATCCCAAAAGAAAACCAAAAACTGCCCTCGTGAGGCCACATCTGGAATATTGTATCCAGTTCTGGGCCCCTCTGTTCAAGAAGAACCTCAGGGAACTGCTTGAAAGAGTCCAGCACAGAGCCACTAAGATGCTGAAGGCAGTGGCACATCTCCTCTGTGAGGAAGGGCTGAGGGAGCTGGGGCTTTGCAGCTTGGAGGAGACTGAGGGGTGAGCAGAGGGCAGTGTCAGGAGGATGGAGTCAGGCTCTGCTGAGTGACAACCAGTGATAGAACAAGGGGCAGTGGGTGCAAGCTGGAACAGGGGAGGTTGCACACAAACATAAGGAAAAACTTTTTCAGTGTGAGGGTGACAGAGCCCTGGAGGAGGCTGCCCAGAGAGGTTGTGGAGTCTCCTTCTCTGGAAAGTTTCCTAACCCACATGGATATTGTGATCCTGGGCAACCTGCTGTGGGTCACCCTGCTTTAGCAGGAGGGTTAGACTAGATGGTGCCCAGAGTTCCCTTCCAATCCCCACCATGCTCAGAGAAAATCAGTGAGTCTGATTTTCTGCCCATAAGTACTCTGTGCTTTTAAAGGTGTGCTGCCTGCTGTGAAGTGGAGCTGAAGTGATACATGAAATTGAGTTGAAAGGCCTCTCAGTTTCAGAATCCTGCCATCAACAATAACTTTATCCAGAAAACAACAATACCTACTGGATGGTTCATACTACTCCGAGAGTCACCTTAGTAGCCACACTGCTGCAGATCACAGAAACACAGAATGTTAGGGGTTGGAAGGGACCTCCAGAGGTCACTGAATCCAACCCGCTCTGCCTGGTCACCAGGTTCAGGCCACATAGGAATGCATCCAGGCAGGCTTTGAAAGAGAGACTCCACTATCTCTCCAGGTAGCCTGTTCTAGTACTTCAGCACCCTTACAGTAAAGAATTTCTTTCTCATGTTCAGGTGGAACCTCTTGTGTTCCAGTTTGTTTCTCTTGTCTCATTCTATCACAGGACACTACTGAAAAGAGTCTGACACCTTCTTCTTGACACCCACATCTCAGATGCTTATAGACAGTTATAAGATCCCCTCTCAGCCTTCTCATCTCCAGACTTAACAGCCCCAGGTCTCTCAATCTTTCTTTATAGAAGAGATGCTCATGTCCCCAAATCATCTTCATAGCTCTCACTTGGACTCTCTCCAGCAGATTCCCTGTCTCTCTTGAACTAGGGAGTCAAAACTGTACACAGTATTCCAGGTGTAGACTCACCAGGGCTGAATAGAGGGGGAGGAGAACCTCCCTCGACCTGCTGGACATACTTTTCTTGATGCATTCCAGGATATCACTGGCTCCTTTTGGCCACAAGGGCACATTGCTGGCCCATGGAGTACTTGCTGTCCACTAGGATTCCAAGGTCTTTCTCCATAGAGCTGCTTTCCAGCAGGTCAATCTCTAGTCTGAAAAGGATGACCAAGTTTGCATAAAATTAGATCTCTTACACAAGAAACATCTTTGCCTTTGCCTCCTTACTTCCTCCACACAACCAAACACACTTGGACTTTCTGTTTTTGCAGTGGAAGCAAACAGTGAGGCAGCCAACGTGAGCAGCTCTGAAGCTGCCTAACTGGTCTCCACAGCCAGAACCCACAAAGCCCTCAAGACACCTACACAGCCCTGTGCTGTCTACCAACTGGTGCTTATTTCATGCTGACCACAAAACATTTCAAGACATAAGGTGAAGCACCCCAGATGTGCAAAGTTTAAGAGCACTTCAACAGCGAAAACAAACTTCTCCATGTAAAACCAGCTCTCAGCATTTTTCTGCCTTCTGTCAAATTGGAGCATCCCCAAATTAAGAGAAGCCCTAAAATGTGAGGTGTTGTGTTTCATCAGCTATCAGAGTCAGGACTGCAATGACTGAAATAAAATGAACATCCTGTTACAATTTAACTTAAGCCCTCTTCCTCAAATAGCACCAACAAGTGATTCAGTGCAATGCCATCACAAACAGTCCTTTTGCTGCAGCAATGCCCTTGGCAAACCGCAGCTCTCATTTGTGTTTTACTGTAGCTGCTGATCAAAAGATCTCGAATTTATCTTGGAGGTGTGAAGGGAAATCATGTCTAATAACCATATGGCAAGTAAACAATGTTATTTCCATAATAAGTGAGAAAACGATTTGTCTGTGTTTTGATGAACCAATAAATTATGTTTAGGATGAACCAATAAATGGTATTTAGAGCTAAATTTGGCTTCAAGCTGTGGCACCAATGTTAGATGGAGTGTGTATCACTTTTTGATGTCACTGAGACCAGCAGAAGGGAGAGTCTTTTTTTCTTTCAGGTTTTTCTTGTAATACCCTAAGCACTAATCCCAGACAACTGAGGGAAGAAAAGGGTTAGAGCAGCATCAGTCTGCTCTACATCAGAAACAATTGTGCAGTGAATTAGCATCATTTGGGGCTGCCCACAAGCCATACCTGTCCAAGAGAGGGGGGTTTTAATGCAGCACACAGAACAGGCACATCTCTCCCAGATACCCAGTTCTCCAGGGACTTTATTGCCACATCCCTGCTACAATGCAAGGGTTTTTTATATTTGGGAATCTGAGTAAAATGCTCAAAGCCTCTTCTCAGCACTCTGCTCCTAAGCAGTCAACCAAGTTACCACACATTATATTGTAATTAGGGAGTGTGGGGGGAGAAATAATATATAGATATAGATCACAGAACTCCAGCATGGTGGATGGAAGTGACCCCTCTGCTAATGCACTCTCACCCATAGCAGGCTGCACAGGAAACAGAAGACAACCTTCATACAACACTCAGCTCCTTGTACATAACTCTGGATGCAAGGACAAGCCATTTAGAGAATCCAGTCACTTCCACCAAACAAAAATCTCATTAAAAATAAGCTCCTTCTCACCTATCACTAATTCAATAATTAGGTGTACCTACATTAATTAGCTATAATCCAGAGATTACATGGGATAATAGCATAGTCTAATGAGGAGGATGTTCAGCTTTTGAATGCGTGGGCTCGTGGCAATCTCTTTAGAGGGGAGCAGTTTTATCAAAACCAGGGATTCAAATAAAGCAACAATTTTGATTCTGCCCTGTGAAAAGGAAATGTGAAAACCATTGTCAAAAGCCCAGGAAACCAAACTTACTGTTCCTTTGGTCACTATGTTCCAAATCGTGGCTGGTTTCAAAGCTTGGATGTTTGTGGAGTAGTGGGAGCCCCAGGTCTTGCCCCTGCCCAACAAGGAGAACAGCTATGGGAGACTGGAGCACCACCTGAGGCAGGGCTGTGAGAGCACACAGGGGAGACTCAGGCAGCCAGCACCATGTGGTCAGAGGGTTGATTTTCTTCATTTTCAAATCAGGAGTGATGTCAGCAGTGTGACTGGGCCACAACTGGATCAGCACAGGTAAAAGCTTCCTTTCTGCTGCAGACCAGGAGAATAAAAGAAAAATTATCTTTTGTGTTCCCCTTCTCTAAATTCTGTAATAACCCACTTGTGAACCCTTCCCACTGAACCCCTTCAGACGCCCACTTGTCAATTTATCTTCCTGATCTGCACCTTGGGGTTGTTAGTTCAGTCACACACAAAAATTCAAGCATCAGGCCAAAGCTCCCAATCTTTTATACCTTGTTTCAGCCTGGCAAACAAAAGCAACATCTGTACTGCTTTCCCATTTGACCTGCCAGTTTACTGCTGGCTTTTTTCACCAACAAGTTTTCACTACTTGAGACAGAGTGCATGGCAGCCTCCCTTGAAACTGAAACAGGCAGCAGAGCGACCAAGACAAACATCAAAGTCCTAGCAATGAAAAGCGAGTACAGATTGTGAGGAGGGGGATGCCACCTTGGAATAAGGTTTTAGTGAATGAGGTTGCTTTTGTTATTAAGTGGTGACCTATCCTGTGTGCCAACAGATCAGGGATTCTCCCCTTAGCCCCACAGATTCACAATGCTTGTTTTCATTACATCTAAAATCACAGAACATTAGGGGATGGAAGTGACCTTGAAAGATCATCGAGTCCAACCCATCTACCAGAGCAAGATCCCCTAGAGTAGGTCACACAGGAATGTTTCCAGGCTGGTTCCAAATGTCTCCAGAGAAGGAGACTTCACAACCTCTCTGGGCAGCCTGCTCCAGGGCTCTGTCACAGAATCACAGAATTAACCAGGTTGGAAAAGACCTTTGAGATCGAGTCCAACCTACCACCTGACACCTTCTAATTAACTAAACCATGGCACTCAGTACCTTATCCAATCTCCACTGTCAGCCTCACAGTGAAAAAGCTTTCCCTTATGTTCATGTTGTGGATTTAAGACTAGATGTCTTTAAAAACCAGAGTTCCTTAAGGTCCTCCAGAAAAGGCTAGAGAGGAGCCAGGCAATTCTAATTTCTTATTCTATCCCATAATTCTGCTATTGCTTTATAAGCCGTTTGTGCTGCCAGCTCTTTTCTCTCTTCTCTCTGGCAGGCATGAGCTCTTACCTGGTATGGCAGAGGATTTTAGGCCTAGCTGCAGCCTGGTTCATTTTTTCTACACAGTTCTGGCCTGGCTGGGCCAAATGTAAGGAGAGAATGAGGGATTTGGGTATTAAGGCATGGCTGGGCAAAAGGTTTTTCTTGGTATGTATTATGGATTTATATATTCTGTATTTTATATATATGTTTTAATACTACTCTGTATTTCTCTCTAATCTGGTGTGAAGTGTTTTTTCTTTAACTCCTCTGAGAAGGGCTAAAGAGTTCTGTCTCACCCCTTAAACATATATAGTTCATGTGGACCCTCCTCTGCTCCATCTTGGACCCATAGGCCCTTGTCCTATCATTGGACATCACTGACCAGAGCCTGGCTCTGTCCTCCTGACACTGCCCTTCACATTTTTGTAAACAGCAAGGAGCTCTCAGGCTCCTCCTCTCCAAGCTGCATAGCCCCAGCTGCCTCAGCCCTTCCTCACAAGGGAGATGTGCCACTGCCTTCTGCATCTTAGTGGCTCTGTGCTGGACTCTTTCAAGCAGTGCCCTGAGGTCCTTCTTGAACTGAAGGGCCCAGAACCATACTCCAGATGTGGCCTCACGAGGGCAGAGTAGAGGAGGAGGAGGACAACCTCTCTGGACCTACTAACCATAGCCCTTATAATGTACCCCAGGATGCCATTGGTCTTCTTAGCCACAAGGGGACATTGCTGGTTCATGGGCATCCTTTTATCCACTAGGATCCCCAGTTCCCCCTCCTCTGTTCTGCTCTCCCCCAGGTCAGTCCCCAGGATGTACTGGTCCATGGGGTTGTTCCTTCTGGGATGCCTTCGTTGTATTTCACTCAGTTTCTCCCTGTCCAACTCTCCAGTCTGTCCAAGTCCTGATGAATAGCGGCAGAGCCTGAAGGAGTGTCACCACTCCTTCCAGTTTTGTCAACAAGTTTGCTGATGACACAATGCCCTCTACACCCCCATCCAGGAGATGGTGAGCCCACACTGGGAGTACAATATCCAGTTCTAGACTCTCCAGTTCAAGAATGACAAGGAACTACTGGAGAGAGTCCAGCAGAGAGCCACTAAGATGCTGGGGGGATGGGAGAATCTTTATGAGAAGCATACACTGCAAGACTGGAACTGTTTAGCCTGAGGAAGTGATCTCACTAATGCTTGTCAACAGCTAAAAGGTGAGTGTCAGGCAGATAGACTCAGTCTCTGTTCAGTGGTGCACAGTAACTGGACAAGAAGCAACAGACACAAACTGAAACACCAGAAGTTCCACCTAAACATAAGGGAAAATCCTTTGAGAGTGCAACAGCACTGGACCAGGCCGTGGAATCTCCATCTCTGAAGGCATTCAAAATGAGCCTGGATGTGTTCCTGTATAACTTACTCTGTGTGAGCATGCTTTAGCATGGGGACTGGACTAGCTGATCTTCAGAGATCCCTTGCAAACCTCTGCCATTCTGTGATTCAGCTATTTCAGTGATCACCTTTGAGCAGAGTCAGGCATTATTTAGACACCCTGAACAGCAAATCCTTCTTTGGCCATGAAACCAACTAATAAACCCTTATCCTACCCCAAGTCAAGTCAAGAATTATCTAAAAATATAATTATTTTTATTTCCCTGAAAACCCTGCCCCCAAACTATATACAGAAATAGTTTAGGTTTATTTACAGGCTCCATTCAATTGGTAAAATCTTCAGAGGATGTTATGGACAAATTTAGAATCATAGAATCATAGAATGGTTTAGGTTGGAAGAGACCTCAAAGATCATCCAGTTCCAACCCCCCGCCACAGGCAGGGAC
>VWZI01013053.1:392093-421605 GCA_013396835.1 Psilopogon haemacephalus | reverse complement strand
GACTGTGCCACACAGCTTGGTGTCATCTGCAAACTTGCTGAGAGTGTACTCAATTCCTCTGTCCATGTCACTGACAAAGATGTTAAACAGCACTGGTCCCAGCACTGACCCCTGAGGGACGCCACTTGTCACTGGTCTCTAGGTGGACATTGTGCCCTTGATCACCACTCTCTGAGTGCGACCATCCAGCCAATTCCTTATCCAGCGAGTTGTCCACTCATCAAGTCTGTTTTTCCAGTTTGGTGACCAGGATGTCATGTGGGACAAACACCTTACTCAGGTCCAGGTAGATGACATCAGTTGTCCTTCCCTTGTCCACCGCTGCTGTAACTCCATCATAGAAAGCCACCAAATTTGTCAGGCATGATTTGCCCTTGGTGAAGCCATGCTGGTTGCCATCAGACACCTTTGCTTTGCTTTCCATCTGCCACAGCAGAGCCTTCAGGAGGATCTGCTCCATGATCTTGCCAGGCACAGAGGTGAGGCTGACTGGTCTGTAATTCCTGGGGTTATCCTTTCTTCCTTTCTTGAAGATGGGTGTTATGTTTGCCCTTTTCCAGCCAGCAAGAACTTCACCAGAGTGCCTTCACCTTTCAGATACAGTGGTTTAGCAACTTCATCTGCCAGTTCCCTCAGGACCCATGGGTGAATCTCATCAGGCCCCATGGACTTGTGCACGTTCAGGTTCCTTAGGTGCTCTCGTACATGATCTTCAATTACAGTGGGTAGGTCTTCACTTCCCCGTCCTTACTTTTGCCCTCTGGAATTTGGACATTGGCTGGAGCACTTGCTATTGAAGACTGAGGCAGTCATTGAGCACCTCAGCCTTATCAATTTCCCTTGTCACCAGCTCTCTGGAAGGGTCCCACATTCTCCCTAATCCTCCTTTCCTCACTGATAGACCTGAAGACATTCTTCTTGTTCCCCTTAATGTCCCTAGCCAGATTCAACTCCAGCTGCGCTTTAGCTTTCCTAACCTGGTCTCTGCTTGCACAAACAATGTCTTTATATTCATCCTAGGTTACCTGTCCTTTTTTCCATTCTCTGTAGGCTTTCTTCTTGTGTCTAAGCATGTCCAGGAGCACTCCATTCACCTATCCAGGCCTCCTGCCCTTCTTACCTGCCTTCCTCTTTTTTGGGATGCAGTGCTCCTGGGCCTGGAGGAGGTGATCCTTAAGCATTGTCTAGCTTTACTTCCTCCTTTTTCCCATGGCACCTTGTCAAGGAGATTCCTGAAGAGATTGAACTCTGCTCTTCTGAAGTCCAGAGCAGTGAGTTTACTGTGCACCCTCCTTGATGCCTTGAGGATCCTAAAATCTACCATTTCATGGTCACTGCATCCAAGACTACCCTTCAGCTTTACTTCACTCACCAGCCCCTCCTTGTTGGTGAGGACTAGGTCCAGCACAGCACCTTTTCTTGTGGGTTCCTCTACCACTTGGAGGAGGAAGTTATCATCGATGCATTCCAGGAACCTCTTGGATTCCTGGTGCTGTGCTGTGTTGTCCTTCCAACAGATGTCAGAGTGGCTGAAGACCCCAATGAGTACCAGGGCCTGTGAGTGTGACACTTCTCCTATTTGTTTGTAAATGACCTCATCTGTTTCACCTTCCTGATCAGGAGGTCTGTAGCATACTCCTACCATGATGTCCCCTTCCTGTGCCTTCCCTTTAACCTTCACCCATATGCTGTTTTGGTGTTGGACATCCCCAGGTTGAGTTCCATGGATTCCAGTTTATCATTGATGTAGAGGGCAACACTCCCCCTCTGCCCTGCCTGTCCCTCCTGAAGAGTCTATAACCGTCTATCCTTATGCTCCATCCCATGTCTGTGATGCCAATGACATAACCCTGTAAGACTTGCACATATTTGTACTTCCTCTTGTTTGTTCCCCATGCTCCTTGCATTAGTGTAGAGGCATTTCAGTTGTGCCTCTATTGGAGCCGACTTACCCACTGATTTTCCTTTACCCTGTTCTTTGAGCATGCTTTTCTCAGTCAGTACTTGGACCTGTCCATGCTCAGACACTTCAGTAACTACTGGCCTATCTCTACCCCTCATGTCTTTACCACCACGTGGATTACCACTTGATGTTTCCTTGTTAGCAAGTAATACCTGAATATGACTCGTCTCTGGATATGGCTCATCTCTGCAGAACTTGGACTGCATTATTCTGTCCCCAGGATGCTTCTAGGCAGCAGGCTGAGAAGTCTTACTAATCCCCCATTGCTCCCACACTGATCTGTCCTCCCATACCTTGCCACATGGAGGCCTGATTACTTTGTCCCCCTTCACATGATAACCAAGATAATGGTTGGACTCGATCTTAAAAGGTCTTTTCCAATTGAAAAGACTCTCTGATGCAGCAACCAAGCTGCTCAGGCCAGAGCAGCCTCTTTGAGCTTCCCAAACACAGCACCTAGAGCTCAAGCTCTGGCAGCAGTCCCAGGTCTCTGCAAACAACCAAATGCAGCAGCCCAGAGCAAGCGCAGGAGACTTGCAAGGCCCAGCACCTCCAGGACCCACCTGGATGCCCCTCATTCTAATTCCAGCATGGAGGTGCTGGACTTGCTGAAGAATCCATCCTTGAGGCTGCTCCAGACTACCCCAATGAGAGCACCCGGCTCCCCAGCAGCAATCCACAGCTCTACTGTAATACTTAACACAGCCTCACTAGACCCAGGACAGGGACTCAGCCCTGCAGCCTTCTTGGTAACATGCATGGTGCTGGATAAAGAAGAAAATTTCCAAATGACCCAACTCCAGCTCAAGAGTCAGCAGCTAACGGGAGCTGAAAGGAGAAAGCAAGGCACCTCCCTGCATTCCCCTCAGCACTGCCAGAGGGGGCACTCAGCAGTGCAAACAGCTTGGCTCAAGGGTTAAGAATGAACTGTGTCTGAAAGGGCAAATCTATGCATGTTTGAGAGAAGCAGAGCAGCAACCTGGCAGCTGAGAAACACATGGGCCACAAAGCAGCCCAGGTAAGTGCCCCAGAAACACTCAGAGCCATCATGGTCTACCAATTCCTAGTCATAACAAAGTCCCTGGGAGAAAAAAAGAAAAANNNNAGAAAAAAAAAAAAAAGCCAAGTAAACAAACAAAAAAACAATAACAAAACAACAGCTTTATGAAACAGGAAAGGATTTTGTTTGGGGAGGTATGGACATAAATTGCAGAGGCAGACCACAGCAGAGTCAGGTCATTAGCAAAATCTCTATGAAAAATGTAAGGCTCCAGGGAACAGCATCTGGCTATTAAACACTCCAGTATCCAGTAGAAGCTGGCTGACAGCCCTGCCATGCTGCCAAGGGTGCTTGTGCAGACCACTGATGTAGAACAGATGTCTCACATCACCTACAGCAGCCTTGCACAAGCAGCATTGGCTGCAGGGACCCTTACTGCAGTTTGTGTGCTGTGAGATACAGCATTATTGGAGTGCACAGGACTACAACCTGCCAATTTCAAGACCAAGGCTGAGTTGTGAAAGATACACCAGGTGCCTTGCTCCAGCACTTAGATTAGCTCTTCAAGCTTCATTGCATTTTCAGTTTGGACAGGACTCCACCATGTAGCCAAGGTTAGGACTGCATTTCAGGGTACAGGACTGCTTTTCCCACTTTGAGGCTCAAAGTGGAAGAGTAACTGAGGACAGACAGGCATTGCTGCTGTTACATAGAAGCCTTTTCCAACTAATAATTCTCTGACTGCTGCAATCTGCTATCATTAGGAAGTATTAGGAGGTGTAAGAGTGGATGAGTTTTTTTGGGGTGATGAGAGCTGGGTGTCTTATGACTTAAGTGTGTCAGGACTACTCAGTTGTAATTCAGCATGGTGCAGGGTGTGTCTGGACACACAAACACTGGTTTCCAAAGGTTGTTTCCTTCAGCAATCTATGCGACCTAGAAAGAAACCACCCTAGCTACAGCCTTACCATTAGTATCTTGTGAGGACAGCTGTCAGCTGTAAAGACTCCCTAAGAACTGCCTTGTAGCGTCAAGAGCAGTAACTCCTTGTTTACATCGAGGTGGCATGATCCAAACAGACGTAAGACAGGCTCCCAGATTCCTCTGCAAGCTGAGAACTCACTATTCTCAACACTGAGACCTCTGAGGGAAACATCTTTGTCTTAGGTTCACTGGAAGATCAGAAGATCTTGGTAAATTACTGAGTATATTTGAGTCCTTGTGACTTTTCAGGGCACAGACTTCCCCTGCAAAGAAGTAAAAATTCATTAACAAACTGGAATAGTGTTTCACATTAAGAAACGGAGTCAGGAATGCTACTAACCTTGAGAACATGAAGATCAGCCTCTTGCCTTTTTTTTTTCCTCCCAACTGCAAATGAATGATCCACTTGACAGCAAGCTTTTAATCTTAGTCACTCATCAGTAGTAATGATCTCACTTTTTATTTGTATTTTGTGAACAAGTATTCTGTTTATTAGCTTGATAAAAGCTCAAATGCATAGAGCTACAAACATCAGGCACCTCATCACACAAACACAAAGTTCCCACCTATTTTTGCCTTTTTAATGTTGTAGCAAAGTCAAGATCACCAGGTCTTGAGATCCATGGTGGATATACTCCTCTGAAGTCCCCACCATGCCATCACTTGTATTATTCACTTGCTACTTTTACAGCCACTACTGAAAGCAAGACTCTCACACCACACTTGCATCTCATTTACCTCTACAGTATGTCGTATGTACTTCCAACACTTAGAAGTCCTCTTGGCTTCTTTCTCACAAGCATATCCAACACTTTAATGCAACACGCATAAGAGGTTGTCCATGTAACTAGATTACACACGACTTAAATAAGCAAGCAATTTAAAGTCCCTGAGTTACACATCATCTCCTTACCCCACTTCTCCAGCAGTTATTGTGTGCTTTCTGGTTGATCATCTAGCACTGTTCTTCCATAACAGTACTTCTGGGTGACCTCATGAGACGTGGCCACCCTCTCATATCCAAGACAAGTTTCACTAGTTCCACCTAGAGGCAGGTCTCACAGGATAGCACTTTACCAGACTGCAGGCAAACAAGCCCTCAGGGCACACAGGTCTCTCCTAAAGCTCCCTTCAGAAGTTTCTTGCTGCTACTGCTTGCATTTAAAAGAAGTTTCAGTATTTCAGACTAAACAAGGAGCTTTTGACAATTAGAAGCACTTTTCAACAAATCATCATGATAAAAGTACCAAAAGCAGAAGTATCAAATGTAAATAACTTGTAAACATTAGTGACACAGTAGCAGATTCAACTAACATGGACAACCACATAGAAAACTCACAAATCAGAATAAGCCTTTTTGCCATTAAGTCTTTATGGCTTGACAAAGAAAATTAAGATTTGTTTTTTAAATGGTTAGTGCAATTTTGTTTTTATTGGAGAGGTCAGCTCAAAGAATTAAACAGATGAACCCAGGATGACACCTCAGCTTCCAGGTTGATTTTGAACCTGATCTGAAACACGGCACTGGACTCTTAAGTAGAGTCAAGACATTTGTGAAACCAGAAATAAAGCCACAGGAGATAGTGTGTGTGGGGAGGTGGGTTATCTTTAAATGATAATTCATATTTCATATATAAAGCAGAGGAAAGGAAGCTTAGCAGCTTAACAGCATCAGAAGTGCAGCTGTGTGCTTGGCCAGTACCTCTGCATTTCACACAGACAACTACACCTAATATATAATTCATCTGGAAAAGGGAGAGAGAGAAGGAAGGAAGATTGAAGGACAAGTAGGCAGCCTCACTGAAGAGATGGGTAAGGCAGCATTTCAAAACAGTTCTTCCCCAGAAATTCAGACTCCTGCACAGCAACCTTCAGCTTTTATACAAATGACTGCAAACAGTGCATTCCCCAGTACCGTTTGAATTCAGGTCCTCCTCTCTTGTAATCTTGTGCAAAGCAAGAACAAATATCCAAGCTCCTATCCAAAGTGGGGGGTGGGCGGGGGCAGAAATCAGCGTCACTTTCCTTGACAGTGATACGGGTGTTTATGGAGAATTTAAGTAGTGTGCATCTTTTTGGAATAAGCTGCAAGACATTATCTTCAACTTCCATTTGAGTCATCCATTCTCTGATTCAGAAGACAAGACTAGGTGCTGGCACCACCTTGTCACTACACTTATTGCTTTTACAAGCTCTTTTTGTTCCAAGGACACCTAGTTCACCAGAGCATCTCTGTGCTCTTCCACTTTGTTTCTCTTCCACCAAAAACTCCCAGTAACCCTAACAGAAGTCACCGTATGCACACACAGGACATAATCGATCTTTTAAGGCTATATGGCTGACCAAAAGAAAAATACATACATGTAACTGAAATTTTCTTGCATTAATCAAAGAGTACAGAATTGAGACTCTTCAACCCTTGCTTTCTTAGATCCACCTTCTCCTCCTACCCCCCTTAATGTACGGGGAATGCTCACTGTCCTTTCCTAAAGCAAGATGAGAAATAGATTACATTGAGTTTGCTCCGTAGACCAAAAGGTAAAAAACCCCCGACAATAAAGGACAAACTGTTCACAGTTAACTATAAATAAAAGTGCAGTAAGTGTTCAAGTAGAGTGTAGAGTTTAAGCAAGCTGTACAACCACATTTGGCATAGTCATCTTTTAAAGGCTCTGCGTGGGTCCCTCCCATTACTGACAGCAGGGGGAAGAGGCTGAATGCTATTAGCTGGTGCTGGATTTACAGGTCCTCGCCCATTGCCTCTCCCACTACCTGCATAACTGTGGCCATGGTTATATGTGAATGGAAATCCACTTGATTCAGGTCCAGTTTGTAAACCATTTCCTATAAAAACAGAGAAAAAAAGTTATCACAAGTTCCATGGGACTGAAACTGTTGTTCCCTTAGTACCAGGGAACACAGAGCTTGCAGCAACTCCCAAACCCCCAGCACCAGAAGGAAAAACCCCTCTCTAGCACTGCAAGACCCCAATCCACAGCTTGCCTTTTTCCCCTTCCACATATATGCTTCTTCTCCACTCTCAACTAAAGCAAGAAGGCTCATGGAGTTGCATGCTGATTCCTTTCCCCAAGAGAGACTGAAGTAGTCTGAAAACAGACTGGTGCTGTCAGAAACATGCACCGAGGCTTGTAGGTCACGCTGAGACATTTCAGAGAGACAACAGGACAGCAGAAATCAAGGAGAAACCAGCAAAAGAAAAGCAGGTTACTCAAAGCTCCCTCTGTCATTCTCCACTACCAGCCACACCAAGATAGAAAGCTGCCTTGTCAAGTCCCACCACAAAAACAAACTCTGCCAGCATCAGGTTCACGTAAAGTTGGGCCTCATAAGCATCACTGCTCATGTTTTGCTGATAGGAAGAGGGACTGAGCTGAAAGGGCAGAATGATGGCAGGAAGACGTGGAGAAAGGACACAAAAGGGAATCACTGCATTTAAAGACCACGTAAGAAGCAGAAGAGGTAAAAAAAGAATTTGGTAAGATATGAATGAGCTCAGTGAAAACAGCTGTCCTATGCCCAAAGCAGGGACATCAAGGAAGTACTGGCACACTAACTGGGCTGAAAGCCCACACGCCTCACCCTGGCACTGAGAGAAAACGGTCCTGAAAGCACCACCCTTCTTTGCTCAGAATGGTTTATTTTCAAGGGGACTGAAAGGACTTGTAAGAGAAGTAAAATAAGAGTAATAAAAAACATCTTGCTCAAGAGGAAGCAGCCACTGGAGTGACACAGAGCTTTCTAACCCCAAGTTACAGAACCAGTTTGTTGTCATCCACCAGCAGGGCTTAACTCAACAAGTACTGAGTCTGGGCATCATAACTAAGGTTTCTTCTCTGCTTATACCCAGCTCAAGTCCTTGAAGCATTTTATTTAAGCTTCAATGTTTAGATAAATCACAAAACAATCCAGTCAGGTCAGACCTTGAAATTCAGATTACTACCACTTGCTTTGGGGAGCTAATCTGGCAGAAAAGCTATGGTGAGGGGTAAGATTAAGTAAGCAATTTTAAAAATTGGGACATCAGGTTATTCTAAAAAAAGAAAGAAGAGAAAAACAAACCCAACCAACACCACCAGAATTACAAGAGCTTTCAAAAACTCTGAAAGCATCAAAAACATATAGCTTTAATCAAGTCCCTTTATGAGATACAAGTACCTTGAATATTCTGATCCATTTCAGAGAAGAAACCCCAAGACCATTACTCATGAAACATTGATGCTTGTGTGCTTGCAGATCTAGGAGACTTTTCAGATCACAGCACTTCTTTGCCTCAGAGTGGAGAACCCTTAGCAAGATCAATTTGTTATTCCCATTAAGCATTTCTTATCCTTTCACTTCCACAACAGAAAGCAACTTACCCAGTGGCCCAAAAGTACAAGAACCCATATTACTTGATGCAGAACTATTATTCTGTTCACCTTGTGCCTTCAGAGAAATGTAAAAAAAAAAAATATAAAAAGGCATGGATCAGAGAGAAATCTCACATTTTTACAGAAAGATTATTTTTTTTTCTTTGTGTTCTTATAGTGGCTTCACATGGAATTTATCTGCTACTCTAATTATTGGCTCATTGTTATCTCCATATATATACATATCACTTCAAAGCCATTTTTTTCAGAAGAGTCATATTCTTAAGTGTTCAGAAGAAAGAGCACTTTATGCTAGAAGCCTCAGACAAGTTTAACATACCAGTTTGTTCTGCCCAATGTGTTCCGAGTTAGGCTCACTGAAGTTTGGCACTTCTGAGTAGACCATGCAGAACCTGGGGAGAATCAAGATGAGGAAGCTCTAAAGCCACTTTTAAACAGAGTTCTCAAGTCCACAGCTCAAAGAGGAAATGTTCTTGATATATCCCACCATCTAGAAGTAACTAATTCAGGCTCATCAGAGAACATCCACAGATACTAACAAGTTCTATGGTCCCTTCAGAGGTCTGTGGTGAAGCTGTCCAGTCTGACTGGTGAGGGTGTTTCAGACAAGCAGAGGCAAGTACACATTTACTTTAAGTGGTAAAATGGCCTAAAGAAAACAAAAGGTGATGAAAGGGCTCCCTTCACCTCTCTTCCAGTTGCACAATCTTGTCCAGCATCCACAGGGTCACTTGGGTCACAAAGTCAATGAGCCTACTCTCAGACTATTGACTGCAACACATTTCTAAGCACTTAAAACACTCTTGCAGCTCCAATGATGTAGTGTGCCACTAAAATAACAGCAAGAGGAGCCCTAAACAGGAAATTATATTGCTAGCATCCTCTTCCACTCAAGAAGGCTATGGAAGAAGAGGCCCATCAACTCACTACACAAATTAAATTAGGGCAGGGAAGAAACACTTGGATCATCATACAGCTTGGAGTGGTTAAGTTGAAGTGTAGCTCCCATCTCCTGCTAGGAGGGCACAGCCGAGGTGACAACTTGCCTCACTCAGGCAAACTTATCCTATGCTGGAGAGTAAGCCCACTGGATGACAATTAGGAGGTAATGGCTTTGCAACAAAGAACCTGGAGGTCAAGCCTCACAAAACTCAACTTTTGAATCATTTTGGAAACACCCAAGAAGAGAAGTGGCCACCCCTTAGTCCCACTTCCCTGATGACTACAAGGCTTCTCACATCACTTTGTCCAACAGCAGAAATAGTCCTCTAGTTAGAAAACGTGGCTGTTTTTCCTGCTGCTTATCAAGCATGTTATTCATGTCTGTTCTGAGGAGTCATCACCTCAGTCTGTGGGAAGTTTAAGGAATGTTTAACAAGCCTTGTTTAGATATGATTCACTGACATTACCTTTGTCTTCATTCTGCATCATCTGTAAAGCATGACACACACACACAGTTTCCACCAAAATACAGTGGTTACTCAAGCTGAGGTAAGCAATGTAGGTGAAGTCCTTTGTCACGTACAAAATTCCCACATTCCCAGGTAAAGCCCAGGCCTGTGCCACAATGGGGGATGACTTTTCTCACTACATCTAGAATTCAGAGGGCCATTACCATAACACCATGTAAAAACCTCACACCATGGTTGCTCGTACTGTACCAATTGACAGGCTCTTGCTACCCTAGCTTCCCTTTATTAAGGGACACCACACCTTATACTTACCATGATGCTCTGCTGAGAGGAGGGGACATAACACAAGCACAAACACACAATACTTACTCCCCAATTTTATGCAGCTCGCCTACTCGTCCTGTGTAAAGTGTCAGGCATCCTTTCCACAGAGATGCATACCTGGCCAAAGAGAGAAGCAACAAAGTAGTCTCTTAGTGAATGAGAAATAAAGGTAGAAACAGAAAGCAGAAGGTAAAAGTAGAAGCTATTACCTCTTGGAATGTAAGTATTAACAGCAACAGGCTACAAAAATTCCCAGGTATTCCAACTTAACCCACTCGAATTTTATAGACACCAGTTTTACTTCTAGCAAAAGGTACTGGAAGCTCAGCTGACTCCTCTGGCAATTCCAGGAAAGCAGCCAATTATTTTGAGATTGGATGCTCTTCTCTTGGCTGGAGCAGCCCTTGTGACTGTTCCTGTAGAGGAAAGGCACCTTGCCAAAAGCAGTATCTGCCTTACCACTCACTGACAACTCTCAGTTCTGCATTCAGCAGGAACCAGGAACCTTTCTTCACGTGGCAATATTGATACTGGTACTGACTGTTACAGGAAGCTCTAAGTTTGTCAGTATAGGTCCTTCTGGGATTTTACTGTCATGTTCCAAATGACATCTAGAAATACAGTAAAATCATGTTCCAGTTGGAGAAGCATTCACTTACAAGACAGTGTTGAATGCATGCTTCTCTTTACAGTGACACTTGCCTTCAAGCACTAGAACATGAGTTACACAAAGCTTTCTGTATAATTGTTTGTTTCCATGAAGGGTATCATGTATGTGAAGAAAGAAATTAAAATGCAGTCCAGAGAACCAGGTGCAGCACAAAAGAGATCACAGGCTGTCTTCTGGCTAAGGAATAAGGAGTCCCAGCAACTGCACTCTCAGGATGCACTGATAATCTGGACAAGTCACCACTTTCTTGTGTTCCTGGTCTACCTCTAGACCATATATAACAAACATTCTTCTTGCTCTTTGCCTTATCTGCTGAAGATCGCAACACACAGAGCCTGGAACAGAGGCAGCAAGGAGGAGCTAGGTCAGCAGAACAGGGCCATAAGCAATGACAACCTTCTCTCTACTTCAACACAAGCACCAAAGCACATCGTCTACAGTTATGGTGCCTGTCTTGGGAGTTCTCCATTCAGAGGTAGGATTAATGCTCTTCATAATGCTATCTTTCACTTCAAAGATTCCCTTTATGCGTAATCTTTAATAACCAGCTAGTTGGACAGTCTGGCAGAACTAACAAATAATACATTAAGTCAAACATACATTTACTAGGACAAAATCCTGCAAATCATGGGACTGAACCTCCAGCACAAAGTTATTCCACATGTGCAAACATTTTTGTGAGATGCCCATAAAGCACTGAACTCCAGAACTAACTTCATATCTAGAAATAGTAACTTTAGTAGCTTCCTGTAAAAGAGTTCATCAGGTGGTAACAAAAATCAGCAAATGCTTGTTTTTACAGAAGAATGCATCTACAGATTGAAATTCAGCAGGAAAAAAAAAGAGAAAATAAATTATGTGCTTACACATGAAGCCTAACTAAGCTTTTCTGCTTGTATCAGTGAGCATCCAGCGCTGAAAAGTCAGATTAGCCTGTAGAGCTGGAATTTACCTGCCTTGAAACAGCAACATCAGACACTCCAATTAATCCTACTTCAGTTAAGCAAAAAACTGTGTTTGCAGAACCTTGTATGGCGGTGAAGGCTTTTTTCTCAAGATGAGAGCCGAAACAGGATGCATTTAGCTTTAGCCACTTCACTCAGTATGCAGTCCTGAGCATGTAACTCATGTCAGTGAAGGCATGACTTCGCCATCCACCAGGAAGAGTGACATCACCTTGTAAATTTAATTCTAGCCAAAGTCACTTTTTTTGACATGAACAAATTCACTGCAACCACAGAGCAGCTACAGTAGGCCAGTCACAGAGTACAGCAGCAGTGCTGAACAGCGTCACTGTGCATTTGTCTCACTGCCACCTATGCACAGGGCTTTGTGCTTGGAGTTTAGTTCCACCCATTTCAGGGCTCCACGTGATTTCCACACAAGCAGACTTCCACAGAACCGTATCTGCTTTTGGAGTCAACCAATTTCCGCCTGTAAAATGACATTTGCATAGGAGGAAGCAGCTGTAGGTTTGGTAGCAAGGGTCATCCAAATACATTTGAACTACTTAAGGGCAGCTCAGCTAGCAGCTCCACTGGGTAACCTTTCACCTACTTGTTCACAAAAACAAATTAAAAGGGCCTTACACTGTAGTTCCACCATCTCCTGAGGTGCTGTAGGCCAAAGGATCAGTGTAATGGATTTGTAAGTGTAACTTCCAGTAGCCTGAAGAACTCCCTTTCCTACTGGAAATTTAAGGAGCACGGAAAAGGATTTTCAATTTGAATCCAGTATTCTCTCATAGTTAAGAATCAAACTTTTTTTTTTCTTAAGCCAGCTCTAAAATAATTTCACTTAACTAAACTAACACATGCTATGGTGTAGCCGTAGTGTGACTTTCTACAGTGAAAACAGAAAGGTTCTTCTCTGCCAGTCAACTTCTGTTAAACCCACAGTAACGAAAAACAGTTTTTCTGTCTGAGAGACCTTAATCATGGTCTCCTTTCATTAAGGAGCAAATAACTGTCTGTAAAAATAAGGACATCCTTTTGATTTCCCTTCTGTTCCCGACCGTTGTGCTCCACAAGAATCATTTTCCTAAGAAGCTTTTTTTTTTTTTTTTTTTCTTTAAGGCCAAACCAAGCCTTTAAACACCACCTCCTCATTAAAAATACAAGCTCCTCCTAGCCAACTGCCAGACTGCGTGCTCATGCTAACCATCTCCTGGGGTGGAAAAGGTGGATTTCATCAGGCAATTGACCTGAGGGTGCTGCCTCTGTCCCAGAGAGCCAGTCCAATGGGAGCCCGCTGTGTCACCCGTGTCTCTTAGGAGGCAGTCGAGCCACCTCATAACCCCAGCACCTTCACTTGGTGACAAAGGGCTGCCCGAAGGCAGGCCCCGGGTGTGGGTGGGAGCGGGGCGAACTGGCTCGACCCCATACGCACCCTTTGGTCAGGCGGATGATGTCCCCCGGCTGGATGAGGCCGCCGATCTCGTCCCACACGGAGAGGGTGATGCTGCCCGTCTTGTCCGCCACTTTGCAAGACCTCACTTCGTGCCCGTCCTTCGTCTTGGTGACTCGCCCTGCGGGGAGAAGCGCGGCTCAGGTGGGGGCGGGGGGGATACGGCCACGCCAAGCCGTCCCCCTCCGCCCGCGACACATTGGGCTGGGTCGTGCCGGGCGCCACTTACCGATCTCCAGCACAATAAAGATGACATTTAAGTTTTTCAGTCCGGGTTTTATGTCTTTTATGAGGAAGTACGTATCGCTCGCCGCGCTCATGCTGCGGCCGGCGCTGTGGGCAGGACTGGCGGGGCGGGCCGAGCCCGCATCCCGCGGGGGTGGGGGAGTGTGCAGCGGTGGTGGAGGCAGCAGCAAGACAGCGCCGGGCACGGAGAGGGCTGGGGGAATATCGGCGACCCTCACAGGGAACAGGGACACGAGCACCAACGGGCTGCGCGGTGACTGTGCGGCACGCCCGACCCCCACCGCTCCCTCTACCGCGCAACACAGCCCACACCCGCCCTCCCGCTCCCGCCGGCACTGAGGAGCACATGTGCGCTGCGCTTCCTTTTATAGCGAGCGGCCGGATCCACCCCGTGGGCCGGGCGGGAGGGGAGGGGGATGGTGCTGAATGGAACCGTCTGGGGCACGCGGAGCTCCACGACTGGGCGGCAGGCGGGAGCGAGCTGGCACCGTGCGCTGATTGGGCCGCGCCGCCGCCATTTTCTCCTTGTCGGGGCAGTGCCCCGGCAGCGGCCGCTGACACACGGAGGTGGGGGCGGCGCGGCCGGGCTGAGCTTTACCGCTCTGTGCAGCGGCGCGGCTCAACCACTCGCTGCTTTGCCTCCGGGAAATAACGCTGCGGCGACCCGAGTCCAGCCGGTGGGGCTCTGGGGAATCAGCATGAGGTTCGCCTCTTTCCGCGCCATTTTAAGACTCGGGTGTAAATAACCCAGAGGGGTTTTCTCACAGAGGTTTACTGCAGGGCTATTTCCCAGCAGCTCCCATCTCCTTCATGGAGAAAAAGACACCGATTTAGGAGATTGTGATGCAGGCTAAGAGAGATTTTGTTTTTCCTCAAAGGAGAGTCTTAATTTTTGTTCTGACCAAGCAGAAATAGTTGGCGGCGGCTGAAGGGGAGGAGCAGGAGGACAGTGGTGCTGTGTGGCACCAGGGCCTCGCAACATCATCATACTCCTGGAACAGACTACTCAGTGGATGTAGGGAAAGTCTGAGATTATGGAATGCTCGGTGGGCACGGAAAGTCTAGGGTTACAGAAAGCTCAGTGGACACAGAAAGTCTAGGGCTATGCAGTACTATTTTTAGAACCTTCATGTGCCAGAAAATGTGAGGCTAAATCCTGAGCACTAAAAAAGCTACTGAAGCACCCTGAACTCTTGACGAGAGCCTCCTGTGAAAACACACAATTCTCGGAGCTTGGCTACAGGCAGGGTCAAACACCGGGAGGACAGCACCTCCACGGGGAAAGCCATCGAGGTGGTGGACCAACAACAAGCCCTCTCAGCCTTGTGACATCCTTGGCTGGAGTGATCATGAGAGAATAACTCCCTGCTACAAAAGAGCCTGAAGGCATGCAGATGGTTCTGTAATTCAGCTGTCCTCCTTAGGAAAGGTAGCAGAGCAGCCCATGCGCACTTTGCTCCTTCTTTTCAGAGACAGACTTTGTTAGCTGGGCTTTCCCTTTCTATTTTCATAAGCAGAAATCCACAGATGACAGCAGTTGTGAAATGCCTGGCCATGCATTCTGCCACATTGGAGCTCTGGTCTAACAACTGTTGTGCAATGCTTATCTATAAGGCATGGGAGCAGGCACTGCTGGGTGCAACTCAGAATAAAACATGCTGCTTGCAGGAATCTGAGAGGAAGGCAGCATGAACCACAGGAGAATATACTTAAAACCCCCGAGAGCTTAATCTTCTTCCGTCTCAGATCCTTTAGCTGGTGCAGAGAGGTGGAGGGGGCATGAAAGACTCTCTCAGTGATCTCAGGGAATGGCAGTGTCTGGCAAAGGTTGGACAAGAATACTTTTACCTGCAGAACTGGTACATTTTTTCCATACAGATGGGTTTTTTTCTCTTCCTTCCCCTTTACCTTTTGTTGGCCCCATCTATTTAGGAACCTTGGGAAAGAATAATTTTTTATCCTGTGTTTTCAGCCCTGTGCACAGTAGAAGCCTGGACCGGATCACTTACCATGTCTTTCTAAAACAAAACGTGACTCTTGGTACTAAAATATCTGGGACAGGGCAGCTGAAGGCCAAAAGCTGCTCTGTCTCATGGAGAGGCAACCCCATGGAAAATTTCAACAACTGTCCTAGCTCTTGTGTTCTGACTTAGGAGAGAAAAAAGAGAAGCAGATCTCATTGGAGATTTGAGAAGAATCTTTCATTTTACAAGAAAATAAAAGTTAAAATAATACCTTATGGCAAGCCTTGGCCAGAGAGGAAGTCATCTGTGTGGGTATCTCAAAAGCAGAAAACACTAAAAACCAGTGTAGCATAGCAGCTGAGAAAAGTGCAAAGGACACCAGATCTGGGCTCCCAAGCCACCTTGCTGTTGCAGTCAGGATACTTGCAGATGGGATACCTTTGCATGGATGTGACCACTTCTCCACAACACATCCTGGTCCTCTTTGTCCAGCATGGCACCACCAGGCCTGCAGAAGGGAGAGGAGGAAGCAACAGTGAGCAAAGGAAGAGGTGGATTTCTTTTGTACTAAGGCTATGTTTAAAGCTGGTAGGAAAGGGGGGAAAAAAGTCTATGCAGCAGGGCCCAAGCAATCTAGGAGGGTTCAAAAGCAAGCTGCAAGAACTCAGTAGTCAGCCAATGGAAGATTTTGCTCTGTGTCACAAAGAGACATGCCAAATCTTGCTCATTGTTAATTGTCATTCCAAACACCAGCCCTCAAGAGTGTCCTTGGCGTTACCTAGACACGATTGAATGATTCCTATTTGCTGTAAAGGAGACATGCAAAGCAAAACATTTTTTTCTCCCCTGTTTCTTTGTAAAGTATAAAGAATAGAGAATTATTATTTATTTTGGGTTTGTGGTGCCTTCTTTCCTGCTTTTTTTTTTAACCCCACAACCATAAGGCTGTGGGTGATCACAGAATCATTTTGGTTGGAAAAGCAATGAGAGGCTCATAAAACCGTAGAATCATCTCAGTTGGAGAAGACCTTTAAGATCATCAAGACCCACCATTATCTTTCTCTGCCAAGCCTAATACTAAACTACGTCACTCAGCACCACATTGCTGCCTCTTTGAAACACCTCCAGTGCTGAGGGTTCAACCACCTCCCTGGGCAGCCTGTTACAGTCTTTGAGAACCCTTTCAATGAAGAAGTTGTTTTTTTTTCTAATCTCCAACCTAAATCCTGCCCAGGTGAACCTGAGGCCTTTTCCTGTAATCCTGTTGCTTGTCACTAGGGAGTTGTAGAGAGCAATGAAGTCTCGCCTCAGCCTACTTTTGTCCAGACTAAACAACCCCAGTTGACTCAGCTACTCCTCACCAGACCTGTTCACCAGGTCCTCCATCAGCTTCCAACTTTTCTCTGGACCCACTCCAGCACTTCTTGTTCTTCTTGGAGTGAGAGCCCCGAAACTGAGCCTGGTACTCAAGGTCTGGCCTCACCAGTGCTGAGTACAGGGGGGCAATCACTGCCCTGGTCCCACCAGCCACATAATTGCTGATCCAGGCCAGGATGCTGTTGGCTTGCTTGGTCACCTGGGCTCATGCTGGGTCATGCTCAGCTGGCTGTTGACCAACACCCTCAAACCTTTTCCACCAGGCAGCTTTCCAGCCACTCTGCACCAAGCCTGTAATACTGCATGGGGTTGTTGTGACCCAAGTGAAGGACTCAGCAGCTGGCCTTGTTGAACCTCATCCCATTAGCCCCAGCCCTTCAATTTAGCCTGCCCAGGTCTGTAAAGCTGAAGGTCCTGCCTTCAAAGAGATCAACACTCTCCCAACTTTGTGCCATCTGCAAACTTCCTTGAAACACTATCTTCCTCATCACCTTGCTGGAGGTGTAGTCTTTCTTCTGCAACAGGAGGAGCACAGAGGGCTTTGAATCGAGTGTATCTGCAGCCAGAAGAACTTCCACAAGACTTACAAACACCCTGTCTGGGAGCCACCACAGCAATACGTAATAGAATAGCAAGGTGCATTGTCAGGATCTAGGGGTCCTGCAGTAACCTGCTCTTAAAAGGATATTAATGAGCACTGAGTGCATGAGTGGGACACACTGAGAGGACCAAAACTTTGCTCATGGAGTTTATAGGATCAACAGAGGGTGTGTTGAATAACATGTGACTGCAGACAAAGCAGAAACCTTCCCAGCATGGAGGGAGTGAGCATCCAAGTGCCACTCATTCAGTGTCTTACCACAGAAGCCAAATGTAGCCTGTGATGAATGTCTGCAGCATGGGTTCCACTGATGATGTTAAATCCATCTCACAAGCTTATTTGCTCGCTGCAGAATATTTTTCTTCTGTGTGCAAGATATGCTTATGGGTGAAGACTGACAGTACAGTTCAAAGTAGGATTGGGGTTGAGTTGTTGAAAGAGTTCTCGAGAGTTAAAAGTCTGGCAGAAGTCCCGTGCATCTCAACAGGGCTGGGACTTCACCCTCTTACTGCAATGGAGTTACGCCAACACAGATACTGGCCCAAACTCCCTCTTTTCTGTCAGCCATTTGGAATTCAGTGCTACTGGAGTCCCAGGACAAACCTTCAGGCAAGACATTCTGCCAGCAAGAGCTGAATGTAATGTTCTGTTGTAGACAGAGACTGAGAATGTACAAAGCCCAGCAAACACCACCTTGAACTGAGCCTTGCCAGGCCATTGGCATACATCTGACAAGCTCCTAAATTAAGCCAGAGGTTCAATTAGCTATTTTTAAACATTGGCGGCACTTCAGTTCCCTGATGACACTTCAGTGCCCATTTAACAAGCTGGCAGCCCGTCTAACGTTCTGGAGACCCCAGAAAACAGTGGTTTGATACCTTCGGCATCTCTCAAGCACACCACACTAATCCTTGGGGAAACCATTCAGGGTTTCCCTGAGGAAATAGGAATTACTTCAGGGGTTGCCATGTAGGCTTGAGAGGATCTTCAGCCCTAAGGCAGTGGGACAGATGCAGCGAAGGAATCCCCACGCTGCTGGGGTCCCGCTCCTGGCTTGGGAACACAGATCCTAGCTGCCTGCTGTCCTCTCTGCCTCAGTCCAGTGTATCCACACATTTTAGCAGATGTTTTCTTTTGAGGATCCAGACCTGCAAGGTGTTTACAGAAATTCTTTAATCCCACACACAGCAGGAGGATGACTTTCATGAAACCCTTGATGCTGAACAGCTTTCGTGTTCAGTATCAATCTAGACTTGAACCAGAGGAATTTGAGTCTAAATTTGCCTCACATGGATGGAGAGCATAAGAGCTAAGCCCTCTTTATTTTTGCCATTAGAGATCCCAAGGATGCTGCACAGCAAGTCCCAACAATCTCTGAGTTTAAAGCTCACTACCACTCAGAACTGCTGTTTCTTGGGTCTCTAGCTAATGCGTTACAGCAAACCCCAGATTTACAGCCCTATTCCTTCATGAGACACCTTTACTTAAAAGGTTTAACAAGTGCAAACGGGGAGATTAGCACTTGGCCACAGTAGCTGTGCTGGAATACCCCCCACTCTGTTGATAAGGTCACCAGCCAGTCATCACAGCCACTTCACTAACTCCTTCTTTCCCTAGGGAAAAGAAATTCCAGCTTTACACTGACCAAAACATGGGAGCAATGCCTTAAACTAGCCCCACATGTATCAGCTGTGGTTGGCTGGCTGACAGAAGAGACATGCCACATGAGAGGAAGAAGAGAGGTTGGTGGGACCCAGAGCTCTGCACAGACCTCTGCCTTTCCCCAGAATTAGCCGCAAATCACTTGTTTCACACGCAGACAGACCATGCAGGGCAGTTTTCTCCAGGGAGTTGTCTGAAGTGGCTCAAAACTCTGAACCTTTTCCTACTGGTTTTAGCCCAGGAAGGGCAACATTCCTGCAGGCTATCCCACCAGTTTGTCCCATGAACCCTGCCATGGTAACAACACATGATCTTAGAGGTGAGTAAGGTCCCTTAATTCTTCCCACCCTAGGAAGGGTTTTGCTTCTCCTTCACCTCTTTCCCAGTGCCTGGAGGAGGTATGCAGACACACCACATCACACTGGCTCCTAGCTGGCTCCACAGAGGCTAATAGGATAGAAGTTTAGTGTTGGTCTTGCATCATCTAATGCTGACCTTCAAAAGACAAATAGGGGATTTATGTCCAGAAAAGAGGCTTTGAAGATTTAATTTGGTTTTGATTTATTTGTTGTAATGGGAATTTAGGTTTCTTTACCTTTCTTTTTCCTTCCATTCTGTATCAGTGTCTGCTTTTTCATGAAAGTTTGTTGGTGCTCTTAACAATACAGACTTCTGCCTTTCTCAAGTCTTAATAGGCAATAGGATATGTTAAAGATAGGGGGTGGAGGGAAAAAGTCTTTTCACAACTCTGTTCCCAAGGTGAAGGAACAACATTTTCTTTGCACTGCCACAGAGCTGGATGAAGATGTTATGACCACCAGCCTAAATCACAGGATGGTGGGGGCTGGGAGTGACCTCTGGAGGTCATCTAATTCAACCCCCCTGCTAAAGCAGGGTCACCCACAGTGGGTTGCTCAGGATCACAATGTCCAGATGGGTTTGGAATCTCCTGAGAGGAGACTCCACAACTTCTCTGGACAGCCTGCTCTAGGGCTCCATCACCTTCACAGCAAAGTTCTTCCTCATGTCTAAGTGGAACCTTCTGGGTTCTAGTTTGTGCCCGTTGCCCCTTGTCCTTTCACTGGGCACCACTGAATAGAGCACAGCTCCATCCTCTTGCTGAATATTGAGAAGATCCCTTCTCAGGCTGCTCTTCTCCAGGCTAAACCCCCCAGGTCTCTCAACCTCTCCTCCTTACAGAGATGCTCCAGGCCCCTCAGCATCTTTTTTACCCTGCACTGAAGTCTCTCCAGTAGTTCCTGTTTCTCTTGAACTGGAGAGCGCAGAACTGGACAGAGTTACAGAATCATAAGATGGTCTGGGTTGGAAGGGACCTTCAAAGGTCACCTAGTCCAACTGTCCCGCAGTACTCACATAGGATCATTTAGGCTGGCCCACTGAGATCACCAAGTGCTCCTTCCTCCTGCCCTCCCTGCACTGCTCCATGCTTTGCTGCTGAATTCCAGACAGGCAGACAGCGTGCAGCACGCCTGCCACTTGATTAACACAGCAGAAGCAGCTGCAACACTTGGTGGGAAGAGGGAGGTGTGGCGCTGGGATGAGTAACTGGGGGAATATTGGCCCTTACTTCGCTGCGCAAACAGTGCAGCTGTGCTGCCAGTGATGCAGCTCATGGCTGGCAGGCACAGGGCAAGCTGGTATCTGCAGAAGGGCATGTAGACACAGTGTCAGTTGTTTAGCTCTGTGTTAACAGCAAAAAAACCAAATCCTAAGTGGACTAAACAAATCTCATAATGGCAAAGTGCTTCATAAATTACTAATTTACCCTCGAGCAGACTAATAGGGAATTCAGCTGTTTACTTTGGAGTACAACACATTTTTCTTTCTTGCTTTCTCCCTGTGGCACCAGTAGATAGATTCTGACATGCAAAGCTTTGTGTCAGTGACTAATGAGTACCTAGCAGTTGCTGCAGATTTCCATGGGCTGCGCATTATGACAGGATGTGAGGATCACCTGCCTGGGCCACAAAGGGTCAAGCAGATAAAAAAAATGTTCTTTCAGAACATCAAACCTGTCAGTGAAGCACATTTCAAGTGCCACTGGCAACACATAGATGTTTTATACAGCTTCTGCACTTCCACTTCCATTTTTCTACCCATGTATAACATCAACATTCCTGTCTCAGTGGGATTAAAAACACAAAGAAAGTGGTTCCTTCTAAAAGCCACCCATGTATGTGAAACCAGATGGGTACTCCAAGTGGTCCTTTGTGATGAGTTCCTTTGGGAAGCTAACATTTGGAACCAAGTTGTAGTTTAGGATATTTTAAAACAGGAAAAGAGAAGCCTAACTCATAGTGATAAGGTGTTTGTAGGAACCACATTGCTGCACTTTCTTGTTGTCCTGTGTTGCGTTAGGGCATGGGAGAGAATGGAAAAAATAAATGGGCTACAGTGACAGCTTCCTAAGACTTCACAACTATTGGGCTTGCTGATGAGTGATAGTTGAGGAACACATGTATCTAGCTGTTCCTGAATAATTCCACCAGAACAGCTCAGAACAGGACCATCCATGCTGTGGAGTAACCTGCAAAGAGGTGTTGCACTTGGAGTTCTGATACAAGTGAAAGACATGAGCATGGGAGGGCAACACGGCCAAGCTGCTCCACCACTGCACAAGCAGGAACAGAGCTCCTTGTGATCCCACAGCAGCAAAATCTGCGCAACAGGCTTTTGGGACGCCTCACCTCATCAGCTGGAAACCGGCCAGCTGATCCCTCCCTCCTGGCATCTTGCACCTAGCAGCAGGTTAACCTTTAGAGGCCTGATTTAGTTCTTGGTGCAGTCCCCAGGAGCACCTCTGAGAAGGCAGTGCTAGTGAAGTGGGCAATACATTGTCAACGCTTAAAAAAGCACTTAACCAACCCATCTGAGATGTCTTCCTGAATGCAGCTTCACTTCAGGAAACAGGAGCATGATTCCTCACTGACTCTGCTGGGCAAATGGTTATCCCAAGACACCAGATGCATTCACTGCTTTTACTTAAAGGGTTTTGCCAACCAGGTGCATTTTCACTAGTGCAAAACTTGTACTACATGAAGCAAGTATTGATTGTGTTCTGCTGGCTCTCTTTGACCAATAAAAGGCTTCAATTAGCGTAAAACATTGGGTACTGTCTTCATGTTGTGCAGCAAGTCTGCCCTGAAAGAGCAGTCAGGCACTGGAACAGGCTGCCCAAGGAGATGGTGGAGTCACTATGCCTAGAAGCATTCAGAAAATAGGTATTTATAGTGCTGAGGGCCATGGTTTAGTGGTGGACTCAGCGATGGGTTAACAGGTCGATTTGATGATGATATTGGAGGTTTCTTCATGATCCTATGAAAATCCTAGAGCAACCTACTTATCTTGCAACATTGATGAAACAAGTATTTTATACCTGTCTACATTTTTATTGGCCAGAACCCAGATATGTTATCAATGGAATATTAATTTAACCTCTTTAAAGGATTGTGAATTAATTGCTGTTACAACAGATGAAGAGTCATGAAGGAAAGTGGGTACCTTCTCAGTTTAACACTTGCTAAATATGGGAGTAAAAATCTCTGTTTCCCCAGCTGGATTGCAGCATCTGTTGTGCCTTCCCAGAGGAAACAAACACCACTGACATAAGCAGGAGTAGAAAGTGCTGTGCTCCCTGGTGCAAAGCATTTTCCGGTGATACCCTCAGGGCATTTTACTGGTCAGAGTAGAATTAGCCTGCATCTCCCTTCCATGCAGGATCACACCTAGAGTCCTAATGAAAAGATACTGACTGGGACATACATATACCCATGGACAGTCTTCTACTTTGTGCAATGTGCAAACTTACTATAGGGTCATCGCAGAATCACAGAACAGTATGGGTTGGAAGAAACCTTGAAAGATCATCCAATACAACACCCCTGCCAGATCAGGATCAGCTACAGTAAGTCTCACAGGAATGCATCCAGCCAGGTTTGGAATGTCTCCAGCAAAGGAGACTCTACAACATCTCTGGGCAGCCTGTTCCAGGGTTTTATCACCCACTTTTCCTTATGCTCACGTGGAACTCCAGCTTGCACCTATTGCCCCTTGTCCTATCATTGGGCATCTTTGAGCTCCTGACACTGTGCTGCACATCTTTATAAACATGAATGAGGTCAGCCCTCAGGCTCCTCTTCTCCAAGCTGCGTAGCCCCAGCTCCCTCAGCCTTTCCTCACAAGGGAGATGTTCCACTGCCTTCAGCATCTTTGTGGCTCTGTGATGGACTCTCTCAGGCAGTTCCCTTGTTGGCATTTAATCATCTGTCTCTTAGGGCTGAGCTACAGCTGCTGCCATGCAGAACTGAGGGATGTGAAGAACTCAATAACATGATTCAATAGCCCCCTACAGAAGTTAAATCCTGATCATTATCAGATGCCACACACAAGCTGAATGATTTTGTACAGATTTTCTGAATTCAGGCTTATTTTTATCTTGTGATACAAGAGTTCTTAAAATGTAATATAATCACAGAATCACAGAATACATCCAATTGGGAGAGACCTCAAAGATCATCCAGTCCAACCCTTGACCCAACACTAAACCGTGTCCCTAAGTGCCAGGTCCACACAGCACTTCCAGGGATGGTGACTCCACACTGCCCTAAGCAGACCATTCCAATGTTTGAGAACCCTTTCAGTGAAGAAGTACTTCCTAATATCCATCCTGAACCTCCCCTAGTGCAGCTTGGAGCCATTTCTTTTGGCCGTTTGTCTTGTTACCAGGGAGAAGAGGCTGCCACCTCCTCGCTCCAACCTCCCTTCAGGCAGTTGTAGAGAGTAATGAGGTCTCCCCTCAGCCTCTTCTCCAGACTGAACAACCCCAGCTCCTTCAGGTGCATCTTGTGGGCCATGTGCTCCAAGGCTTTCTCCAGCCTCGTTGCCCTTCTGCGGATATGCTCCAGCACCTCAATGTCCTTTCCATATTGAGGGGCCCAGAACTGAACACAACACTCGAGGTGTGGCCTCACCAGTGCTGAGTACAGGAGGATGGTCACCTCCCTATTCCTGCTGGACATAAGCCAGGATGCCACTGGCCTTCTTGGCCTTCTGGGCACACTGCTGACTCATGTTCAAGTCTGACTATCAGTACCCCCAGGTCTCTCTCCAAGTCTCAGTTTTCCAACCACAAAAGCCAGGCTTTAAACAGGTGTTAAGTTCAGACCGGTTTTGAAAGCCAGCCCTATATCTGAACTGTAATGAAACTCTGCATTATGAAAACTCCTTGCGACATTTGTCCACCTTATCTAGCAAGGTGGAGTTGGAGCCTGTCCAACAGAACATAGATATTCACCTGATCATCCCTGCCTATCTGCAACACACAGACACCATCAGGCAACACTGGGACTGGAGTGGGTTTGTTCAACCTTGACTGAACTCCCGTCAGCACAGCCCCTACCACGGCTGCTCATCCCCACAAGAAACTTCACTGAATTCCCAGCACCAGGAGCTTTCCATGAAGCCTACAGAACAAGGGAGATCCCTCCTCTGACAGCCTTTTTGTCAGTCTGCAGAACCACCACATCATTTCTGTCCTTGCTGTTCATCTTTCAGAAACATGTGCCAACACAACTGGGTTTCTTTTCCAGCCAGAAAAAGAAAAAAAGGGGTTTCCTACTATAGTGTATTCACTTCCCTAGAGCTAGGAATTGTGCCATACATTGATCTCAATCAGTTCTTCTGTATTTCTGGACAGGATTATCAATAAATCCTCAAAAATATTAAAACCAACCAGCTGCTACTGTATTAGTCATTCCAGGTTGTCTCTATTAAAATCCTTACCCTCCACCTCTGCAGTCACTGAATTGGGTGGTTATTACTCCAGAAAACACACCTCTCAGCTTTGCAGCTCTCATTAATTAGTGAGTAGCAGGGAACAGCTAATTATCAGCAAGCATTGATTGTTTTCAGGCAAATGATGCACTAGGGGAGGATGCACAAAGCTCACATAGAGCATTATGTCACACAAGCCACTCCATGCTTTTTCTTCCTGGGAGAGCTCACCAGGTACAGGGTACCCAGCAGAGGAGTGTGACACTCAGAGCATTGTTTTGACAGCCACTCTCTGAGTTCATGGGGTTGATTTGGCATGAAGGTACCTGGTGTGAAAATTACAGAGCAAGTTAAGGGGTCTATAAATAACCCCATCTTTTCTATCAACCATCACTCCTTTTATCCCTGTAGCAAGAGGTGTAACAGTGGCAGGACTCCCACTGCTAAAGGTGCCTCAAGCAAATGGAATCAGCAATGGTGGCTAGTGCAAAGCACTTGCTTTCATATCAAGACCTAAGAATGGGAAATACTCATCTTTTAGCAAAGCATGAGTAAAGAGATAGCAGAGGAGTTTTAGGTCCACAAAAATTTATTCGAAGTGCTTCAGTTTGCCAAATGGAATTTAAAAAAAAAACAAACCAAACCAAACCTAGTTTCGGTTCAGCTTGGCATTAACAGATGTCTACCCAAAATGCCAGAGTAATTAATAGTTGAATTATTTCGTGCCCCTGTTCTCCTACATGGACCGTGTTCCCCCCTTTAATTTCCCATCCTGCTGTCCCCCCCCCTCATCAGTGACAGGGCTTCATGTAGTTTCCCTGGTCAGGGCACAGCACAGAAAATGCTGCCCTGCAGCAAACCAGGGCCATGGAAGCAAACTAAGATTACAAGGCATGCAAGCCGTAGCTCCCATGGACTCAGGGAGGGGATGGCTCTGCCCAGGACTTCACAAACACAGCTTCAGCATTTCAGAGTCATCATCTTGTCCCTCCCTCAGGGGAAATTAAGTGTCTAAGTATGAGAGTCTCCATGAGACAAAATTTGTTATCAGCTGTCCTGCTACAAAGCCAGAGCTGCTGAGGTCAGCAGGGTGCAAAGGCTGTCCTGCATGCACCCCACCAACAGTGAAAGGGACAGGAGTTAGTGGGTCTTAGAATGACAGGTGAGAAGTAAACCTGAAACACTGACTGCCCCGATGCCATAAGCAAAGCTTCTCTGGCCTTCCTTGTCAAGCCTGACAGTGCTGCATCGACGCTGCCAGACTCCTTACAGCACCACAGTACCCCTGGGACTGCCTGCTCCTGCTATGCACAGCTGGGCTTGGTGGCCCAGCACACCCCTGAAGCTGAACCGAGGGAAGCAGCACTCATTTGAAGGCTCAGTCACTAGACACCAGATAGTCTCCACAACCAGTAATTAAACCCATTTGGACATCCAAAGGGCAGTAGTTCTCTTAGCAAGGTGCAGCAGCTCCTGGCAGCCAGCTCTCCCACACCCCACTGTTGCCATAGCAGCATGGAGGATGTGCACCTTAATGCTTGTTAGGCTCCAAGAAGCATTTCTCATGTGAGCTGGGCTGCGCAGCTAATCCATCACACTGAAAACCAGCGATGGCCACAGTACACAGAACCTGAAAAACTGGAAGAGACTTTTCTCCTTCGTGCACTGCCTGGTCTTGTTTGAGTCCCTATGGGTAAGAATTAGGGGGGAAGGCCAACAAGGCTGACATCCTTGTTGGAGCCTGTTATAGACCACCCAACCAGGAAGAAGAGGTTGATTCATTACTCTTTAAGCAGCTGGAGGCTACCTCAAGATCACTTGCCTTTGTTCTGGTGGGTGACTTTAACTCACCAGACATCTGCTGGAAATTTTAATACTGTAGAGAAGAGGCAGTCTATAAAGTTCCTAGACTGCACAGAGGATAGCTTCTTATCCCAGCTGCTACATGAGCCTACCAGGGGTGCAGCCCTGCTTGACCTACTGTTCACAAATAGAGAAGGGCTGGTGGGAGATGTGGTGGTCAGAGGCTGCCTGGGGTCCAGTGACCATGATATAATAAAGTTTTCAATATATGGTGAAACCATGAGGGGCATCAACAAAACCTCCACACTGGACTTCTGAAGGGCAGACTTCAGCTTATTTAAGGAACTAATTAGGAAAGTTCATTGGGAAAAAAGCCCTTAAGAACAAGGGGGTCCAGGAAGGCTGGACTTATGTTAAGAAAGAACTCTTGAAGGCACAGGAATGGACTGTCACAATGTGCTGGAAGGTGAGCCGATGAGGGAGACAACGGCACTGAGTGGGCAAGGAGCTTCTAAAGGAATTAAGGAAAAAAAGAGGGCATATCACCTTTGGAAAAAAAGGGAGGAACTCCCAGGAAGAGTTTAAGGACATTGCTAGGACTTGTAGAAAAAAACAAAACAAACAAAAACAAAAAAAACTAGAGAAGCAAAAGCCCATTTAGACTTAGACTGACCACTGCTGTAAAGGGGAACAAAAAATGTTTCTATAAATATATTAATGGCAAAAGAAGGGGCAAGAACAACCTCCACTCTTTATTGGAGGCAGAGGTGATTTTAGTAACAAAAGATGAGAAAAAAACAGAGGTACTCAACACCTTCTTTGCCTCAGTCTTCAACAGTGGGACAGGTTGTCTTCAGGACAACTGGCCTGAACAGACAGATGGAGTCAGGGACCAGTATAGTCCCCCTGAAATCCAGGAGGAAGCAGTAAGGGACCTGCTGAGGCACTTGGATCTGCACAAATCTATGGGAGCAGATGGGATCCATCCTAGGGTGCTGAGAGCTGGCAGATGAGCTGGCCAAGCTGCTCTCTGTCATCTATCAACAGTCCTGGCTCACTGGAGAGGTCCCTGAAGACTGGAAGCTGGCCAATGTGTTGCCCATCCACGAGAAGGGGGAACCAGGAAATCCCAGTCCTGTCAGCCTGACCTCAGTGCTAGGCAAGGTTATGGAACAGGTCATCTTGAGTGCAGTTACACAGCACTTACAGGATGGCCAAGGGATCAGGCCCAGCCAGCATGGGTTTACCAAGGGCAGGTCCTGCCTGACCAACCTGATCTCCTTTTATGATCACCTGCAGGTTACCTGCATGGTGAATGCTGGGCAGGCTGTGGATGTAGTCTACCTGAACTTCAGCAAAGCCTTTGACATTGTCTGCCACAACAAGCTCCTGGCAAAGCTGGCAGCCCATGGCTTGGACAGATCCAGTCTGAAATGGGTCAAGAGCTGGCTGGAGGGCTGGGCCCAGAGAGTGGTGGTGAATGGTGCCACATCCAGTTGGTGACCAGTCACTAGTGGTGTGCCCCAGGGATCAGTGCTGGGCCCAGTCCTGTTCAATATCTTTATTGATGACCTGGACGAGGGCATTGAGTCCATCATCAGTAAGTTTGCAGATGACACCAAGTTAGGAGCAGGTGTTGATGTGTTGAAGGATAGGAGGGCCCTGCAGAGGGACCTTGACAGGCTGGATGGGTGGGCAGAGGTTAATGGGATGAGATTTAACAATGCTAAGTGCAGGGTTCTACACTTCGGCCAAAACAACCCCAGGCAGCACTACAGGCTGGGGACAGAGTGACTGGAGAGCAGCCAGGCAGAGAGGGACCTGGGGATGCTGGTAGACAGTAGGCTGAACATGAGCCAGCAGTGTGCCCAGGTGGCCAGGAAAGCCAATGGCATCCTGGCCTGTATCAGGAACAGTGTGGCCAGCAGGACAAGGGAGGTTATTCTGCCCCTGTACTCGGCACTGGTCAGGGCAAACCTTGAGTCCCCTCAGTTCAAGAGAGATGTTGAGGTACTGGAATGTGTCCAGAGAAGGGCGATGAAGCTGGTTGGGGGCCTGGAGCACAGCCTGTGAGGAGTGGCTAAGGGAGGTGGGGTCGCTTAGCCTGGAGAAGAGGAGGCTCAGGGGTGACCTCATTGCTGTCTACAACTACCTGAAGGGAGGTTGCAGCCAGGTGGGGGTCAGTCTCTTCTCCCAGGCAACCAGCAACAGACCAAGGGGACACACTGTCAAGTTGTGCTAGGGGAGGTATAGGCTGGATATTAGGATGAAGTTCTTCACAGAGAGAGTCATTTGCCATTGGAATGGGCTGTCCAGGGAGGTGGTGGAGTCACTGTCCCTGGAGGTGTTCAAGAAAAGACTGGATGGGGCACTTAGTGCCATGGTCTAGTTGATTGGATAGGGCTGGGTGACAGGTTGGAGTGGATGATTTTGGAAGTCTCTTCCAGCCTGGCTGATTCTATGATTCTAAGCTTTGTCTCTGAACTTCCACAACACTCCAGTAAGCAGCATCTGCTATGTGGGGACACCAGGTAAACAGACATCCTCTGACCCTGAGTTTGACAAAGAAGCCTTCCTCCCCTTTCACTTCAATATTTACTCCCCCACACAGTGTTTATTCTGCAGTAGGAAAGGAAATTAATCTGCTCTGCCTGTGCTAGCAACCCACTGGAACTGCCAGCAGCAAATGTAAACTCCAGCATGACCTCCCGGTTCTGTGAAGCCTGAATCATGCTCTGCTGGTTTAGTGTTTTAGGATTCCACAGATGCCAAAGATAATCTTAGTTTACATTAAATACAGACAGGTCAAAGACACTCCATTGAAGCCAAGAGCAATACTTGCATGAGTAGGGCCTACTCACAGGCAAAGGATTATTGGCAGAAATAGGGATTAAAAACTGAAACCCTAAATCTTCT
>VWZI01013053.1:266466-392038 GCA_013396835.1 Psilopogon haemacephalus | reverse complement strand
TTTTTTTTTTTTTTCCTGTGTAAGGCTGCTGTGTAAGCTGGTCACTGGAGCTGAAGCAGTCCCAGGATGATGTTGCCTGCCCCACTTACATTCCTCCAAGCTTGGGGCTTTTGAGGTTTGTGCCATTCTGGAGGACAGCCAAGCCCCAATTACAACAGGGACTGAGTATAGCAAAAGCTGCTCAGTAAAGTGGAGTAGTCAGTCCAGGCTCTGGCTCCCAGCAGAGTGGTGTAAGGAAGGAGTGAGGTGAGCTGGTGACAGGCAGTGATGAAGCACCCACAGCAGTCACCCTTTCAGGGCTGTCACAATGGGGCATGCACTGGACATGCTGGACAGCATGAGGGTCTTGTAAAGCAGATGAGGGGCACAACCTTCGGCAAGGTCAGTAACAGGTTTAGGGTGACCCAATGTGTTAATTTCAGACACTGGAAGCAACAGTGGTACCCTGTGATGTTAAGTCACGTCACAGAGTCACTGCTTTGGGCCTGGCTACAGCCTGGAATGCTGCCCTGCCTCCCACTCCTTAGCTGTGGCACAGGGAGGAGAAGTTTCGCCCACACTACAGCTTGAGAGACCTAAGAGTGTAAGACAAAAGTACCTGTAGCCTCTCTTTCTCTCCAGCTTTCAGCTATAAGTCTGCATTTACAGTACAACCAGCAGGAGTGAACTCAGGTGACCTGTGAAGGCTCCAGCACTGTCACATGCTGTGTAGTGGTGGACATCACCATCTCTGCAGGATGGGGGCTAACTCTGGTTAGGCCTTCCCTGCAGACATTGCTCTGGTACCAGTTTCTCTCTGGTCATACACAATGCACACCTCATAGGGAGGGTGACCGGCAGCCTGGTAAAAAATACTCTGCTGACAAGAGCTACCATTGCTATGGGGCAGGTATGAGTGATGAGGAGACCATTAAGGCAGGAACAAAGCAGAGAGCCTTTTCCTAGTAACAGCAGGATTTCAACACCACACACACACACTACCCCATGTGTGCAAGCCCATATTTCAGTGCCTTCAGGTTGCTATGGACAACCAAAGATTTCTAAACTCTTGCAAAACAGGGCCCTGTCACACTACACACAACAACTGCACTTGGCATTCCTAAGAGCTCTATGTCAGAAAGTAAGAAATGGTGGCATCACTTTGCAAAGGAAGATACTCAAGGTAAAACTGATCCCTTAGGTAAGGCCCACTCATTGAAAGACTCCGGCACCAGAAAGCACTTCCTCAAACATACAGCCCCTTCAGATAACCCACACAACATCTCATCTCACACAGTAAAAAAATACACCCACAGCTTCTTTCTTTGGATCTAATGAACATGAACACGGTGTTCTTAGTGCTCGATGCAGGGAGTGCTCATTCCTGCACTTCAGACAGGGGAAAATGAGGTGGAGCACAATGAAGTGACACACCCAACAGCATGCAAGAAGTCTCTGTCTGGCATACAGGTCTCCAGAGGCTGCTGACAGCATTGCAGTTTCCTTCAGGACCAAGACAACTATGACATTTACAATCATGGAACCACAGAATCACTTTGCTTGGGTTCGAAAAACCCTTTAAGATCATCAAGTCCCACCATTCCATAACTCTCCCAAGGCTGGTGCTAAACCATGTCCCTCAGCACCACATCACTGCCTCTTTGAAACACCTCCAAACCACTTCCCTGGGCAGCCTGTTGCAGTCTTTGAGAACCCTTTCAATGAAGAAGGTATTTTTCTAATCTCCAACCTAAATCCTGCCCAGGTGAACCTGAGGCCTTTTCCTGTAATCCTGTTGCTTGTCACTAGGGAGTTGTAGAGAGCAATGAGGTTTTGCCTCAGCCTACTTTTCTCCAGACTCCTCTCTCCCGCCCAAGAGGGCAGGCTTACCTGAACTGGATCCTGACTCCTCCCTGGGGGTGGTCTGACCTGCCCCCTCCCACTTCCTGCTGAGACCCCTTATAAAGGGGTGATGAAGTTCCTGTTTCTTCCTCTTGGTCTCTGCCTCCTCACCAGCTCAGTGTCTTGCTTTCCTGCTGCTGCTATTTTACCACATGCTCTCCAGGAAACACATGGGGAGAGCAGCCATATTTGGAACTCTAACTCGCTACATCTCACCATCATCTTCCATCCATCTGCATCTACCACCAATTTCCAACTTCACCACTTGGATTCAACTTCCATCTACTCTCATCTATGGCTTGTATTTTTTTATTTTGTACTTCGTTTTCCCTTCCCCCTATCCTCTGTAATTCCCCTTATCTTATACCTATATCTTGTATTTTGTTCCCTTTCCTCCCATCCTCTGTAATTACCCTTACCTAAAATACCTTCTATTTATTGTTAAAATTTTGGTCCAAATCCAATTAAGTATTATTGAGCTTTTTTGCTCAGGGGGCTAGATTAAACTAATACAACTGTTTTTCTGTGGACCCACTCCAGCACTTCAATGTCCTTCTTGGAGTGGGAGCCCCGAAACTGAGCCTGGTACTCAGGGTCTGGCCTCACCAGTGCTGAGTACAGGGGGGGCAATCACTGCTGTGGTCCCACCAGCCACATTATTGCTGATCCCAGCCAGGATGCTGTTGGCTTGCTTGGTCACCTGGGCTCATGCTGGGTCATGCTCAGCTGGCTGTTGATCAACACCCTCAAACCTTTTCCACTGGGCAGCTTTCCAGCCACTCTGCAGCAAGCATTCATGGAGTTGCTGTGACCCAAGGGTAGGACCCATCACTTGACCTTATTGAACCTCATCCCATTGGCCCCAGTCCATCAATCCAGCCTGTCCAGGTCCTTCTGTAGAGCACTCCTACCTTCCAGGAGATTAACACTCCCTACCAGCTTGGTGTCATCATTTAGTGGCATTGCTCCGATTTTAAGCTTGTGAAAACGCCTGTACAATTGGCAGAGTTACAGAATCTCACCACCCACAACCTGTGCCTTTCATCTACTCTAAAATTGAAACAATTAATGCAAAATCACACAAGATAGTTAATAAAATTCCGATCTCTGAATCTTTCTTCGGCTTTGCGCAGAGAAAATGCCAAGGAAAAAGATCTAAGAGTGCATTTTGCTGCTTCTTCCCCATTTATACTCAACACATTTCCTCTTTTTTTCCATCAGATCTACAAAGCACCGCCTAATTCATCTTCCCACCAGCACACCTCAGTGATTAATGGAGCTTTATACCCAAGGAGTTGGGTTCATTGCAGCAGACAATGAGAGATTTGATTACCACTAATACAGTATTGACACAAATGTCAATACTGGAAGGCAAGCAAGAGCACTTTGAATCAAGGATCCCTTTCATCATGATTATTTTTGTTTGTTCCCTCCATTTTAAGAAGCTGTTGCTCTGTGTGTTACCCAGACACTCCTGACTATGACCATCTGGGGACAGTTTAGTGTTTTTGCAGCACTTCATTAAGTAGGAGGCACCTTTAACAAAGAGGTGCTGTGCTTCTCCTAGCCCTGTTATCATTTAAACACACAGTGCTCCAGCCAATGCTCAGTGATAACCAATGTCTTCTTTGATCCAAGTCAAATACAGCAGAAAGAGGGAAGAATAACTTGGATTTGTTTTTTGGAATTTTTTTGCTGAAGGATCAGATCACTCAGATCTTGCCTGCTCAAAAGTTAAATGAAGCCTGCTGATCCCATCACTCAGTTGAACCAGTCTGATTTGGTGATGGACGTCTTGCCTTGCAAAAGGCCTGCCACAACACAAGTGGGAGGCTTCAAGGCTGAACACAAGTTTCCTTGGACCATGCTTACCCACTGGGCAAAGGCATAACAGTGATAGTCTGACAGATTGTCTGGTGAGAGCAGTGACTTGCTGTGGGGCTGAGAAGCTTTGCATCCAAACACCTGTCTTGGTGCTGGACTTCCTTGGCCAGGCTGCTGGTTTCAGACTGTGGTGTCTGACCTGGGTATTACCCTCTGCCTCCCTACGTACTTCCATCCTTTCCTCTCAGTTGTGGAGGTCTAGAGGTTTCCATCCTGCAAGCCCTAAGTCTCGAATATAGCATCCAGCTCAGTTGTTGGAAATGGGTCCATGAAGAAACTCTGGTACCCTCACTGAGCAATCATTAAATTTCCCTATCTTCGAGAAGGAATTGCCTCAACTTCTGACACAAGTATTTCAGTAAGGGCTAGAGGAACAAACAGGATGGGAGAAAAACAAAAACAAACAAACAAAAAAAAAAAACCAACCACAACAATTTCTGGGGGCTGGGGAAGCAGCTTTTAGTGGCATCTGTGCAAACACTGAAATCCTTAAACTCATGTGAAGGTTGCACATGAAATAATGTCTTGAAGTTGATCTCATTTCTGTCCAGAAAAAAAGTGGAGGGAGAGGAGTGGGAGGCCAGATAGTCATACATCACTCTGACCTTTATGCCTGTCCTTCAGGACACAAAAGCACAGTCCAGGGGAAAAAAGCAAGTCAGCAAGAAACCATACCTGCTTTGTGTCTCAGGAAGGTCCACACTCAGGGTGTCTTTCTGTTGGTGCCTCCATTGAAGTTCTTTGACCTGCAATGAACTGTGCCACAGTGAGGTGGGACCTGCCACTACTCATATGGTACGAGAGCAAAATCTCAGAGCCTGGCTCAGGTTGCCCAGAGAGGTAGATCCCTGGAACCATTCCAGGTCAGATTGTTTGGGGCTCTGTGCAGCCTGCTCTATCACAGAATCAACCAGGTTGGAAAGGACCTCTAAAATCATCGAGTCCAACCTATCACCTAACCCTTTGAATTAACTAAACCATGGCACTAATCTTCTTTTAAACACCTCCAGGGATGGTGACTGCACCACTTCCCCAGGCAGTCCATTCCAATGGCCAATCACTGTTTCCATGTAGAACTTTCTCCTAATGTCCAGTCTAAGCCTGCCCTGGCACAGTTTGAGGCTGTGTCTTCTTGTTCCATCATTGGGTGCCTGGGTGAAGATACCAAGCACCACCTGGCTACAACCTACTTTCAGGTAGTTGTAGAGAGCAATTGGGTCTTTCCTGAGCCTCCCCTTCTCCAGGCTGAACAACTCCAGCACCCTCAGCCTCTCTTCACAGGGCTGTGCTCCAGCCCCCTCACCAGCCTTAAGCACCTCAACATATTTCTTAAACTGTGGGGCCCAGAACTGGACACAGTACCTAAGGTGTGGCCTAAGCAGCGCTGAGTACAGGAGCAGAATGATTTCCTGGTCCTGCTGGCCTAATTATTCCTGATCCAGGCCAGGATGCCATCAGCCTTCCTGGCCACGTGGGCACACTGCTGGCTCATGTTCAGTCAGCTGTCAACCAGCACCCCCAGGTCCCTTTCTGTCTGGCTGCTCTCCAGCCACTCTGTCTCCAGCCTATAGTGCTGCTTGGGTTTGTTGTGGCCAAAGTGCAGAACCTGGCACTTGGGCTTGTTAAAACTCCTGGCCTTGAACCGTGCCCATCTATCCAGCTTGTCCAGGTCCCTCTGCAGGGCCCTCCTACCCTCTAACAGTTCCACCCTTGCTCCAAACTTGGTGCCATCTGCGGACTTACTAATGGTAGACTCAATCCCCTCATCCAGACCATCAACGATCATATTAAGCAGGACTGGGCCCAGGACTGATCCCTGGAGCACACCACTAGTGACTGGGCACCAACTGGATTATGGCACCAATCACCAACACTCTCTGGGTCCAGCGCTTCAGCCAGTTCTTAACCCAGCACAGACTGCCCCTGTCCAAGCCATGGGCTGCCAGCTTGGCCAGGAGTTTGCTATGGCAGTGTCAAAGGCCTTGCTGAAGTCCAGATAGACTACATCCACAGCCTTCCTCATGTCCACCAGGTGAGTCATCTGGTCATAAAAAGAGATCAAGTTGGTCAAGCAGGACCTGTCCCTCCTAAGTCTGTGCTGGCTGGGTCTGATCCCCTGGCCATCCTGTAGGTGCCCTGTGATTGCACCCAGCATGATCTGCTCCATTATCTTGCATGGAACTGAGGTCAGGCTGACAGGTCTGTAATTTCCTGGGTCCTCTTTCCCACCCTTCTTCTGGATGCGCATCACATTGGCCAGCTTCCAGTCTTCAGGGACCTCTCCAGTGAGGCAGGACTGTTGATAAATGATGGAGAAGCAGCTTGGCCAGACCATCCGACATCTCTCTCATCACCCTAGGATGGATCCCATCTGGTCCCATAGACTTGTGTGGATCCAAGCGGCTCAACAAGTCCCTAACTGCTTCCTCCTGGATTACAGGGGGACTGTTCTGCTCCCTGACCCCACCTACCAGCTCAGGAGGCCAGCTGTCCTGAGGACAACCTGCCTTACTATTGAAATTTGAGGCAAAGAAGGTGTCAAGCACCTCTGCCTTTTCCTCATCTCTAGTCACTACATTCCCCTCCTTGTCCAACAGAGTGGAGGTTAACCTTGCCTCTCTTTTTGCCATTAATATATTTATTAAAATGTTTCTTGTTTTCGTTCACAGCAGTGGTCAGTCTAAGTTCTAACTGAGCTTTTGCCTCTCTAATTTTCTTCCTACACAACCTAGCAACATCCTTAAATTTTTCCACAGTTACCACCCCCTCTTTCCAAAGGTGATATGCTCTCTTTTTTCCCCCTTAATTCCTTCACAAGTCCCTCACCCATCCAGGCTGGTCATCTTCCCCAGCAGCTCTGCTTTCAGCACATTGGCAGAGCCTGTTCCTGTGCCTTCAAGATTTCTCTCCTGACGTAGGTCCAACCTTCCTGGACCCTTTTTTTTTTTTTTTAAGGGCTTTTTCCCAAGGTACTCTTCCAGTTAGTCCTTTGAATAAGCCAAAGTCTGCCCTCTGGAAGTCTATTGTGGATGTTTGGTTGATGCCCCTCCCAGCTTCACTGCATATTGAAAACTTTATTATTTCGTGGTCACTGCACCCCAGACATCCTCCAACCACCACATCTACTACTAGCCCTTCTCTACTTGTAAACAGCAGGTCGAGCAGAGCCTCACCCCTGGTAGGCTGGCACACCAGCTGTGCAGGAAGCTATCCTCTATACTCTCTAAAAACCTTCTAGAATACCACCTCTCTGCTGTGCTGAGTTCCCAGCAGATAGCTGGCATGTTAAAGTCACCTACAAGAACAAGGGCTGGAAGTCTTGAAACATTGTGTAGTTGTTAATGGAATAACACATCCACCTCCTCTTCCTGGTTGGGTGTCCTGTATCAGACTCCAACCAGTATGTCAGTCTTATTGATCTGCCCTCTGATTTTTACCCATAGGCATTCAACCTGCTCATCATTGGTCACAAGCTCTATGGCATCAAAGACTTCCCTAACATACAGGGCCACTCCTCCACCCCTTCTCCCTCTCCTGTCTTTCCTGAAAAGCCTGTATCTGTTCATTGTAGCATTCCAGTCGTGTGATGCATCCCACCACGTTTCTGTGATGGCAACCACATCGTAGCCTTCCTTTTGCACCAAAGCTTCCTGCTTCTTGCCCATACTGTGTGCATTAGTGTACAGGCACTTCAGCTGGGCTGCTGACTTTACCCCGACACTGGCTCACCACCCTCAGCTTCCTTTGTGGAAAGCCTGGTTCCATCCCCCTCCCCATCTCTAGTTGCAGATGTCCCTGTTGACTGCAGGAGGATTGGACTGGATGACCTTTAAAGGTCCCTTTCCATAGAAAATATTCTGATTTTTAAAAAAAAAAAAAAAAAAAAATCAGCAGAGCTTACCTGGGAAACACTCAAAGTAGAAATCCACAACCCCCCAAAAAGATCTTGAAGAGAAATCAGAAGCTTACTTTTTAGTAATATATTATATTAAAAGCTGGAACTCTGTAAAAGCTTTTGTAGTCACCTGAACGGAGCAAAGTATGAGTCTGAAAGGTAAATAAATAATCCCCTAGTCTCCTTTGTGCTGCAGAGTGCATTTAAGTAGCATCCACATCTGACCTGAGGTATTGGACCAAGGTGCTGCCCAGAGAGGGATGTGAAAGGAGGATAAAGGCAAAACTTGTAAAGAAAGCAGATAAAGTCACCACAGGACTGAAGTGCTTTCAGTGGTACAGTATTCCTTCTGCTTTTACTTACTGTAATGCACTATGATAAACATCCTCCACCTGGCTCATCACAGCTCCATGGTAAGCTACAGACTTGGGGATGTGTGGTTGGAAAGCTGAGACTTGGAGAGGGACCTGGGGTATTGGGAGTCAGTTGACTTGAACATGAGTCAGCAGTGTGCCCAGGTGCCCAAGAAGGCCAATGGCATCCTGGCTTGTGTTAGGAAAACTGTGACCAGCAGGGACAGGGAGGTGACCATCCCCCTGTACTCAGAACTGGTGAGGCCACACCTTAAGTGTTGTGTTCAGCTCTGGGCCCCTCACTATGGAAAGGACACTGAGGTGCTGGAGCACGTCTGCAGAAGGGCAACAAGGCTGGAGAAGGCCCTGGAGAACATGGCCCACAAGGAGCACCTGAAGGAGCTGGGGTTGTTCAGTCTGGAGAAGAGGCTGAGGAAAGACATCTTCATCAATGACATTGATGAGAGGACAGAGTGTCTGCTTAGCAAGTTTGCTGATGACACAAACTGAGAGGCTTGGCTGATAAAGCTGAAGGCTGTGTGGCCATTCAGCAAGACCTGGACAGACTGGAGAGCTGGGCATAGGGGAACCAAAGGAGGTTCAACAAGGACTAGTGCAGAGTCCTGCACCTGAGAAGGAATAGTAAACGCCACCAGTACAGGCTAGGAGGTGATCTGCTGGAGAGCAGCCCTGTGGAGAGGGACCTGGGAGTGCTGGTGGATAAGTTATCCATGGGACAGCAATGTGCCCTTGTGGCCAAGAAGGCCAATGGGATCCTGGGCTGTATTAAGAAGAGATCAAGGGAGGTTCTCCTCCCCCTCTAATCTGCCCTGGTGAAACCTCATTTTGAATACTGCGTTCAGTTTTATCCCCAGTTTAGGAGGGAAAGGGATATGCTGGAAAGGGTCCAGCGGAGGGCTACAAAGATAATTAGGGGACTGGAGCACTGCCTTAGGCTGAGGGACCTGGGACTTTTTAGTCTGGAGAAGACTGAGAGGGGATCTAATAAATGTTTAAAAATATCTGAGGGCTTGTCAGGAGGATGGGGTACAGGCTCTTCTCACTTTCTCCCTGTGATAGGACACAGAGCAATGGCAGTGAGCTGCAGCACAGGAGGTTCCACTTCAGCACAAGGGGCAACTTCTTTACTGTAAGTCACAGAACACTGGAACAGGCTCCCCAGAGGCTGTAGAGTCTCCTTCTCTGGAGACTTTCAAGGCCTGTCTGAATGTGTTCCTCTGTGATCTGTGCTAGACTGTAGGGTCCTGCTCTGGCAGTGGGGTTGGACTCGGCTCCCTTCCAACCCATAATATCCCCTAATCCTGTGAGACCTCCTTGATCTCTACAACCACCTGAAGGGAAGCTGGAGCAAGGAGGGGGCAGCCTCTTCTCCTTGGTGGCAAGTGGTAGGGCCAGAGGAAATGGTTCCAAGCTGCAACAGGGGAGGTTCAGGCTGGGTGTTAGGAAATACTTCTTCACTGAAAGGGTTCTCAAACACTAGAATGGTCTGCCCATGGCAGCAGCAGAATCACCATCCCTGGAAGCGTTCAAATGCTGTGTGGAACTGGCACTTAGGCACTTATGTTTAGTGCTGATGCTTCAGTGCTGGATTGAGGGTTGGTGATCTTGAAGGTCTCTTCCAACCAGATATGTTCTGTGACTCTGTAACACCTTCTGGTCAGCAGCTTCTTAAGTGGTCTTTTCATCTTCCTCAAACACCTAGATACTCTCACAACCCATTGTTACCCTAGATTTATTATTTAGTGTTAAAAGCCAGAAAAAAGGAACTGAGTCACAAACAAGAACAATTTGATATTAGTTCAAGCTTGGAAGAGAGTTCATTATACAAAGAAGGGACATTGCCCAAGAAAACAGATTGAAAAAGGAAGCTCTGCTCTTCACCACCTCCTAAATGTTACATGATTGTAATCTGACTTCCACAAGATTAGGAGGGAGACAAAGGTCACCACCCAAATGGTCAGGCAGCAGTGAAATCCATGAGACAACCAGAAAGGTAAACTACAATTACATCAGTGAACATCAAACCAGGAGGGAAATGTAATCCCTTTCCTGCTGCAGGCTATGAAAAACCTTCCCTTGCCCATGACTAGAAACTTTTAAAACCAAGGTAGACAAGCACCTGCCTGGTGAAAGTCACCCCCTGGGGCCAAGGACTAGCCAAGATAACAGGAAATGTTATCCAAACCCTGTTTGCTGCACTCCTACATGTGCTACACCTTGCAACTGCAGCACTGGCTGTTCAGAAGCCTGTGTCTGCTGGCAGCTGAGATCACGGTTACTACAGTAACCACAGCAATTTTCTTTTCTCAGGGCTAGACAGAGGTGGTGTTATCCTCCAACTCTCATGTAAGCTCAACTCCGTGCTTAAATGCCTGCGACTGCCAGGCTCTACAAAGCAGCCCTGAAACAAAGAGTAACAGCAGCGTTTGGGCCACACATGGGTACATCCCACATGGGCCACACATGGGTACCAACATCTCATATTGCAGGGCTGCTATAGAGTTCTCCCCAAACAAAAGCCTCCACAAACTTCCTTCCAGATGCAACGCTCAGGATTAAATACCGCAATTGAAAACTTAACTGCAATAGCTATTGAGACAAAGAACAGTAATAACAAGTAGAATTTAGGGTTCTACTTAGCAGGCAAGGAACAACCTTGGTGTGAGCCTGGAAACTGCTGTGCACCCTGTAAATAAGATAGATTAATTGCCTTCTACAGTAGATCATCAGACTGCACTTAGCTGGCATGTTCCTGATTCTCTAGGGCCATCTTAAAGTTCAAGCTGTACATTTAATTTACTCTCCCACTTACCCATACCATTTGAATCTAAGTGCAATCTCTGCCTTGTGCATCCTTCTTTACTTTTAGACATTTCTCTATTGCTTTATGTTTGCCTTCCCTAACAGAGCCCCAGCATCCCAGCGGTTGGAAGGGACCTCTGAAGTTCATCCAGTCCAACCCCCTTGCTAAAGCAGGGGGACTCACAGCAGGTTGCCCAGGACCACAAAGTCCAGGAGGGCTTGCAATCTCTCCAGAAGAAGAGACTCCACAACTTCTCTTGGCATCCTGTTCCAGGGCTCCACCACCCTCCCAGGGATTTTTTTTCTCATGTTTAGGTTGAACTTCCTGGGTTCCAGTTTGTGTGTCTTGCCGCTTGTCCTGTCACTGCATACCATTGAACAGAATCTGGCCCCATCTTCTTCTCCCCCACGCTTTAGCTCATGCTGATCATTTAGAAGATCCCCTCTCAGGCTGCTCTTCTCCAGACTACAGTCCCAGGTCTCCCAGTCTGCTCACCAGCTTTGTAGGCTCCTCAACTGGATACACTACTCCAGACATGGCCTCACCAGGGCAGAGTACAGAAGAACCTCCATTGACCTGCTGGCCTCACTTTTCCTTATGCAGCCCAGGATCCCACTGGTCTTCTTGGCCACAAGGGCATACTGCTGGCTCCTGGTGAACTCGTCCCTGAGAACGCTCAGGTCCTTCTCTGTGGAGCTGCTCTGCAGCAGATCAGCCCCTCACCTGTACTAGTGCAGAGGGTTATTCCTCCACTAGATGCAGGACCCTACACTTGTCCTTGTTGAACTGCATGAGGTTCATCTCTGCCCAACTTTCCAGCCTGCCCAAGTCTTGCTGACTGGCAGCACAGCCTGACGTGGTGTCAGCCACCCCTCCCAGTCTGTATCAAGTTATTCTTCCCCCAGTAACGTACTAAACCTCTATTTGTACTCATGCTGCTGACAGGGATGCTCTCTAATGCTTCTAAGCTTTACCTAGGGAGTCAGTTCTCAGGAAGTAACTTTTTTATATCACCAGACTTGGACTGAAATTGAACTGACAAGAGCCTTTCTTCACCCCAGAGACAGCACTAGTTTTGAGGGCATGAGCATTAAGAACTCAACACTAAGAGCAAAAGCTTTCTAAACTGACCCTCGTGTATGCAATTTAGACTTAACATCTCTCATCCCATCACCTTCCAGAGGCAGAGATTGTTCTAAGCATATCTCTTAGGCCATGTAGGTCTGAGAGAATCACAGAACTGTTTGGGTTGCAACGATCTTTAAGATCATCAAGACCAACCACCAACCCAGCACTGCCAGGTCACCACTAAACCATGTCCCCCAACACCACATCTACATGGCTTTGAAACTCCTCCAGCGATGTAGACTCCACCACTGCCCTGAGCAGCCTGGGCCATGCCTTGACAACCCTTTCAGGGAAGAAATTGTTCCTTGTATCCAACCTGAGCCTTCCACGATGTTTTGTATGAATCCAGTGGTGTCTGGCTTTGCACCTTGTATCCCATTTTCATTGCCACACATATAACTTGGAGTTTTTTCCACCCTCTGTAAAATTCTTTCCCTGGGATCTGCTTCCCTGTACTTCTCCCAGCATCACAGACTCATTTTCCCCAGCACACATTTTCCCATCCTATTGTATTTACACCTCTGCTTGGCTTTTTCTGCCAGCACATTTGCTGAGAAAATAGCAGCCCTTGGGGGCAGATACTTCTTATCTTTTTTTCCACACCCTACAGTAATTGTATCTATCTATTAAAACCCTCATTGGCAGAAGGACACAATAACCTTTGGCATTTATATTTCTTTGTGAGCTTTAAATGAGAGCTTCTGCCTCATCTCCAGCTTTGTCTGTCATCAAATGCTGCCCTGCACTCTGATGTCACTAACATACTGCAACACGAACTTGGCCTTTGGATTAAATTTATTCTACCCTTATCAAGCTGATTTACTGGTTCCTCCTTACACTCTCTTAACTGAAGATTGTTCCTACCTATATTTCCTTTCACTGATATTCTACACAGAACAATGTAGGTCCCAGCAGCACTTTCATGTTGCCTTCCCCATTTTCTGTGCACAGCACCGCACTGATCCCAGGTTTAGGCCACACCAACCACTTCAAGGGACAGTGAATCCACCACCTCCCTGGGCAGCCTGTTCCAATGCCTGACCACTCTTGCAGGGAAAGATTTTTTCCTAATGTCCAACCTAAACTTTCCCTGGTGCAACTGGAAGCTGTTTCCTCTCATCCCATCACTTGCTACTTGTGACAACAGACCAACAGCCACAAACAGGACAGCTTTGCTTGCAGTTGCTAATAACATTCCATCACTTTATTTTGGAATTCTTTTCTGCTTTATTGCCATGAACCCTGTTTCATCTAGTCCAATTAACATAAAATCATCCTGCTCCAAACTCTCTACAGCAAACTCTTCTCTTAAAGCTCTTGTTCAATGCCCTCCTTTGCTCTCGTTTTCTTTGCTGCTATCATGTTAAAGCTTTTGTTAAGACGGAGGTGTAGCACTGACCATTTTTCAGCACAGACCATGCCTGTTGTCTCCAGATGTTGATGCTGTAAGTCTGGTTTAACACAGGAGGCTGCCTGCAGTGCGATGCAAGCTTGCATTCTCCTTGTGTCATTGTAAATGCCATTATTAGGTACAACTGAATGCTTTAATGCACTGTTAAAACAGACTGAAGAGATATCTGCGGTGCTGGTGTCATTCCCATACTTTAATTATCATTTAATCATCCCTGATCTTCCAGTTGTTTATCTTTTTCTATTGCAATGATGCCTGGAATGATGTTTTAGCATTAGTATCTTTTATTAAGTAGACTGGCACCTCACTCCTGCTCCCTGGCTCTGCTTAGTCCTCAGAACATCCAATTCTTTCTGCCTCCTACCCTCTGCATCGAAGCAGGACATTTGATGGGTTGTTTGGATTTGGACTTGCATTAGCAGAGTCTCCCACCACAGGGTTAATACAGGTACATAACAACAGGACAGGAGACCTTGAACCTCTGGGGACCTCATCAAATCCTTTTCCTTACCTTGTGATCAGTACTGTACATCAGATGTCCTTCACAGCTCATGGTGGACTATGTCCTTTTCTCTCAGGTCTTCAAATTCCCACAAGAGCAGAGACAGAAGAGCGAGGGACATAATCTCCTGTGATGTGTCTCTGCTTTTAAGACAACTCTTACATTGTCTCTGGCAGTTGGGACACCCTGTAGCCATTAAGATAGCACCAGTCCTGAGAAAATAACCCCAGACGACTGGCGCTTTTTTGGAGCCAAGCACTCAGCTAATGGCAGTGCACCTCTCTTTCATTGCCTTAGGGTGGACAAGAGCACACAAGACTTGATTGCAAAGGAGCAAGGTGTTGCACAGTTCCTGAAGTCACTCCAACCCCACCAGGAGCTCTGCCAGAAGCTGAAAGCACTCTCATCCTGAAAGCAGATGTAGCAAGGCATCGTATCCAGAGGCTCCCAGGTAACTGTCACTGCCTGGCAGCAGGTCATCAAGGGGCCTCATGCATTAACTCACCTTATCCTAATATAAAGTTATAGCTAGGGGAAGCACTGAAGCCCACATTTGGAGTACTGGGTCCAAATCAGTAAGACAGAAAACTACTGGAGAGAGTCCAGTGAAGGCTACAAAGATGCTGAGGAGCCTGGAGGAGGAAAGGCTGAGAGACATGAGACTGTTCAGTCTGGAGAAGAGCAGCCTGAAAGGGGATCTGGTCAATGCTCAGCAACAGCTAAAGGGTGGAGTGCAAGAGGGTGGGGCTCAGATCTTTTCAGTGGTGCCTAGTGACAGGACAAGGAGCTATGGGGGCAAACTGGAATCCAGGAAGTTCCACCTAAACATAAGGAAAAACTTTTTTTACTGTAAGGGTGCTGGAGCAGGCTGCCCAGAGAGTTTGTGCAGTCTCCTTCTCCGGTGAGATTCCAAACCCACCTGGACACTGGGCAACTTGCTGTGGGGTGACCCTGCCTTTAGCACAGGGGGCTGGACTAGATGATCTCCAGAGATCCCTTCCAACCTCTACCATGCTGTGATTCTGTGTTTGTATGCAATTGTGAAAACACATTCAGATGGATTAAAATCAGCCTCTTAAGAAGACATCTCAATTCTAAACACAGAAAACCTGGGAAAGGACTTAAAACGGCTGCTGGGCTGACAAAGCCTCCTGCTCCACACATCCTTAATACTAGCAGGGACATGAAGGATTCACAAGCCCTTTACCAGATCTCACCTCTGCTGCAGCAGACTGGCCGCTTGGCAAGAGAAAGTACGAAGGAAAGCACTGTGGATTTTAGGAAGCAATAGCAAGGCTGCAGAACCCAGCCTCCCAGCCACCTGCAAGAAGAACCAGCTCACCTGCCCATGTTTAGCTGGCAAGTCAGAGGGAAAAAGTAACTCTCCATCTGATTTTCCACTAGGGAGCCAGCAGCTCAGGTCCAGGAGCAAGCAAGGAGATATTACATAGAAACAATTAAAGGAAGGCTCAATCTGTAATGCTGGATTCATTTTCAAGGACCCCAGAGCTTTTAACCCTCTTGTGGACTTTTTTTTCCTCTGTATGTGTGAAAGGTTTCTCGTGTAGTGGGAAGTTGGCTGCAGGCAGCTGCCCGCTCCTGCCCTCTCCTGGCAGCCCGGTACTGGGGAGGACAGAAGGGACTTCTGTCAGGATCCTGTTTTTGCAGAGGCCATAACCCAAAGCAGATTCACACGAAGGCTTTCTTCATCTCTAGCGCATGCCAGAGTTTCCCCGTGATGGATTAAGCTTCATCTGTGAACTGTGCCAAAACACCATACCTCCATGTATCCAAAATAACAGAAACATAGCAGCAACTGTAAAGCACAAAAAGGGAGGAACCAGCACAAGGGGAAGAGGAATTAAATCAACTATCATTTTTCTTCTTTCTTCCCATCAAGCTTTTGTTTGGTCAGTAGCTCTTGTAATTTACCTCCAACAGTACTCACAGCAGCCATTTTCAGAACATCCATGTCACTGGCATAGATACAGTCAGGGAATGAATCATAGAATTCATTGGGTTGTGGACCTTTAAAGGTCATCTAGTCCAAATCCTCTGCAATCAGCAGGGACAACCCCAACTAGATCAGGTTGCTCAGAGTCCCATTAAGCCTGATATTGAATGTCTCCAGGGGTGGGGCTTCCACCATAGGCAACCTGTTCCAGTGTTCCACTACCCTCATAGTAAAGAATTTCTTTCTAATATCCAACCTAAATCTGCCATTCTCTAGTTCAAAACCACTGCCTCTTATCCAAGTTCTACCTGCCCTCATAAACAGCCTGCCCACCCCAGCTTTCTTGTAGGTCCCCTTTAAGTACTGGAAGGTCCCTTCCAAGGTCTCCCTGGAACCTTCAGACTGACAACCTCAGCTTCCTCAGCCTGTCCTTGCAGCATAGGTACTCCAGCCCTCTGATCATTTTTATGGCCTCCTGTGGACCTGCTCCATCAGGTCCACATCCTTCCTATGTTGAGGGCACCAGAGGTGGATGCAACTTTACAGGTGAGGTCTGATCAGAGTAGAGTGGCAGAATCACCTGTGTAAATGCACATCAAAGCAAACCTATTCACCAGTGGTAACTGCACTCACCAAATAGCCACAAGTATTAAACAGGGGCTAAGCATACTCAACATGTCTTAACCTGTCTGACACTAGGACATGGAGAGTCAGGCACCAAAGAGACCTGGGAAAAAGAAACCAGAAGCTGCAGGACAGAGTAAGATCTTGGTGCCACCAAAACCTGAGGTCATGGTGGATGTCAGAGGCCAGGAACTGGACAGGTTTGCAGTCTCTGCTCTCCTTCACCCAGAGAAGTAGAGCTGGCTGGTTTATGCAGCAGTAGAAAGAAAAAGACTTGTGGCTTTCAGGCAGCTAGTATGTAGGTTAGGGCAGCCATTTCCTCTCTTGTATTAAAGCCAGGATGAGCACAGAGCTCATGAGGCGTCTGCCAGGCAGCAGAACCAGGTCTTGAAAATCAGGAGGTTCTCAGAGGTGGGCCTCAGGGCCTGCATGCCAACTAGGAACATGCATCTCAGCCGAGGGGACCAGCAGTCCCAAGGGGACAAGAGATGGTCCCAGTGCCTGCGACAGCTGTGCGGCACACGATTACTGCTTGTCACAGCTCACATTGTGCTTGGGCCCATCTGCTCTACTCAGTCCTGCATCAGGAATATTTTTTTTTATCTGTTCAGTTCTGCTTTCTTCCGCACGTAGCTCTCCTCCTTATGTGGCTTCCCGGAGCCCTACACAGAGGTGACTGCCACTAAGAAAGGTCTTCAGGAGGTCTGTGGCAGTTAGGCATACCAAGGAGCAGCCCCACCAGCCTCAGCCAAGGGCCTAGTTCACAGCAGCTTTCTCAATTAAATCTGCCTGAAGCGAAAGCGTGGCCCATCTGAAGGCAGCCATTTCAGACTACTCTAGAAGCTCTTTCTAATTTCCCAGCTTTCCTTGGAGAGATTGTTCTCCAGCGTTCCCTCCAAGCTGAATCAGATGTACTTACAGGGATGACTCCTAACTTACTAACAGCTCTGCCATTCCTCTTAAAGGTGACCCAGAACAATCATCTCTTTTATTTATTCTTTTTCCCTGGTAGAAGACTAATTAGCACCTCAATCTTCAGCTTGAATGCTGAATGGTACAACTGGGAGAGCTGCACACTCATCGGTTCCCATCTCACACTATCCACACAAAAGTTATTCTGTGTGGTCACATTCACATATCATAGAATTATTTTGTTGGAAGAGATTTCCAAGATCAAGTCCAACCTAGCACTGCCAGGTCACCACTAAACTATATCCCTTGACACCAAATCTACATAGCTTTGAAACCTCTCCAAGGACACTTCTCTGGGCAGCCTGGGCCAGGCCATGATAACCCTTTCAGGGAAGAAGTTTCTCCTAACATCCAATCTAAACATCCCTGGCAAAACTTGGGACTCTTTCCTCTTGTGCTATCACCTAACTGTATGATTCTCCACTATTTTGTCCTCTCTTGGTTACTGGCAGACACCAGCCTGTGCTTCTTGACTGATACTGTGGCCAGAAAGGAAAGATGCAGATCTACACAATTGTGTAGACTTTCACAATTGTTTCACAGAATCACAGAATTAATCAGGTTGGAAAAGACCTTTGAGGTCATCAGGTCCAGCCTATCACCCAACATCATCTAATCAAGTAGACCATGACACCAAGTGCCACATCCAGTCTCTTGTTAAACACTTCCAGGAACAGTGACTCCACTACCGTCATCACACTGTCTTTGTTTTGTGCAGAGGTCAAGCATTCACGTTTCATACTGTCCTAGTAGGGTGTAAATCCTGCCCAAATTGGTTCAGACCCCTGCTCTCCTCCTCCTGTAGCAAGGTCCGGGAGTTGCAGGATGTGAGCAGGCAATGAGGGTTTGAATGAGAAAGCCCCGAAGACACATGACCAAGTCAGGTGTCTTGTGCTGTCCCTCAAGTGTTAGGGTGGACATCTAGGCACAGGACTTTGAATTCATTGGCCAAAACAATGGATGCTAATGCCTATTGGCCAGTTTCACCCTTCAAAATAGTCTATTTAAGGGAGGATGATTTAGAGCCGTTGCTTCTTTTCCTGCTGCTTTCACTGGGACTGGATGCTATCTGCAGCTCTTTCACAGTGGCCACGTGTTTGCAGTGTGCACTGCAATTTGCACCAGCAGCAGCANTCAACCAAACACCCAAAGAACCTCAGGGAATTTTCTGGAAAGTTTGATTATTAACAATAATTTTAAAATAATATTCATAAAATATTAATAATTTATAACCAATTATTAATAATCACAACACATCCTTCCAGCAGCCAATACTCAGAAGTGGCACCCTGGCTGCCCCCTTTCTGCTCAGCAAGCCATGATTCAAAAGCCATCCTCATTTTCTGGGGGGAAGGAGGAAATGCTCACCTGGAAGACAGAGTTTGCTGATGGTACCAAACTGTGAGGAGTGTCTGACACCCAGTCAGGCTGTGCTGCCGTTCAATGAGACCTGGACAGGCTGGAGAGCTGGGCAGACAGGAAACCAGTGAAGTTCAACAAGGGCAAGCATACAGTTCTGCACCTCAGGAGGAACAAATCCATGCTCCAGTACAGCTGAGGAGCTGGCCTGCTGGAGAGCAGCTCCACAGAGAAGAACCTGGATGTGCTGGTGGATGACAAGTTCACTGTGAGCCAGCAATATGCCCTTTGTGCCAAAGAAGGCCAGTGGAATCCTGGGATGAATGAAGAAGAGTATGCCCAGCAGGTTGAGAGGTTCTTCTCCCTTTCCACTCTGCCACAGTAAGACTACATCTGCAGTAGCATGCCCATTTCCAGATTACCCAGTTCAAGAGAGACAGGTAGCTACTGAAGAGAGTCCAACAGAGGCAACAAAGATGATAAGACTGAAGCATTTCTCTGAGGAAGAAAGACTGAGAGCCCTGAGGCTACTGAGCCTGAAGAAGAGCAGCCTGAGAGGGGATCTGATCAAAGCTCAGCAAGAGCTAAAGGGCAGAGCACAAGAGGATGGGAACAGACTCTTTTCAGTGGTGCCTGGTGATAGGTCATGGGGCAACAGGCACAAACTGGAACCCAAGAAGTTTTACCTTTCTGTGAGGATGCCGGAGCCAGAGAAGGTGTGGGGTCTCCTTCTCTGGAGAGATTCCAAACCCACCTGGCCATTATGGGCAACCTGCTGTGAGGGATCCTCCTTTAGTAAGAGGGTTGGACTAGATGATCCCCAGAGGTCCTTTTCAACTCCTACCAGTCTGTGATTCTGTGGAGCACTGCAACATACAAGGTTTTGTGTGGCTGGAGCAGAGCACAACTCGTACTCTCACCCTGTCTTCCATATTTTGCCCACACAGCCCAACAGCATCATCATCTCACTTTCTCCTTTTTTGGTGACTTACAGCCAAAGAAGTGAGGTAAATAAACTCCTACTGCTGGTGCCAAAGCAACTTAACACTGAGTGATGTGAGAGGCATCACAGGGCCTCATTTACCAGCTCCCCACAGGTTTAGGGGCAATATCTGGAGGCTCCCCACAGCGTTAGGGGCATCTGGAGCCACCACTGCCATTTCTGCAGTCCCCCTGTTCTTAGCCCTGCAGTCTCCGGAGATGTGCTTGTTTGAGGTAATTGGAGAAATTGAGTGAGAAATTAGACTATTGGCTGAGAGAGGTAAACACAGTGTGTCACTTCACCAGAGTTTTACTGAGAAAGAAAAAAACTCTTTTTAAGAATTGTACCAAAACATTAGATATCAGATGGTTTCTGACCACTCTGGCTGCGGCTGCTCTTTGCATGGTCTCCTTTGTCTCTCTGTCTTGGTAGCTAATTCAAAGTAATTCTACTAACTTCTCTCTTACTACTGACCCCCCTGGCCGATCTACTTCCGCTTATCTTCAGCATCAACAGGTGATGAGATAAGATTGGGGAAGGGGGAAAGGTGGTAGGGGGTGGTTGGTTACCCCTCTTGGGGGATTTTGGTCTCTGGGAGGCGTGTGGTGTCTGTATTACCTTTTCATTGTATATATCTGTAAATATCTGTTATACCTTGTAAATATTTGCTTGTATATTGAGCATTGCTGTAAATATAAAGCTTCATTTATCAACTTCCTGCGTCCTGAGTCCTAGCCAGGGTTTATTTCAAAAGGTGTGGGGGGGCAGGTAACTGCTAAACCACTACAGGAGAGCAGTCTCAGACTGAGCCCAGTCTTTCACATAAGATTGTTCACATTCTGGGGAAACAAGAAACCAGTAAGAAGTGCTGTGCTTTAGAACCTGAACAGGGTTTGGCTGGCTGAAGACAAGCCTCAGCGCCTGCTCCAATGCCTGTGAAGCCAGTGGTAACACAAAGACTCCCTTTGAGTTCAGAGGAAGTCCAAGGGAGGAGGGAGTCAACAGCTGATTTGCTTTGCCTTGCAGTGCAGGCAGAGAAAGGGAGCTGAGCACAAATCTTTTTGGTGCATCAAGTTACAAGCAAGTCCCCTGAGACTGCAGATGCTGCAGGAAAGATTAAATCTTCCAGAGTTTTTTGCTGTTTTGCTTTTGTTGAAAGCTGCTCCAACAGGGAGATTCCTTTGCTGATCTGATTTTCATAGAATCAGTCAGGGTTGGAAGGGACCACAAGGATCACCCAGATCCAGCCCCTCTGCCATGGGCAGGGACACCCTACCCTAGATCAGGCTGGACAGAGCCTCATCCAACCTGGCTGCAAACACCTCCAGGCCCCAGCCACCCCCCTGGGCAACCCATTCCAGGGCCTTACCATTCTCATGGTGAAGAACTTCCTCCTCACATCCAATCTGAATCTGCCCACCTCCAGCTTTGTTCCATTCTTCCTAGTCCTGTCACTATCTGATAGCCTCAAAAGTCCCTCCCCAGCTTTTCTGTACGGACCCTTCAGATAGTGGAAGGCAACAATAAGGTCACCTGGGAGCCTCCTCTTCTCCAAACTGAGCAGCCCCAACTCTTTCAGTCTGTCCTCATAGCAGAAGTGCTCCAGCCCTCTGATCATCCTCATGGCCCTTCCTGGACGTGCTCCAGCATGTCCCCATCACTCTTGTAATAGGGGCTCCAGAACTGGATGCAGTACTCCAGGTGGGGTCTCACCAGGGTGGAGTAGAGGAGGAGAATCACCTCCCTCGACCTGCTGGCCACACTTCTGATGCAGCCCAGGATCTGGGCTGCAGGTGCCTGCTGCTGGCTCATGTTGAGCTTCTTGTCCACCAGCACTCCCAAGTCCTTCTCCAGAGGGCTGCTCTCCAGCCAGTCATTGCCCAGCCTGTATTTGTGCCTAGAATTGCCTCGAACCAGCTGCAGGACCTTGCACTTGGCCTTGTTGAACCTCATGAGGTTGCCTTGTGCCTACCTCTCCAGCCTGTCCAGGTCCCTCTGGATGCCATCCCTGCCCTCCAGCATGTCTGCTGCACCACACAGCTTGGCGTCACCAGCAGACTTGCTGAGGGTGCACTCAATGCCTCTGTCCATGTCACCCACAAAGATGTTGAACAAGACTAGTCCCAGGACTGATCCCTGAGGGACTCCACTTGTCACTGGTCTCCACTTGGACATGGAGCCATTGACAGCCACTCTTTGGGTGTGGCCATCAAGCCAGTTCTTTATCCATCTGGTGGTCCACCCACCAAACCCATGTTTCACCAGCTTGGAGACCAGGATGTATTGCAGGACAGTGTCAAAGGCTTTGTTTAGGTCCAAGTAAATGACATCAGTTGCTCGCCCCTCATCTATTAATGTTGTGACTGTTCAGAGAAGGCCACCAGGTTTGTCAGGCAGGATCTGCCCTTGGTGAAGCCATGCTGATTGGACCCAATCCCCTCTTGACTATTCTCCTATCTCAGTAGTGCCTCCAGGAGGATCTTACCAGGCACAGAGGTGAGACTGACTGGCCTGTAGTTCCCTGGCTCTTCCTTCCTACCCTTTTTGAAAATGGGAGGTATGTTTCCCCTTTTCCAGTCAGTGGGGACTGGAAGCTTGCCCAAGTGTTTGTGCTTTGGAGTCACTTAATTTAGTTAACAAACAAATTGCAACCTTACACAGAATCTTGGCATTTCGCAGAATCTGTGCCTCTTTGAAACACCTCCAGGGACAGGATTCAGCCACCTCCCCGGGCAGCCTGTTCCAGTCTTTGAGAACCTTTCCAGTGAAGATGATTCTTCTCATATCCAACCTGAACTTCCTGTGGTGCACCCTGAGGTAATTTCCTCTTATCTTATTACTTGTCATTAGGGAGAACAGACAAACAGACCTGGCTCTGACTTCCTTTTAAGGACTCATAGAGAATAAGAAGGCCTCCCATCAACCTCCTTTTCTCCCAGTTCAACAACCCAAATTCCCTCAGCCACTCCTTACCAAACCTGTTCTCCAGACCCTTCACCAGCTCCGTCACCCTTCTCTGGATCAGTTCCAGAGAATGTCAGCTGTAGGAAGGGCTCAAAAACTGAAGTCAGTACTCAAGGTATGGCCTCACCAGTGTCAAGGACAGGTGGGCAGTCACCACCCTGGTTCTGCTTGACGTATCTCCCAATACAGGAAGTAGCAACAAACAGCAGCAAAATTCACATAAAGGAGTTCCCACGGGAAAGCCCAGAGACAGAACACCACAATGTGTTTCTTACCCCTATCATACACCTTCCTAGGCTTTGCTAGCAGTGTTATTACCAAGTATGCTGCTGATCAGGGCTGCAAGGGCAGAAAACACTGAAGAAGATTACACAAGAGCATAGAATGGTTTGGCTTAGAAGTGACCTCTAAAAGTCATCCAGTTCAACCCCCTCTGCAGTCAGCAGAGAAATCCTCGACTAGATCAGCTTGCCCAAAGCCCTGTCAAGCTTCACCTTGAATATCTCCAGGGATGGGGCCTCAACCACTAACATGGGCGACCTGTTCCAGTGTTCCATGACCCTCCTGGTGCAGCACTAGTTTCTAACATCAAAACTAAATCTGCTCTTCTCTAGTTCTAAACCACGATGCTGAGGTTGTGCAGGGCAAGCACCTTTATCATCTGAATTCTAACAACTAATTAAACCTGAGGGCTGCGATTCCTTGCTGGGACGGGCCACAGAGGTACACCCAGCTTCTTCTGCTCAATTGGGAGGTAACCTTCCTGCTACATTAAATAGACCACAGAGGCTGCGTTTCCTCTCACACTTTGCTGTCTCCCTCCCTGAAGGCGCCAGGCTCGGTGCGAGGGTTTGCCCTCCCAGGCAGATCCTGGCTCTGAGGGGAAAAAGCCTCCCGTCCACTGAGTTTTTTTTCCTTATCAAACTGCCACGGGAACAGTCTCATCTCTGGAAGCTGATCTCAGCCACTGATGATGAACTGACTTGAATCAGTGAATACCAACAGCATCACGAACAATTCAGCCTGGATAAATGTCAGACCTGTGTATACAGCAAATGAGTTTTAAAGATGCTCCATCATGATGCTTCAAGTACTTTCAGCAATAAGGTAGAGCACTTTTTTTTCCCCCAGGGTTTGAAATTAAACACAGTTCTAGCACTCTGTAAGTCAGTTCATCTTCCAAAAATCATAGAATCATAGAATTGTTTCAGTTGGTTAAGACCTTTAAGATCACTGAGTTCAATCATTGAACCAACACTACCATGTCAAACACTACCAAGTCCCTCAGCACCATGCAAGTTCATTTTTCCTTTACCCAACCTGGCTTCTGCTTTAATAACTAAAGTGTTTGACTGTTGAAGATACAACCAGCTACCCTCAGTGCCATGGGTTAAGTTGAATCTGCTGACATTCATACCGGGGACAGGCCAGGGACAATTCTAGGTGTTGGAGAACAGAGTTGTAACACAGGGGAAATAATTACTAGAAAGAAAAAAAATATCAGAAGTATTGTGTAGAAATTGGAAGAGAAACTATGTTGGATCACAGGAAAGGACATAGAAACCAACCCCAAAGAAGAGAGATTTCTTGGTAGTCCTTGAAATCAAAAAGAAACATGACCTTGGTCATGCAGGAATTCAAAGGGAAGAGAAGTTACAAGGTGAAACCTGTGCCTGTTTAGCCTGGAAAAGAGAAGACCAAGAAAGGGTCTTATCAATGCTGATCAGTATCTAAAGGGTCATAAGGATGGGGCCAGACTCTTTTCAGGGGTGCTCAGTGATAATACAAGTGGCAGTAGGCACAAACAAGGACACAAAAGGTTTTGCTTGAACTTAAGGAAAAACTTTGCTGTGAAGGTGATGGAGCCCTGGAGAAGGCTGCCTAGAGAGGTTGTGGAGTTTCCTTCTGTGGAAAGGTTCCAAAACTACCTGGGCATTGTGATCCTAAGCAAGCTGCTGTGGGTAACTCTGCTTTAGCAGGGGGGTTGGACTAGGTGATCCCCAGAGGTCCCTTCCAACCCCCACCATTCTGTGTGGTTCTGTGTGAGAAAGATCACCTTAGCTGTGAGTCCTCTGGCTTGGAGAGACATTTTGTATATAGTAGGTTACAAGAGGGAAAGAGGCTGCAGCAGCCAACAGAGATGATGTTGAAGGAGATCTTTTGGTGGAAGGAGAGCAAACACATGTGAGCACAGCAGGTGTTACCTGAGCAGGGCTATTCTCATCTTTTCTGAAGAACTGGTGAGGAAGCTGGCAAGCTGACTCTGCTAGCTTGACACAGCAGCTACACTAGTGAACAGTTAGCAGTGACACAGAGCCATGTGGGTCACCAGAGTGAAAGCTCTGGAAGGTCTTTTGCCATCTGTGGCTTTCTTTGCTTTCTTACATGAGCACTTCCATTCAGATGCTACAATGAAGGAGGTTTCTCATTTGCATGTCCCACAGCAGGCTGACTGCTTGCCTGTTTGAAGTTCTTTCCTATGACCTTGGCTGTAGAAAGCCAACAAATTACTTCTGCTCTTGGCTGCTTATAGGAAGTGGAGATGCACAATTCAGCAGACTTCAGCCCATGCATCTGCCTGATGTCTCCAAGATTTCAGCTCCAAAAACTCAACATCTCAAGGAAGCCAGTTTCATATAGATAGGAAATAGAGCATCACCTGTATAATTACTGTTCCTCTGCTGCCCTGACAACTAAGAGCAATAGTAAATGATCTGTGGGCTGTCACCTTTGTGCCATGACCATGTGTGCTCTGAAGGGTTGATTTCACACTCAGAAGGATACAGACATACAAGAAAACAAAGACCTCTGTTGGCAGTGAGTGCTTGTAAAAGCCTTTGCAGCAGTTTATGACAGCCTGTGCCACCAGAAAATGCTGCCAGACATTCAAAAGAAACAAACAAAGATCTGCAGAATATAAAGTCATCACCAGGGCTGGGATTATCCAGGAGAAATTAAGTGGGATCAACCTTCCTGAAGAGTGGACCTAAAACAGTGTGAATATTGCTGCCTTGCTGTGACCAAATTAACTTCTGTGTGTGACTTTAGAACAGACCTGATAGCTCCATATGTGATCCAAAAAAGCTTCCTACAAGGCAAGACTTAACTTCCATTGGGCGGTTTTCTGCTGTAGGCAGCCTGACCCCAGGCAAGGTACAACGATCTCAGGGTCTTAGTGAAGGGCTGAGGCTTCCCAGCAGAGGTGTCAGAAGTGAAAAAGCCAAGCTGGGTGTCGCAGGACATGGTGCTATGGTGCTTCACAAGATTATGTACTAGATGTATTTTCTATTGAAAAGCCCACCCTTTTGGTTCTAAAGTGGTTTCATGTCTCTGCTGCAAACAATTCACTTCCTCCTCCTTGTAGCAAAAGGAAGCCACAGGACTTTAGACAGGAGAACATTAACCTCAGAGAGAGGCCACCTCTGAAATACACCTACATACACCAGTCACTGCTGGCTGTCACAGAAACACTTGGTTATTGCTTGACCTATTTCTGACTTCAGTAAAGGAGAAGAAATACAACCCACCATTGATTTTGCAAGGTGTTGTTTTGCAGAATAAACCAGACACAATCCAGTGTTTGCTTCCTGGGAATCTGTTGCAGAGGTCACTGGAGACGTTACAGAGATTTTAGAACAGGAGATAAAGAGAATATGTTTTCCATTTAGGAGGTTGACAGTTTCTAAAGCTACTCGTATGCCTTAGATTTCCCTTTCCTACAAGGCCTTAGTAGAACAACAAATCTTATCAAGACAAAAACCTGTGATATACAGAATGGCTTTGATTCCCCAGTGGAGGAGGTTGGAGCAAAATTTTCATACCTAATGATAACAGTCCCAGCCCCACCTTTGGAAACACTCCAGGTCACACTGGACAGGGCTTTGAGCAACATGTTGTAGTTGAAGATATCCCTGTTCACTGCAGAGAGGTTGGCCTAGAGGAGCTTTAAGGTCCCTTCCAAGCCAAACCATGGTACAATTCTACAGCCATGACCCCTTCCTTCACCTGTGCTGCCTTCTCAACTCATCCAGCTTTCATTTGTGCTGCCAGACTGAGACGAGGCATCCCTTAGCCCAGCCTGTAACAGCTGGGATGTCCTCCACTGAAAAGCTGCTCCTTATTAACTAGGCAAGAGTTTCCCCTCCCCTGGATAGGCAACTGAGCTGAAACCTCCAGCAGCAGCAATAGTTTTTCGAGGCTGGAATGCTCCATGAATACAGAAACACCCATCTGAAAGCAGATGAGTATGTCTGACCTCTGCAGTGCGCCTCTGTTGCACCAGCACTGGCTACAGGTCTCGAGGAAAGCAATGCTAGGAATTGGGTTTGCATCAGGGAAAAGTCATTAGCCTCAGCAGAGGGAAACATTGAGGGCCATGTTCATAAACTTGAGAACACAGAACCAGCTGCAAATGTCTTAGAAAGAAGAAAACAAGTCACATCTGCCCATACGGAGCAAAATGAAATGAGAAGCAGAAAGCAACACCATGACAGTACCCAGCAGATAATTTTTTTTTTTTTTTCAGGACAAGATAACTGCAAGAGCAGCCAGGCTGGGTGAGAGGAGAACTGATTTCCAGTGCTGTTCCCTGTTTCTGACAGTAGCCATCTCACCAAGGCTGGGAAAGCATGTAACAAAACTTCCCCAGATTTGAGGAACTGAAGCCTCCCTCTGAGATGTATGGTGGAGGCCTGGAAATGCCAATGTGCCCACACAGGTCATGTGGTAGGAAACATGGCAGTAAAACTCCCTTTGAGGCCAATGCGAGAGGTAAAGCTGAGGTTCATGGCTACTACAAAGCTTTGTGAAATGGCCCTGTGGTGAGAAGTGTCTCCAAGAGCTGTGCAGAAGCAGGCATCAGGACAAGTGTAACTTGCCCACCCAGTGCTTTTCTCAGCCAAGTCTCCTGGATATAGTTGCTCTAGTTAAGTGCACATCTCAGAAGGTTTAGAATCACTAAATTGTTTTGGTTGGAAGAGACCTTCAACATCATCAAGTCCAACCATTAACCCAACACTTCCAAATACACCACTAAACCATGTCCCTCAGCATCACACCTACACATCTTTCAGAACCTTGCAGGGAAGGAGACTCTACTGCTTTCCTGGGCAGCCTGTTCAGAGCTTGCTAACCTTTTTTTTTTTTCCTGGGGGGAAAAAAATGTTCCTCATATCCAACCAAACCCACCCCCAACACCATTTCCTCTAGTCCTACCACTGGTTGGCCCAGAAGTTCAAGTGATACCCAGATGCACATAGGGTAACAATTCACCTCACACTTACTGGAGTGAAAAAAAATGCAGGGGTGCCCAGAGAGCTTTCACATCATGGGTGTGAGTTACCTACTGCCTCTTGCAAGTGCCAGGCTCTTCTAACCCCTATTCACATACTCTTGTGCCTCCCTGCAACCTCATCGGTCAATCAAGCCTTAACACAGTCAGAACCAATCAAGACTGCTGCTGGTGTTCCCATGTAGGGCAGAAGGTCCCCCCTAGAAGGACTCTTTCATCCTACAGCAACCTATCTGAGAAGCGATGAGAAAGTTCTTACACTGTGAGTGCAGATGCCACCTCTCCAGCACTGTGTTTGCTTTTCCTCTAGAGTTCAAAGGCTCCAAAGCTATTTTCCCTTTTTTTTCCCCTTGGCAGTGCAAAAGAAATCACTGCTATCAGCTGCCTTTCTTGAGGTGCTACAAAACAAACTGCAGTGGAAATGTTGTGGCTGGGAGCAGACTTAGCCTGAAGGACTGTGCCTTCATTTCAATGTTCACATTTGAAACTAGTTTCCTGGGGCACCACATAAGCACTAGTGATAGCCAGCAGGACCAGACAAATTGAGTGGGGTTATACTGCTTGAAGTTACTTATTCCTGCATTTTGAAGCTGACCAAAACCTCTGTCACCTCTATGTCCTTGTATATGTGGGACATGAGTTACTCAAGAGAAGGAAGAGCTTGCATGAAGCATTACCGTAGAACCAGACAATCACTGGATTGGACAGGACCTCTAAAGGTCATCTAGACCACCTCCCACTCCAGTCAAGCAGGAACATCCCTGTTCTGGTTTGAACTAATTGGAGGATTTTAAAGAGAAATTAAGTTATAGGCTGAGAAAGGAAAAGAACATTGTGTCTACTCCACTCATAGGCTTGCTGAAAACATATAAAAGTCAAAATATAGGTGAGACAGAGCTGTTTGAGCCTTTGGGGCTGTTGCATCTCTCTCTCTTTCCCTGCCTTCTAGCTGGATTTGTGTAACTCCACTAACCAGTTTCCTACTTCTTAACCCCCCTTGGCCGATCTTCCTCGCTTACCTGGCACATAAGACACATAGTGGGATAAGATTGGGTAGTGGGGGGAGGTGGTAGGGTGATTTGGAACCCCTCTTGGGGACTCTGATCTCTGAGAGGGGTGCGGTGTTTCTGTATTACCTTTTCACTGTATATATCTGTAAATATCTGTTATAGATTGTAAATATTTGCTTGTATATTGTGCAAAGCTGTAAAATAAAGCTTCATTTATTAAACTTCCAGCTGACTGAGTTCTACCCTGGGTTATTTCAAAGGGGTGTGTGTGTGGGGTGGATACTGCTGGACCACCATATTATTTTAATTGGCACACATCATGGGACAGTGAGGTTAAATTCCATTTGATTGATTGCTAATTAAGCCTGGAAGTTAAAAAATTAAGCTGGTCTAAGTGGCCTATGCAATTGTTCCTCTATTAACTCTGTAGTTTTTACATAGATGGCTTGTAGCTAAAATTGGTGGTATTCTATGGGATTTGGCATGGAGAAAGTTTGAAAGGATCTTTTGGAATTTTGGAGACCATATTCTTGGTTTTGTTGGTTTTAATATTACCGAAATTGCTACTAGCACTACTTTTGAGGCTTTTAATAAGTCAGAAAATAATCCAGTGAGTTATTCTACAGCTCTAGTAAGGGTAATTCTTCCAAAAAGCACTGTCCCTGATCTTTGTCAAAACTTCTACTCAAGGAACATAGTGATACAGTTGTCACGCACAATTATATTATTATTTATAGTTTTAGTCTTATTTTTTTCTCTATGCCTAAAAATGTCTGCTGCTCCAATAAAGAGACAGCTAGACAGAGCTCAAAAAAACCCCAAAGTTGTTGCTCTTCAGATGGTGGATTTAGATAGCAATTCTGGTGGTACGCTCAAACTGTGTTCTCAAAACTATCCTGGGAATGCTGACAGTGCCTCGGTTGTTGACCATAACAAGTCAGGCAACCAACGTCAAGCTACTCAGAACTCTCAGGCCTCTATTTCTGCAACCAATTTGAATTCTCAGATAGCAATTTCTAATTCTGCCCCAAATTCTGATTCAAAGGCAGCAGCTCAGATTCCCCAAAATTAATATCTGCTGGAAGGAAAATCCATGGCTGTGCTTGCTCCTGCAAAGGTGAAACTGAAGCTTGCATCAAAGTGTAACTCAAAATAAGACTTAGGGGCAGGGACCTCTGATGCACAATAGGAGGAGGAAGAAGAGGAGAAACTTAGTCTTAAAGATTTGACCAGTTTACTGAGAGCTAAATATGAGGACAATGTGGGATTAGCTACCAAGAGGGAAGATGGCTCTCGGGAGATTTGGAATGCTCTTAGGAGTGTTTTGTTTGTCCAGGGACTACCAGACCAACAAGGAGAGGAAGAGGAGAAGTATGACATCCAGTGCTCCAATGACCCCCTCAGAGAGGTCATGGAAGTTAGAAAGGAATATTCAAGAGAATCAGGAAAGCCAATCCTAAGCTGGTTGGTGAGATGCTGTACTATTGGTGCAAATGCCCTACAGGTAGGAGACAAGTCTGCAAAGCAGTTAGGCCCGCTCGCAAAGGAGAGTGGAGTGGACAAACACCTGGCAACCATTCTCGGTGTGGTTAGCTTGAGGACACGCCTGGTTGTGGGTATGAGATACACCTCACAAGATTATTTACCATGGGTAGCTAGGAAATGGAACACAGTTGAGCAGGGAATTAAGCTTCTGAAAGAGTTTGCTGTGAAGGAAGTGCTTTATGGAGATCAAGCCACTGTGGCAGGGCACACTCAAGTCCCTGCCCCGCCAGAGGTTTGCATGGGGCACAAAATGGTTTTCCTCCCCCTCACCCCGTCACCAGAGATTTGGAATGTGGAGAGAAGTAGACGTGAAGTTCCTTCTCTCACCCGCCATGGGCTTGAATAGAGAAGGAACAAATTGCCCCAGCATATATATCTGGCAACTGGACACATTGTCTAGTCAGGCCTTGAGCGGGACTTTGAACTGGACCTTGAGCCAGACGTTGAGTTGGAAGAACAGTGATGAGAAAGTGCATGGTCCCTGCTTTTGCACCGCTGCATCCTGGCTTCCTGCTGCAGGGACCTGCCTCTGCAGTAAACTGACATCGTTCATGGGAACACCGTGGAGCACCCTGGCTTTGCTTCACAATCTTGGCTTCGTGAAAGCTGTATCTACAGTTATCCTGGACTTTGGTGGGCATTGGACTCCGTACCATGTTGATCCACTGCTGGATCATAATTTGCAACTCCGGACACTGCTGCGAAAGAGCCAAGGGACCACCTTGAAATTCCTACTCCACTGCTGTGGGTAGCACAGATATTCCCTAGGGCTCTGCACCACTGCCTTTTGTTTGTAAGTAGGGCAAAGCTGTTTTATGCCCAAACCTTTTCTAAATTTTCTGATTTTTCTAAATTGCCTGAAAAGCATCTTTGTGAAGATTTTTCCGAATGAATTAGAACCCAAATTTAAACTAGTTTGTACATAGATTGCAGGCGGGGCTTTTGGAAATTATAAAACCTATATATTTTATAATTCTTGCCTCTTTAATTGCCCACAACCAATTCAGCCACATGTGAGCCTGATAACATTCCTCTTGGAACAGGTCTCATAAAGAAGCTTATTAAACTTGCTCCTTCATCCTATGCTAAGATCTTGGCTAGCAATTTTCTATCAAAGGGTGATAATGGAAGGCTCACTATTGGTGAATTCACTTACCAACTGAGGCAAATAGAGGACAGCTTGTTGCATTCTACCCTAGTCTCTGCCATAAAAACTATGACTACAGAGCTAAAAGAAGAGTTGGCAAAGGAAAGGAAAGCCTATTTGGTGTGCTGAGCTATGGCAGGACATTGATGCACAACTGGAGAGAATTCCAGTTAAGGTGCGGCACATAGATGCACACATGCCTAAAAGCAGAGCTACTGAGGAACATCAACACAACCATCAGGCAAATCAAGCTGCTATGATTTCTCAAGTTGCCACAAACAGTGACCTTGATCTTGACTGGAAACACCAAGGTGAACTGTTCTTAGCTCAGTGGGCCCATAATTCATCTGGACATCAAGGCAGGGATTCAACCTACTGACGGGCACGTGATAGGTCAGTTGGCTTATCCATGGACCAAGTCATACATGACTGTGACATTTGTGCTGTTATTAAGCAGGCTAAGCAAATCAAGCTCTTTTGGTATAGTGAGAGATTGTCAAAGTAAAAGTATGGTGAAGCTTGGCAGACTGATCACATCACTTCACTTCATTCTCATTCTGACAAGCAGTGAGTATGTGCTAATGATAGTAGAGGCAAGCATCGGATGGCTGGAAACCTATCCAGTTCCACATGCTACTGCACGTAACACCATTCTTGGTTTGGAAAGACAAATCATGTGGAGACATGGAACTCCAGAGTCTGACAATGGCACTCCTTTCAAGAATAATATTTTTAAAAACTGGGCTAAAGAGCATGGAATTGAATGAATCTACCACATACCCTACTATGCACCAGCTTCAGGAAAGATCAAATACTACAACGGTTTGCTAAAGACCACCCTAAAAGCCATGGGGGGTAGAACTTTGAAAAACTGGGACAAGCATTTGGCACAAGCAACCTGGTTGGTAAACAGTAGGGGTTCTGTAAACAGAGCAGGACCTGCCCAATCAGATTTGGTACAAAAAGTGCATGGTGATAGAGTTCCTGTTGTATGTGAAAAGAATCTCTTAGAGAAAACAGTTTGGATATTTCCTCCTTTGGGCGAAGGGAAACCTGTCCGAGGGGGGGTTTCTGCAGAAGATCCTGCTGAAATCCAGTGTATTCCACAGAGAAATCTAACCTTAGCTGAAAGAGTTTAAATTCAGAATGTATAATACAACCTGTTAGGAGTTTTCTGTTATAGGTTTTGCCTGGCATCCAACACAAGAGGATCTACAGTACGTGAGCATGAACCCAATGTCACCTGGGAGTCCCTGGTCTCATCTCATCTGTGAGGAGATGAACTGTTTCCTGTTTTCTGAGCTTTTGAATCACCTACATCCAAGATACATCTGGAACAGAGTGTGAACTGAATCTATAATATTCCTTATTGTAGATATTGGTTTAGATAAGACAGTGCTTGGCAAAACTCTGAGTGAAGTAGACAATCCCCAACTAGATCAGGTTTCTTGGAGCCCCATTAAGCCTGACCTTGAATGTCTCCAGGAGTGGGGCCTCCCCCACCTCCCTGGATGACCTGTTGCAGTTTTCCACCACCCTCACTGTAAAGAGCTTCTTTCTAATGTCCAATCTAAATCTGCCACTCTTGGTTTCAACCATTGTTCTGTGTCCTGTCACTACAGACCTTCTAAACAATCCCTTCTGTCATGGTATGGGTGTGACAAACACCCTAGAGTTGGTCCAGCCCCTGGAGTCTCTCCTCCCCCTCCTGTTCAAGGTCCAGGAGGGGTTGAGGGGCGGGGGCACACCACGTGGCCCCAGGACCCAGGAAGACCATGGGCTGCACGTATGCATGGGGCTGTTTTGAATCAATTGGTCAGCTAGAGAATGCTGAATGCCTATTGGACAGTTTCACGCGCCCCCTAGGGTATTTAAGCAGGGGTCAGCGGCTGTTAGGAGCTCTTCTTCGTTCTCCTTCATCGTTCTATCGTCTCCCTGTCGTGGCTGTGAAGAGTCCCAGCCACGTGCAAGGCAGCAGGCAGCAAAGCATAGCAGCTTTCCAGAGAAGTGGCAAGACTAATCCCCTTCTCTCTCTCTCTTTCTCTCCCTATCCGGGCTAAGTCGGTCCTTTCCCTTCTTCCTCTTGGGTTCAGGAAGGAGCGTTGTTTCGCCCTTGTGCCCCCACGGGTTTGTAGGCACGGCTGGGATCTACTCTGTTTATATACTCTCTGTTCCCTAAATTCTGACTGTTAAACTGTTTTACCTGGCGTTTTGAGCAACTTGTGCGTTTGTTTTCTGCCAACCGTGAATCCAAAGAACGCCGGGGGCACCAGGACCCCCCTCCGCAGATATTGACATTAATTAAAATGATATCTCGTGACACCTTCTTAGCTTCCTTATAAGCCCCTTTCACGTACAGGAAGGCTGCCACAAGGTCTCCTCTGCACCATGTCTAAGCATCTTTCAAATCTCTCCAAGGACAGTGACTCCATCACTGCCCTGGGCAGCCTGTTCCAGGGCTCGACAACCTTCCCAGAAAAACCTTTTTCTAATACCCAATCTAAACCTTCCCTGGCACAACTTGAAGTCATTTTCTCTCACATTGTCACTTGGTACTTGGAACAAGAGACCAACCCCCACCTGGCTACAACCTCTTTTCAGGGAGCTGTAGAGAATGAGGTCTTCCTCCAGACTCCTTTTCTCCAGGCTGAACTGTAGGTCATCAGCTGCTTCTAAGAGGACTTGTGCTCTAGACCCTTCATCCACTTTGTAACTCTTCTTCAGACCTGCTCCAGCACCTCAATGTCCTTCTGACAAAGAAGGCCCAAAACTGAACCCAATACTCAAGTATACATACAAGCAGGAAAAAGTCACAAATGTCAAAGGCATCTCAGATTTTCCTTAAAAGAGAGGTTCTTTCATAATCCTACAAACAAAAGGGATCTGGGAAACTATGGATCTTTATTATAGCCGAAATTTCTGTTAGTTGAACTCTTTGCTCTGGAGCATCCTTAAGCATCTTTCAGAGTGTCAGGGGCAACAGTGGGACATCAAGAGCCATAATTGCTGTGATGTAGTTATGGTTCCATAGGATCACCCCAAATATTTGCTGAAAGTTGAGTTTTCAATCACGTTTCAGTTCTTTTTAACATTTAACAAACACAGTATTGCAAAAGTTAGAAGATACGAGAGCCTGGTCACCCTCCCCTCCTCTTCAGGCTGCTCCCACAGCTAGTAAGGAATTGCCATACTTACCATGTCCTTATTTAATGCTCCAGTCCATTCTTCATGCTCCCTTTGCAGGAGACGCCAGGGCTTTGAGACAGGTCTACCAGCAGGTGTGCTGGGACTCAGGCACACTGGGAAGGAATACAAATACCAGTTAATTAAATCTATTGTTAAAACAAATTGCTTTTTGCTGGGGCTGAGTCATCTGAAAGCGTTTAACTAAGAGAATGTTTCATTTCTGAGGGCAGACTGCCATCTTCATTCAGCAGCTCCTTACTCTTTTCGTTTCTCTTATTTTAGAGAGAGCAGGGAAAGAACTGAAATAATAGTAAAAAACAAACCCAAACAGTCCAAGTCAAAACTCTGAACTCTCCCTTAGAAAGAGCAGCTTTTAGGGGGAAAATCCACGATTCTAGCTCCTAGAAGGAACAGCAGTAGTGAACAGTGAGATCTGCAGTGCAAGAACCGTAGCGGTCTGTAGGCACGGAACATTGTCCGCAAGAGAGCGCTGTGGTATCAGACATACACTGAGTGCCTTGTGACCACCCAAGGCGGGGTTCCCTCTAGGGAAACAAGCAGGAAAGCAGCAGAAAGCCGAGTTTTCTATAAAGCAAAGCAAATATAATGGAAGGTCTTCCGCTGCTCTGTACTCACTGCCCACTCAAGCCACGCATCCTTTTGTCTCTGCACGTCACAATCAGTTACTGTGGTGGATTTCCTCTCAGGCAGTTTCTTCGAATCCCAGAAAAGCCTGTCCTATTAGATGTTGGATGGATTAGACAGATGGGAGTTTGTTCAAGAGACACCTTCAGGCCCTGTACGCTGTCTCCAACCTTGTTCCCAAAATTTTTCTGCTTCTCTCCTTCTGATGCTTGCGTATCCACACCAAGATCACCTTCTGTCTCTTAGAACTTGTCTTTGCTATATTCTAAAGCTCAGCCTAAACTTTCTCATCAGTCTAACAGCTCTGAAGCATTTTGGTATGGACATCTAGCCTGTCACCTCCTTTAACTCCAGCCTTGCCAGACTCTTGTACAGAACTGACTCATCCAGGGTTAACCAGACCTGTGGAAGAAGCCACCTTGGTGATTAGTGCAGAACCTTCAGCACGTGACTCTAGAGCAACTCACAAAAGCGGCTTCTGCCAACGTCCATAAAATTTAAAGGCATTTAATCATCTGCTTTATTGCCGTAACACTTTGCCACCAGCTTTCCATCTCTGTGTAGTATGGGTTATCGTATCCTAACTACAGGTCACACTCTGCACTCCTTAACTGTCCAAAAACTAACTGCAAGACAATTTCATGTCATTCTGACTACATGATGCTGAGATGAGGTGCTCCACAGACAGGCCAGAGATCAGCCTAAGGGGGAAATGGAAGTACCATTCATTTGGGGTGGTTAACCACAAAACACCTACCTGCTTTGCTCGCTTAATTATCGTTGAAGGGACACAACTGGGTGTGGTAAGAAAAGCTTCTCATCTCCTAGCTTTTGTCTTGAACCTTGTCCCCACTCAATTCCAGCTTCGTTTGCACTACCTAAGAGGCACTTGTGTGGCTGAAACCTGCCTTGATTAAAGCCTCACCTGAAGCCCTCTTCCCTCCTGTCCAACAGCCAGCCATGATAAAACATAGGCTAGCAATGCCTAGAGAGACAGAGAGCAGCATGTAGTGAGTGACTCTGTTGGTAACAGCAACTACCTAGTATCAATTGTGCCAGGCATTTCACCTTCCAGCTATGAAAAAAAGCTTTGCTGATACAGTAGCAACAAGGAGTGCAGAGAGCTGTTGCCTGATCTCAGATGTGCAGCACAAAACAACTGTTCCTACCAACACCTAACACCTAATGGCTGTGAAGGTGCTGTGAAGAAATCTCAGCAGGCTTGCTACTTCCCTGTCCTCAAAGAGGAGCAGGAAGAGAAAGCTTAGACACTTCTCTTGGCCTGGCAGCTTGTCAGCACTACACAGCCCTTCCCTTTGGCTTGCGAGGATGTGTGGAGGATCTCCTTAGTCAGTGTGCAGGAATCAGCCATTTGAAGGCCAAGCCAAGTGTCTGCAGCAGGGGCCAACGAAGTAAAAGCTTTCCAGCTTTCTAAAGGGAAGTGGTGGGAAGGAGCCATCTGAACAAAGACAGCAGTATGAACACCTCTGGCCATGAGGAGGGCGTGGTGAGCTCCTGAAGCTGATTGCCCCATCTGCTCCCGGTTTTGCCAGCATGCCTCCCCCAGTTCAGCCAGCATTCCAGCACTGCAAAAGGAAAGCTTGCTTCACTACACAGCTGGTTTGCTGTAGGCTCTGGCAAGCAAGGCATGACTTTCCACTTACCACAAAGATGGAAGCAAGTCACTTTCCTCCCTCTTTAGATGGAAAGCCTCTAAATGGCAGACCTGCAAGGGGAGTCCTCCTGCTTCTCAAGCAGCCATCTTGGCAAAGCCTGCTTAGTCCCACTCCAGTGTGGTTTATTGCCTTCAGCTGAGATCCTTGGCAGGTGCAGCCTGCCAATACCAGCTGCAAAAATCACAAGCTGCTCCTAGAGGTTGTGGTATGGTCCTGGTGCATTGTATCCACTCCCTCTGGCAGCTTACAAGCCCATTTATGTCCCTCCCAGGGTTTAAATTCTCATTTACCTGAAAAGATGGTTCTGGAACACAAGCTGTACTGGCCCTCAGGTTTCTCTTTGATGTCTGAACAACCTTGGTTAATTAAATGGACATACTGTTGTGGGTCTAGGACAAATTGTCCTACCTTAAAGCTCCCCAGAGTCCCAGGGTGATGGGCAGTCTGTCCCAGGATATTGTAATGTTTCTCTATTCCCTGTTCTTGTATCTCTCAATGTTAGGAGAGTTCACAGGCAGTTCTCTCTCTCTTCTCCCGGCTCACACACCATTATTTCCTGGTTTGTGGGGGAGAGAGGCCTTCTCCTAGCCTTGGCTGGCAGGGTAATTTTTTGCTACAGCCCCGGGCCTATGGTGGGTATTTGGTAGGCCTGGGCCTAGTGGGTAAGCAGTTTGGTCTACTAAGGCCTAATGAGGCTGAGAAGTGTGGGATAGGTTTTGGCTGCTTGAGGCCTAAGGCTTGGTAGGCCCAAGTGGAGAACGGATTTATTTATATTTCCTTTATGTGTTTTAAATCTTTCGTACTATTTTTTTCAAAAGTAACCAAAAGCATTTTCCATTTAATTTCCAGTTCCATGTGAGTGTTTTTATTTCTCTCCCTTGGGGGTAAAACAGCTTTCTGCCCTTTCGCCCTGGGCAGCTCGTGGCTCAAACCTTGGACAACACAGACAGAGCTTTCTCTTTGCTTACAAGAGCAGTGGGAAAAGTCAGTGCTACAAGCACAGCTCTTACGCAAAACATGGGCCAGAACACTACAAGACACAGACTTAGATGCTGTACCACGTCCAGAACAGGGCAACAAAATGGGTGAAGGGGCTGGGGAACAGCTCTGATCAGGAGCAGCTGCAGGAACTGAGGCTTCATCAGTATTGCAGTCTTTGACCTTTTTGGTTTTTCACTTGCCCACACAATGGGGAGAAGGACATTTTTCACTTCAGCTGGAATATTAAAGATCATGTTAATAAAGTACATTGTTGCTTCTTCCAATATTGATGGGCTTGTTTTAATAAAGATTACTCCTTTTAAAATTTGATTGCCATACTTACAGCTGCTCTAGCAGATGAACTGTACCGTTCTAGAGTTCAGGTGAAGTTTCCTGCAAGGCAAGTGCCAAAGCACGTAGACTACCCCAAAAACTTAACATTCTCCTCAGGGGACTTTTAGGGGTGTCCTGGAATCGTGATCCCAGTGGCCGAGACCTTGTCTCACCTTTACTGGGCATCCTCTCTGTTTTTACTGCCCTCCCTGGACATCCTCCCTATTTTACTCTGCATTTCCCATAGAACTCACCACTGAGATTTCCAGCAGTCTCTTCCCTGTAGACCTCTTCACCGATCCCTTGGTTGTCTGTTCCCTGAGCAGTTTCAGGTACCAAATCACACATCCAATGCCAGCGGCTGCTGAAGGGAACTGATCATCCCATGTCCGTGAGGTGTGCTGCTAGCTCTATTCACCATCCATCAGTGGTGGAAGGTAGAATAATCCCAGAGTCCCCAGATTGCGTGGAAAATTTCCATCGTTAGAGGTTCATGTTCACAAAGGAGACAGAGGAGTCCTGTAAAACTTTATTTGAATGAAGAGAGAGTCCATGGAGCAGATCCCTGTGGTGTCTCAAACTTCTGGAGGACAGTCTCCTTTTATCCTAATTTCCTGGCCACAAGTATCCCTCTTCCCTTCCCCACTGGCTGAGGTACTCAGAAAGTACAGATTGCCCAGACTGCCTACTCCATGTTCTCCCCTTGCATCATACACCCAACATTCATTAAAACAAGGCTTTACACCTCCCCAGGCAGAGAAATTCATACTCATTAGTTTAAGCGCTATCCTAAAAGTTCCAAAGTTCAGGTTGTGTCCAGTTACTCCTGGTTTCTGCTGTCTTCAAAGGACACCTTGTTAGTTCAGAAAAAGATCTATGGGGAGGGCTTCAGAAATGAGGTATAGGCAACAAGGCTGAGGTCAGATTGCTGAGATAACCTAAGCTGTTCTAGCCCAGTTTCCCAATAATTTGCTACTTGCAAGGCTACCTCCTGGTTCCTCTCTTGGTTATCTCAATCTCTGTATAGCAGCATCTTCATTTATAAAGACACATTCTATCTCTATCCCATCAATCTCTATCCTATCTCCAGCTTGAAAATCAGGTAGCAATCTACTCAAGATTCTGTAACCCATTTTATGAAGAGAGGTAACAACTATCAATATCATTTCCAGCTTTAAAGTACAAAAGCGGGGCGGGGGCAAGGGGGTAGGGAGTGTTACTCTCTGCTGCTGTGATTCAGAGGTTTCACACTGTGGCAGATTTTGGAAGCTATTAAAGCTACTACATGCAGAGACTGTTTGCTCTCCTTATTCTGGTTATTATTTTACTCCACCCAATGTATCCACATGTGAAGAGCCCATTAAGATGGCAAAACAAAATCAGAAGTAAAATACAGATCTAAGCCAAAAGACCTATGAAGGCCAAGGGTGATTTTTTTTTTCCTCTTCATTTCTGCTGCTGCCTTTCACTCACAGCAATTTGAACGCAGAAAAAAAATACTCTTTTGTTCTGTAGATGAACTGCAATTTTTAAGTTCGACCAATTGCTGGATTAACTACAAGTATCTTTAGACACACAAAATGATCTTACCTATATGTATATATACTGTAGCATACATTGGTTAGCATGAAGATACTACCTACTCCAGTAACTTTTCTGATTTACAAACACTAAATATAATCTAATCTCAGTTAGAAAAGGTTAAGACTAGAATACCAACAGGTAGATTACTGCTAATAGCAACTGTTAACTTGTTTGGTTAACTACAATAATCTTACTCAGTTAAAGCAGTTCTAATGACTTACTGGTAACCTGAAGTGCTGAGTTGTGTATTAGCAGACAAAAAAGATGCCCACCTCACATCTGTCTTTTACTTTAGTAAGTCACTGTGAGAATTAAGTCTTTCCAGCTAGAACTGACCCAAACAACCATGCTAGAACTAACTGAGGCACTTTAATCTTACCATATTTTATTAATCTTGCCTAATGTGTCAGGCTGACTTTACTACTGTATGAGGAGTATATTTGACTGCCTGTGGCTAGCATGTTTCCTCTTATTGCTCATAATGATGGAGCTTGTCTAGCGTTTCCACATGATGGTAACAAGTATATTGGAGCAGACAGCTAAAACACAAGCCAGAAGTAGGCTCATCTCTACACAGAATCAACACATAGTGGCTGCTGAGATTTCTTCTGTTGGCAAAAGGTATCCAGGGGACAGAACTCCTTACACATAGCTATTTTAGGCTTTAGTATAAATGGCAGTCACTGTAGCATCTAGGCACTAAGATAATAGTTTATCAAGAGCTAATAATTAGAGTCTTTCCCACGATTACTATGAGTTTGTCCAGGTGAGGAAGTTAGCACTGTGCAGCAGGGTGTGAATTTACAGTGTTCTAACTGTTCCACATTCATATCAACTACTGACATTACTGATAAGCTGGGTGACTCTTCAGTTATGATAGGAAAAACGTCTGCCTTTATCTGCTTGAAACCGGCGACGTGCGCTGCAAACTCGCACCACACCTCTGCCAGCTTCTACATAAGGACAAAGTCCAAGGAGTAGTTTCAGAACTGACAAAATCCCAGAGTAAACTGGCAATGTTTTAAAACAACATTACAGCAAATTCTTTTGGAATCTGCTGGTATTCTTCCCAAATAGAAAGCTACACAGAACATCATTGTCTCATTCTCACAAAAAGTAAAAAAAAAAATTCTCACAAATGTTCAACTCACACCAACTGAACAAATTACTTGATAGAAATAACAGTTCTATATAAGCAGTACATTCTGATTTGGCTAGACACAACTGTGGCAGCTTTTAAACAAGCATAAAATGATTAGAAGTATACTTGGCTGTTTGGTTTTAGTGATAGTCACAGTGTGCTTGAAACGCTTTGAGTTGCAACCAGCATAATTTAGACCTGCAAGAGATGCAAGTTCAGCACATATGCACTTTATGGCAACAGTGAGTAAAAAAAGTCCCTTTCATCAAAGAAGTAGAGTGAAATATCAAAGTGTCTACAAGGCAAACAAGAGTATTAAGATGTCACACTAACATAACAATGTGTATGCGTTTAAGCACATAAGTCAATTCATTTCATTTTCACACTCAGGAAATCAACACCATGATGAGGTTTCCAAGCAACACAAATGGAATCAAGTATCGACAGTTTAGTCCTCTCTCCCACAGAATGTAAACTACTGATAATATTAACTTAGGCATTTCCTTGTGATCTCCAGCATTGAGTTTCTAGGCTGCACTGTCCCTCCTCCTCCACATAAGGAACGTTACACAACACAACACAACACATGTAGAAGAAGACAAAAGGTTACAAAGTGCGGCACTTTGAATAAATGCAGTCGTCCAAAGGCCAATGTTGCAACAGACAAAGGGAATGGAAGTTTGGCTGTGATCTTCAAGAGTTTACTGTAAGAATATAAAGAAAAAAAGCCATTTTGGTAGCCATACATGCAGGAGAAACATAAATCCAACACTTGACTTCCAAAATGTCATTTGTAGATGTCAAAGATCTGTTAGTTTTTAACACAGAACAAATAGGTGTCATGGGCAATAATAACTGATGCATAAACAAGAGAAATTACTCCCAAAGGCTAGTAAATGTCATTAAAAATACTCATATATTAATTTAGAAATAGGTTTTCTGGTAAATTGTGACAAAATGTGTTAGCAGCAGGGCTGGAACTATATGACCTTTAAAGCGCCTTCCAACCCAAACCATTCCATGATTGTAGGATTTGAGTTAAGAAGCACCAGTCAAGAGAGCAATCAACATTGGTTATCATTAATTTTCTTTCAGGAGGCACTAATTCTATACTGAAGAAGAAATGCTCTATGTGTCAGCAAAATCAAGCACTCAAAACTTCTTAAATCCATTAGGAAGCACGTTACATTTCCACGAGTGTGCTCATAAAGGGGAATGACAAGAACATCAAGTATTTAATGATTTGAAATTCACTTTTCCTTATAACTTTTTGACAATAACTGCTGAATCTATTGGGATTCTGACAGATTTGCAAGAATTTAGTGAATTTCTAAATTAAAAAAGCCACGTTAAAGCAGCCTTTATGCAACTGACTGTTCAGGTAGCAAACACATAATTTTTAAGTCAATCGGGTAAATAGCAGCGATTTTCTCCGCTTTGCTGTACTGCAGCTGATTTCCATATATTTGACCCAGTCTTTAAGATTTAACCACACAAATTTATGAATCTCTTTGTAGTCTGTGCAGCATGAATTAAGTTTTACCACACAAACAAAAGTAGGGAAAACAGTGAGAAAACAAAGAAAAGGGGGGGATTAGGCTATAGTACCTTGATTTAATTTCAGAAGTGCTTGAATTCATGAGGATTTCTAAAATGCAGACAAGGATAAGAGCTGTAGATCTACACGGATCAGGATCAAGTCTAACATCATACCTGCAAAAAATGGTTTAAAAAGAACTTTACTTCTAAAGTAGGTTGCCAAAATAAATAAAAGTTGAGTACAAACATTTCTGACAACACACATGAAGTGTATATGGTGGCACAGCCTGACTTTAAATTCTTTCTGAATCATTGCTTCCTTCAGCATATCACTGATTCACTTAACACCTATTTAGAACATAAACCAGACTGCATTAAAAATACCAATTATAATTAACAGAAGTCTTTAATACTGTAAGGTAATAATGCCATTTTCAGTATCTTCAAAAGGTTCACAGGATGTTGGAAGGGACCTGTGGAGATCTTCCAGTCTAACCGCCCTGCTGCAGCAGGACCATAGAATCTAGCACAGGTTGCACAGGAACACATCCAGACAGGTCTGGAAAGTCTCCAGAGAAGAAGACTCCATAATCTCCCCAGGAAGTCTGCTCCAGTGCTTGTGACTCTTACTGTAAAAGGAGCTGTTCTTCATGTTGAGGTGGAACTTTCTATGCTGTAGTTTACATCCATTGTCCTATCACAGGACACAAGTGAGCAGAGACTGTTTTTTCTTTCCTGACACCCAACCCTCATATATTTATAAACATTTATCAAGGCCACTCTCAGTCTTCTCCTCTCCAGACTAAAAAGCCCCAGGGCTCTCAGCCTTTCCTCATCAGGCAGTGCTCCAGTCCCTCAACCACCCTTGTAGCCCTCCATTGGACTTTCTCAAGTAGGTCCCTGTCCCTCTTGAACTGAGGAGCCCAGAATTTGATACAATATTCCAGGTGGTGCTTTTCTTCCACCTTACTGGCAATTTATGCATTTACCTGAGATTTTTTAACCAATAAATTAAAGATGGCAAGTAGAGCAGCACAATCCAAGTGAGTAAGTTGAGAATTGTAACATGCATCTTAAGACTGTTGAGGGCTTCAGCAGCTGTTGTAGTGTTAGAAAGAGACTGTGTTGCTTTTAAGGTACTGTTCATCAAACTCTGGGGTTTTGCTGTTGACATACACAAGTTCTGTGAAGTTTCTTTTGAGCAGTCCGAATCCTGAAAAAAGAAGAGAGGAAAAAAAAAAAAAAACCATTCACATGTAAGAATCCATGCTGGGGAGGAAGAGGGGAAAATTGCCACACTGGTAGCATACCAGCTCTGATTTATTAAGAAAATTGGCAATTTATCTCTCACAAAGCCATCAAATGCGAAGCTCAATTGTTCAGTTTAAAAGCATCTAGGTTTAACCAGAAATTTCTCTTACACTAGTTGTTTATATGTCTTTAGAAGAATAGAATGGAGATGCCCTGACACCAGTGCAGTGATAAGAAATGGCGTTCCTGGAAGAACAGAATAAAAGGAGTAACAAAGCATGCAGGTGAAAAATCACAAACTCATAGGAAAAGATACAGGAGGTAACGTAACCGGGAGTAAAACATTTGCTGGAGGAATAAATAACAAAGATAAACTAAGTTGGCAGATGCTAACCTCAAATGACAAAGACAACCCACAATGGAACAACATCCCCCCAAATTATATGGAGATGAAAGAAGAGGATTTAAAACTAAAAAAACACAAACCACTCAAAAGAAACCCAAAGCAAACTGTCAAGTCAGACTGCTTTCAAAATTGTGTTTGCAAACAGAATAGGTGGTAGTTGTCCTATACTTGTACCCACACATGCTTACATCTTGGATCCTACTCCTAAGAGTAACTGAAAAGACAAAAATGCACAATGCATGGAACCCAGTCCTGCTTTGCTCCTGTTTCAACAGCACAACCTAATACTGCCAATGCATAGCTCTGCCCAATAACTTTTGGTCACGGTTTTGACCAGAAGCAGGAAACTGACTTACCCCATTAAGCAGCTTTTGTTCTGCTCTTACATTCACATGTAGTTTTATAACCTGTAAGACAGACAGTTCAGCTTTCTTTAGTAATGTTTTGTCAAACAAGTGGGAAAAACAGGTAATTTGGGCAAGTTATTTATTGATCTTTTTTATGATTGGATGATTCTGGGGCCGCAAAGGGCCATACAAGAACTCCAACTTTTTTCATTACCAGCAACCAAAGTGCCCTCTTAAGGAAGGAGTGCCAAGGTCAAAGAAAAAAAGATGTGCTCTGCTTTTTCCCCTTACATTGTGCTTGACAGAGAACACAGAATGGAGAATCTGTGTATTCCTCATCTTCCTCCTCCTTCCTTCAGCTCTTCTTCACTTTTTGCAGAAACCCATCCTACGTCAGAGATTTAATTCAGAGGGAGTAGCGCTGGCATGGGAATGTCCTTCACACAGTAATCTTGTGTCACAAGAGTTCAGTTGGAGGTAGACTTGTTCCTCAGGCTGTGTTTTTTTTAAGCTGCCACTTACCTACCTTGAACCACCTGTAAGCTACTCTGATTTGTGCCCTCACTCCCAGATACATGCTCCAGTCCTTCCCTAGCAGCTAAGTATAGCAGCTCACTTAGCAGCTACAAAACCAGAACAGTTAGAACATAGAAACTGAATGGTAGGGACTACATATGGATTTTTGTGGCACTAGCCAAGAGATAAGACTGGACATTTGTCCTGGTAGGGCATAAATCCTGCCAGATTAGGTCAAACCCCTGCTCTCCTCCACCTGTTGCAGGTCCAGGAGTTGATGGATTTGAGCGAACCAATCAAGGGTTTGGCCCCAGCAAAGCTGCAAGGCCTAGGTACTTAGCACCATCAAGTCAGTTGTCTTGTGCTGCCCCTCAACATGCTGGGGTGGACAGTTAGGCACAGGACTTTGAATTCATTGGCCAAAACAATGGGTGCTAGTGCCTATTGGCCAGTTTCACTTTCAAAATAGTGTATTTAAGGAGGGTGATTTAGAGACCGTTGTCTCCTTTTCCTGCTGCTTTTACCAGGCCCAGAGGTCTATTCACAGCTCTTTCACAGCAGTCGTGTTGCAGCACCTTGTGCAGTTTGCACCAGCAGCCTAGATGTGTCGCGGCTCTTTCCTCCTCCTCTATCCGGAAAACTTTGTATCCTGCACCACCGATTGGTGAGTAAGACCCCACAGGTGTAGTTAGAATTTTCCCTGTTACCAGGTTCCTATTTTCCAAGTTCTGACTGTTTAAGCTGTTTAATTACATGTTTATAAATACCTTTTATGTAATTGGTACCTGTCGACCAAACATCCAAAGAATTTCAGGATTTTTTTCTGATTTTTCTTAATGTTAATAATAAAATTAATATTATTCAATAAATTATTATTAATAATTAATAACTTATTATTAATAATCAAATCAACATAGAGGAAGACTATCCTAATTCTACACTATATCCATCCTATGATATACAGAATCGTAGAATGGTCTGGGCTGGAAGGGACCTTTGAAGGTCATCTAGTCCAAACCTCTCTGCAGTCAGCACCCCCAAGTCCCTCTCTGCACGACTGCTTTCTATCACCTCATCCCCCAGTCTGTATTGATAATGAGGATTGTTCCTCTTACTCCACAAAGACTTGTGAAAAGTCTTTAGAGAGTAAACACAAAAAAAACCCCAAATATCTGACAGCATGTTCCAAATCCTCCCTTTCCTACAGTTTCTCTTAAAGTCTTTGCTATTATTAGTTATTAGTCTTTGCTTATCCATCAGTTAAAAATCACAATTAAATGCATTATTGTTGTGGGGATATGAGACCACGCTTTTCTTTTGAAAAAAACATAAGAACAAAATAATTCTAAATATCACAAGATTGTTAGAGCCTGACCAGATTAAAAAAATAAAACCAAACCAACCAACCCCTATTTTGAGCATGTGAATAATAAAATTTCTTCTAAGTATAAAAAAAAGGGTAATCTATATTTTTAACATGGTGTTAATTCAAAATTATTTGCCTGGCAGTACCTTAAACAAGTACTGAAGGTAAATAAGAAATAGAGCCAATGCACCACAAGTGGTCCAGCTAATCAAGCAAAGGGGTAACACCCCACAGAGTCTTCTGGGTGTAATCAATTTGTCATCTTTCCCAAGTACAGTAGGCCTGAAAAAAAGAGAAAACTGTTCTTAAACTCCTTTAACAACATCAAAATTGCAAAGATCAAATGTTTGTAAATGACTGAAAATAATAAATTGCTCCTGACTATTTATTAAACAGCGTAAAAATAGAGGTAGACATATTTGCCTACTACTCTATAAGCTACTAAGTCCAACCCCCCCACTTTCTTATCAAATGAATTAACATAATCACCTTAGACATTACATTCTGCTGGTCATACTAGATCATCGCACAGCACTGAGCAAAAAATAAAAATCAAGTAACTACCATTTTCTTTAGAGTAATTTACAGAAACTGGTGTTTTGAAGACATTCAGGACTAGATCAGTCTCTGTGTAAGGTACTGAAATAGTGTAAGACAGGCAAATAAAGTCATCTTATTTCCCTGCCTCTGCCCAAGACATTCTCACAGTTTGCAAAAAAATTAAAAACTTTAATGAAAAGAGTCTGAGCCAGGGTAAAGCCCTTAACAATGTACTAAGAGTAGTTAAGAAGTTTACCACTTCATCACTTGAAACTACAGTGAAGTTTTTGAGTATCCACTGTAATTAACAAGACGGCTAAGAATGAAACAATCTGACATGACGTCTGCTATTTGGTAGAATCAGAGCAGAAACACTGCTGCTGAATCACAGAGTGGCTGGGGTTGGAAGAGACCACCAGAAAACACTACCCAAATGAAAAAAAGGAAGAAGAGATCATTTAGCAAATACGTTCTGAGTAAGGAACATCCTAACCAACTTTCTGAAGGCAGAGTTGCCTCAAATCTAGCAAAGGACTATTACCAGTGTGAGAATAACCAAGCCATTTAGACAGCTAAACTTGTTAGCCAATTGAATAATTTATTCTTTCAAAATCTTTTTATCTTCCTTTTTTTAAAATCTCTTTACATTATTTGAATATTCATCTCTATAGGCAAAACAACTCTAGTGTTCTTAGTTCTATAAAATGAAACACTCTTGCACAAAGTGAAATTAAATCCCAAGAAGTTGTTGCAGAAACCTCTTTGCATCCTTCAATGCAGTTTATCCAGTATGAATGAGGACTGTAACATTTTCAATGCTTTCAAAATACAGACATTTATTTTTTGAGCTCCTGAAAAGGAATTCAGTTCCTTTCTTTTCCCCAACAAGAAGCTGAAAACCTTCATTAACAGCTGGTGAAGGAACCAAGAAAGCCATTTCTGTTCCCTTTTGGAGATGTGCAATGAGGCAATCCTCTATCTCCTTACCCTTAACACTGAGAAATCCAGGTGGTTAAATCCATGTATGAACTATACTGCAAAATATAATCTGCCCTAGTATTCACACTGAAGCAAACAGAAAAACACCCAACATTCATCTAAAAGAACATAATTATATAGCATAATGTTGTTTTACCTGATCAGAGTTAACCATAATGAAGAGAAGAGCCTCAGAGATGTAGAGAAAAATACTCCACTCCAGTAGGCAATGCCTGTCCCAAAAAGAAATAGCATCAGGGACACAAGGGGGAACCATGCATCCTGACTACTCAGTAAGGCAGCATCCACCTCTGGGAGTGACAGTGATTCCCATCTCTCTCTAAACCAGTTAAACCTGCCAAAAACATGAAAGCAGTATTACAGATCACTTCCAGTTGTCATTACACTAAGATATATAATAATCTATTCCTATTACTACAGCCTTTCAAACAAAAATCACAGTCAGGCACTCACAATGACTATAGAAAAAATATATATATTCCTCCCCACCAACAAGTTTAAGTAAAACTTCTGGTTTGGAAGTTGCCTTAAATAAATACATAAATTGCACAAACTCACCCCAGCAGAAAGATAACAATGCTTGTAAGAGGTCCTACTTTGTAGGGTTTAGCTGTCCTAACTAGTTCATGGGAGAAGTCTGAACACTGGCCTAGAAACCAAGAACAGAAAACATCTCTAGTTATCAGTTTGTCATTTTAACAAAGAAGACCCACAACAAAAAGTCAGTTCAGATAAAGGTCTCGGAGTTCACTTTCAAACAAGACAAGCACAGCTTGCTGCAGTACTGAAAGGCAGTGCACTTCATCATCGAGGCCCTAGGTACTTCTCCTCAGTACTGCTCCCTTCTTGGCTCAGCCTGGATTTGTGATTGGGATTGCTCTAAACCAGGTACAACACCTTGAACTTCGTTGAACCTCATAAGGTTGGCATTATCAAGCTCCCTATGACTGGCAGGCATTTCATCCTTCCAGCTGTACTGGGTTAACACAGCTTCACAAGCCTCTCTACCCCCACAAGGATGGGAGGGAAAGTAAGCCAAACACAAACCCCACTCTGGGTTGAGATCAGCAATACGATGAGACAATCCAATGCACAGTTCCCTTAGCCTATCTGCAGAAAAGCACAGCAAAATGCAGAAGCAGCAGCAGAAGCCAGGGACCCTCCCTACCCCACAACCCACAGCCTGCCAACTGGAAAAAGACCAACCCTCAAAACCCTCCCAAACTGGAAACAGCAACTGGAACAGAAAACCTCTCATGTTCCAATCTGCACTTAAAACCCCAGGACACTTTGCTGTAGCCAGCACTTTCATTTTGAAGCTGGCACGATGGCAACATGGGATTGAATACACAGCAGAAGATTCAACTCAACCCACGTTGCCAGCTTAAAAAAAAAATAAATAAAATCACAACATCTAACTAGTCTAAATTTCAACAGGAAATTGGGTAAGTAACATCTCTAAACACACGTGACAGAAAATATGCTTTCTAGAAAGGTACCTCTTGACATCAGAGTGCTCAATTGTCCTCCATAAGCAAGAAGAGTATTAGCAACAATGTAGGCAGGAAGAGCACCAGCATGGAACCTTATTATCTGAAAGACAGGAATACAAGGGATAACTTTCAATTTAAATGTACAAAACCAGGTTAAAAATACACGGTAAAATATTATCATGAAGTCAAGATGATAATGTGATAAGAAAATCTTTCTTAAGATTCAGATTCATCTCATTTTGATACTTAACTATTTGATAACAACCAGTATCAATTAATGTTACATACAGGAAATACTCAGATCTCTCCAACAAGATTAACAATCACATTAGGACTGAATCCTGTTTTTCTCAATCAAGGCAATTAATAAAAGAAAACAGTAGCAAGTTAATATTTTTTCAGTAAAATACATTTGATTTAAAAGGTGACTATCCAGGCAAGTCCTGCTTTTGGGCAAAGAATTTTTGGAAGCCATTTCATGTAGGTTTTAATTGGCTTTTCACTCTCTCAAGCCATGATTCTTCTCAAATGACACCAAAATGAAAACTCCTAGATGTCAATACATGCATTCAAATAGAGAAACTCCCCAGTAATATCCCAGCACTTACAGATTAATGGCTTTTCACACTCAGAAACTTCAGATGGCAAAGTCTATTTTTACTGATACCAATGATGAAATATACGCTTCATTGATAACCAAAGAAAATCTGTTGAAAATGAGCACATGGATCTACTTAGACTTTTTCTTACTAACTTTTAGTGGATGCCAAATGTATTTTAAAGTTTTAACACTACTCAATCATCCAGCAAAGAAGTGACCTACATTCTCAGCCTCCTGCAGATACTCCAAGCCTAACCACAAAGCCCAATGCTCAACATTTACATTAGCTTTAGAGCTAGAGGGCTTTTCTGCTCCTCTGAAACCTGAGGCCTGACATTTATCCAGCTGGAATGCCTTGCCAAGTGACAAGGTTTTAAATGATTACTGAATAGTGTTCCTGCTGGCATCAAGGAGGAATCTGAAGTGCTGTAGTAGGTGAGGGTCAAGGGAAGATTTCTGTAGGTGCTACTGACGTAAAAAGCAATCTAGTACTAGAAAGTTTTCTTACTTGCCCAAGAACCTGTAAGAGGGATGTCTTCAGAATCACCTTGATTTAAAAAAAAAAAAAAAAAAGTTTATCATTTTATGGAATGTTAAGCAAACCAAAAAACACTTTAAAGAAGCCAGTTTTAGTATTATTACTCCAGCAGCTGCAAAATTCTTGTAACATGCACTACATTTACCCAAAGGCCACATTTAGATTTGCTTAGTATTTGCTTTGATTAATTAGCTACACATTTGAAGACTGAACTATACCGAAATTGCATTGTGAGCTAGCAATTCTCCGGCAATGCAAACTTGCCTTTTTAAAAATCATATAAATTATTACTCACTTCATACTGACAGTCTGAAGAGGAGTAAATATTTAACTCTGGAACACCACTGTCATTTTCAGGCTGAGCAATATGCAGTTTGGCTGAAATCTCAGTAAGAGATGGAACCCTGAAAGAAAAACTTAAATATTAATTGTTGTCCTTACAATTAAAAAAGGCCAAACATGCATTAGTCTTTGATATGTGCAAGTAGAGCAGATCTAGAACACCAAGCTATGAGCAGAACTTCATTCTGTCACCACAAACTACATAATATTCTCCATCCACTGTCCTCTGAGCTACAAAGGGATATGGTACTAATAAGAACAGACATATCTAACATTAGCACAGTGCGTGCCAGAACACATCGATACACTGAGTGACACGAATGGGAAGGACAGATTCTCAAGAACTTTGTTTCCTGCAAGCATTATATTGTTAGAAAACACAAGGAAATAAAGAAATAGGGAGACATCCTTAAGATCTCAAAAAATTAACAGGGAGGACTGGTTTCCAGCCATCTGAAAAAAGCCCAAGATGTTCAACTGTGATTCATGAGCAACATATTCCAAATTGCATCATCTGATTTTGTCAGGATTATGCTGCTGAAGCAACTTTGGGCTGTTACATGATCCAAACCCTGGCTTAGGGGAAGAAGCCAGCATCCAGACTTGCCCACTCATGAGGGGTCCAAAGACAATGCTGAGAATTTCAGATCAGCAGATCTGACTTCCTTTCTGATAAAATTAATGAGAACTATTAAACAAGCAACTAGTAGATATGCTGAGGAAAAGTTAAAACAACTTTGTCAACAAGAACAGAAAGGTAAAAGAGGATGAGAGATGTAAAAGACAAAAACACTCCAGGTTGGCTTCTGTCTGATATCAGAATTATCACAACAGAATGCAAACGTTCTTCATTAACATATTATGAATACTGCAACTACTGAAGTCCTTACTTTGCTACAGTTATTGAGTCTTCATGTGACCAAGGTATATGCAGCCTGTAAACACTAGGTTTCATCTCTGAAATGGAAGAGAATTAAAAAACAGAAACTTAATGAACAACAAGATGTGACAACCGTCACCTAAAACTAAAATAGAAACAAAATAACAGCGGCAGATAGATCATCCTACAGAATCACTGGGCCTGCAGTTACATGGCAATTTGTGCAGTTTGTGTTGAACAAAAACTCAATTTCTTAACTTGTGCTGCTACAGGTAAAGACAGTGAGATCACAGCTGAAGGGCAGGTCAATTATCAGAGAACTATTGATTTTCAATACAAAGCTGTAACCTAATACACTTTTTTTGGAAATAAAGTCCTTTAGCATCCTATTCTATTTAAGCTTATGTAGCTCAACATTCAAATTCGAATTTCACAACTAGCCAGATGTGCTATTCTTGAGAAGGGCAGATTAAGACTTGATATTAGGAAGAAATTCTTCACAGTGAGGGAGATGAGACATTGGAACAGGTTGCCCAAGGATGCCCCTTCCTCTGAGGTGTTCAAGGCCAGCCTGGATGAGGCCCTTGAGCAAGCTGGCCTGGTGGCAAGGGGTTTGGAACTAGATGATTTTTAAGGTCCCTTTCAACCCAAACCATTCTAAGGCAATGCAGAATACTGTTGGAAGTTCAACTTCTCTTTGCTAAAAAGGAAGAAAAACAAATACATGAGAACTAATTCTACATTTTCTTTGAGTTGCCCTAACAAGAACTGAAGAGATACTAGCAGAGAGATTTGATTAGATTATAACTACTGCCTAAGCTCCAGTGCATGAGAGAACTTCTATTTCCACCAGCTTCAGTACTAAGAACTTTCCATAAGCTTTGTGGTTTTTTTTGTAAATTTGTACTTTAGAATATTTTAATATTTACCTTTGTGTGACTGGCAGTGGCTCTCTACATAAATTTTGAAAGCTTGATAAATCTAGAACATTAAAAAGAGGAATGACTTACATTCTCCAAAGAGTGGTTCAATCAGCTTAAAAAATGAAGTAGTTCTTACTTGGTGAAAGTGCTGGAGTTGTACATTGTGAAGTAAGCCACTTGAATTCAATAAGATTTTGCTTGAAGAAAGCCCTGCAAAGGATGTGTTGTTTTTACATATTAAAGTGATTTGAGAACTCACTATACAGATTTATTTTTCCCACCCGAGGACTTGTGTGCTTCTCTATCTGTTAGTCAAAACCCCTACATTTGTTAGCTACAGACCAAGAATGTAACAGACCAAGGAGTGAGAAAAGCAGTATTTACTTGAATGAAAACAATCCCCTAAAGACCTCCTGACCACCAGACTTGTTAGGCTATTTCATTATCCAAATGTTACATTTTGGTTTGTTTTGTTGGGCTTTGGGGTGTTCTGTTTCGTTTTGGTTTGTTCCCCAAAAGTAGTATGTTAAGACTTACCAAATGATAAAAGATGTGTCACAGGAAGCTGTACTGTTCTGGAATCCTTCCTGAAGAATTCACAGGCCAAAGTATACTGCAATTCAGGACATTAAATACAGATCCGAACCAAGCATAGGATTGTAAAGCCTTTGCACTTGTCAAGTTCTATTCATAGGCTCAGAGAGAGTTCAGGACACCATCAAATGCCACATGTCCACTCCCCACTGAAAGGACCTGACAGGTAGGTTGCCCACATTTTGTAAGTATAACTTCCAGGTTACTCCAGCTCTTATCCTTCAAAAGGCTATTTAGGCAGCTGTGAATGACTAGAATCCTGCTCACAGCCTTCCTACTCAGTTATATATATATATTTTTTTTTTTTTTTTTCCCCACAAAGGAGAGCGACTTGTCCAAACTCTGAATACGATTTCTTAAGCAAAAGAACCTTTTGTGTGTCTCCTAAAGTTTAACCATGCAAAAGCAAAGCAAAGTATTTAATGCTATGAATTTTAACATCTCTAGTAAGTATTCAGATCACTGGAAAACTATTTTCTGCTATTTGGACTGTAAATCCATACGTTTTTAAAAATCAGCTTCCAAAATTTAACATTGGGCTGCAATTTAGCAGCCTGTATTTCAGAAGTCATCCCTCTCCATCCGTGTTTATCCAGACCACTGGGTATTACTAATTTAACTGCAAGATGTCTCTGTCACAACCACCTGAAGACACACTCAGAGACAAGCATTTTAGTCGCTCTGGCTCTGAATTGTTTCTTGGGTTGTGGATTATTATCAAACTACAGATGTAGAGACTACATTTGTACTGCACAAAGGAACGTCAGATCTAGCTAAATTCAAGTTCACAGTCATGTGCCATTTTCAGAAGAAAAAAATTCTGCCAGACTCAGCTGGGTAATATGCTGAGTGTCCTTAGCTTCACTGCAACCATTCTTCTTACTGGGGTGCTGACGAGGCCTTGTTCTGGGAGATTCCAAACTATCAGACTCTGCACAACTCAGTCTGCCACACTGTGGTCTCAGAGCTTGAAGAGGTATCTGTACCAAGCTTCACCAGAATCCACAGGTGGTATTTCTCATTACCTACAGCATTCTCCATCACCCTGGATAATAGAACTGACTGTTCAGAAGGGTAAATATTCAGAAACGTAATCAGAGTATTAAATAAAACAAGGAAGAAGAACATTATAATTTCCAACAAGAACTCTAAGAACTGGTCTGAAGAGTGCTGCTATGTTTTAGGTACTATTCATGCCTTGTGCCTGGTATTTTATCAAATGTTTCTGAGTTTACAGAAAATGACAAAGTTACCTTCAAATCATACTGGAGTGTAGGGCTTTGATTTCTCAAAGTAACTTAGCAGATACTTAAGAGACTTCCTTTACATTCCATCAGAGCATCCAAAAGCTATGAACGAACTAAACAAACTAGTTCTGCATTTCTTGTTTGTTTAGTTGGGGTTTTTTACCTTATTGCCAGCTGCAGGTGGTACCTGAATGACAATGTGGGACAAAGAAGGGTAATCCTGAAGTTTCAGCAATACAATCTTAAGAAAGAAAAAAAGGGAAAAAAATATTAAGAAGAAGTCATTACTGAACACACCCCTTAGCTTGCCCCTGGCCAGTTCCCAATGCCCACCTCTGGTATCCCTCCTCTGGAATATGACTGCATGTTCCAGGGCTCAACAGACCCTTTTTTGCCTCCTAACATGTTCTCTACAATACCTACCTTGGTGGTTGGAAGTAACTCAGCTCTCCAGGATAAATCAGTAGCTTCCAGGCTGTAAAAATTCATGCACATTAAAGGATAAGCATATTCATCATGCAGACACTACATTATGACAGGAACAGCCTGCCCAGAGGGGCTGTGGAATCTCCCTCTCTGGAGATACTCAAAACCCATCTGGACACGTTCCTGTGTTGATCTGACATAGGTGATGCTGCTCTGGCAGGGGGGATGGACTGGATGAACTTTTGAGGTCCCTTCCAGCCCCTGATGTTCTGTGATTCACAGGCCAGCTTCTCTCTCTCTGGCTTCACATGATTTTAAATTGAGAACAAGTTTGAATCTCCTGCAATTAGCTACCACAGTAATCTGTCAAACTAGAATTATTTCAGATATCAGATACTGCAGCTCTTGATTTCATAAAAACAAGCTGAGATCTTTGTCGTGCACCAATCAGCAGTTATTGCCATGCAACTTCAGACACATAATAAAAACTCTCCAGGACCTAAAACAGCGCTACTACTAACTTAACAGTTCTATGAGCATCTTCACAACGTAAACACTACCCATTTTTCCCATCTGAAACATATAAACTGTAAACCCAAAATTGTGTCAGCTGCTGCAGAGCTTGCAGTTCTAAGTAGTGTGTACTTAATGTTAACTCACTGAACAGCAAGAGGTTTATTCAGTCATGATACATTAGGATTTCTAGAATACCAGGATTGTCCTATTTCTCTAAACAGTGTTACATGACTTTAGGACACAGTCCACAGCAAAATCACACCTACTAGATGAGGTTTTAGGTAGCAGCCCTGAACAGGCTCACCTGCATTCCATGATAATCAAAGGTTATACAAAGGACCAATAACCAGCTCCTCCTTCAATCAGGAATAAATAGTAATGACCTCTGGCTATCAGCTTGAGGCATACACCTCAGCACAGATTCCAGAACCAATTCTGTTCTAGCCCAATTACACCTGGAAACTTTTCCCTAATCTGAAGGGCAGACTGAATTTAATTGGAGCCTTTCTGCAGATGTAAGATGAGCCAGCATGTTAAACCCATTTTGTAACAACTGTAATGATCTGATCCAAATAATCACTGAATCATCCATGCTCCTCAAAGTTTTTCATATGAGGAAGAGAAAGTTCACCTGTTTTATTCTGCATTCCTGCAGCAATTTTGAGAAAACCTGTTCTTTGTTGTTTTCTTGTTGATATGGAAAGTGTAACTATTTACAGTAAGAATTTTACTTTGCTTCCCAGTCTCTTCCTAAGAAGGATATTTAATATACTTTGAACTCAAATGTCTCACAAAATCCATTTCACTAAAGAACAGGAACTGTTATACTCACCACATGGATGAATTACTGTCTGAACAGCCATAAATCCAGCTACTTGTATCCTGTAAAACCAATACCACAAAAGAGTGCATTATACCCATGTGTGACTGCATTTAGAAATACAGTAAAAAAATAGAAATTCTTTACTCCAAACAGTGCAGGAGTTAATGCTGATGATCTTATCCAAAATTTCTGTATGCTGTTTCTTCTGACAGCAGAGCCTTGGTGTAATTAACTTGTTTAAAGGAGAACAAACTCCCACTTTCATCTCGCTCCTTTTAAGTATGCCTAAAGCAGCTATCATTCAAGTGACCAAACTCTCCCTAAAGGCTATCAAATGCTGAATGACAAAACCAGTCTCAAATTCCCTCCATTATTTACGATGAAAGATATCCAGTAACTTTTTTTCTTCTTCCTTTCAGAATGAAGTCAGACTTCTTTGCTAACAGCAAGTAATAAATCCATAAAAAGTCTGACACAATCTTGAAACTGCAATTACAAAGATGGGAAAGTGATGCATACGAGTGAAGAGTGGGGGTTTCTAGGAACCATTTTCAGCAATTTCCATTTGCCAACTTTTCTAGTTACAAATCAATTCACTTCTATAAAAACAAATAAAAAGTTAAGCCTTACACGTGATGTAAAATTCTATTTTATAAAATAAATCTCAATTTCATTAGAGGTTGATCTTTTCTAACTGAAAGAAATCTCTCAAGGTACTGTCCTAAGCAGTCAAGGACTATTCTAGATTTTTAATATTCTACTGAAACAGGCTGCCCAGAGAGGTTGTGGAGTTTCCTTCTCTGGAGACATTCAAAACCCTCCCGGATGTGTTCCTGTGTGACCCAATCTAGGTTATCCTGCTAGGGCAAGGGAGGGTGGATTCAATGATCTTTTGAGGTCTCTCCCAACCTCTAATGTTCTGTGATACTACTCTCCTCTTGAGTGTTCTGAAGCAGTAGCATCATGATGCAAACACCTCAGACATTGTTCTGCACCTCATCTTCCTCCTCAAGCAGTTCTACACCTAAGATGTTGTAACAAAGGCAAAAGTCAGCCTATTAAAGAACAAAGGTATAAATAGTGAAGGTGCTAATGGGAAGGACAGTTAGAAAAGTGCTGATAATTTACAATCTTTTTACAATGGTAGTATGAACCTCTGTCATGGGGTGAAGGCAGAGATTTTGGGATGTCACCAGAGGACAGAGAAGTGCCATGTGCTGACAAGGCTCCCCCATACAACAGACTGACAGATAATGAAAAGATATCTGCCCTGTTCACTGATGGGTCCTGCCACACTGTGGGAAAGTACTGAAGGTAGAAGAAAGCTGTGTGGAGTCCCACACAGTGGGTTGCAGAAGCTGCTGAGAAAGAAGATGAGTCAAATCAGTTTGCAGAGGTGGAAGTCATCCAGCTGACTTTAGATGCTGCTGAGAGAGAAAAATGGCCAGGGACAGGCAGGATGGAACATTTTCTTGCCAGTACTCTAAAACACTCATGTAATTCCGAAAAGCATACTCATCCATCTTCAGTTTGCTAAGAGATTACCTTCGTTCTCTCAAAAATGTATGTTTTAGAGCAGATTTGGAAATGTTTTAATGTGCCTTCAGCTAAAAATGTAAGAACCACACATTATCACCCCTCTTCTCAATAGTGGAGACAACTGAGAAGTTGCTGTTTTCTCATCTGGCTTCCATTCACTTCCACTGCTCAGCAGCAGATATCTGTTGCTCACTTAAATTTTATTACGGCAAAACAAATCTTTAAACAACTTCTCCAAACTAGAAGTATGGCTGGATACTGGCAGCACTGAAAACAATTCCTTCTTTCAAAACCATCAATACAGAACTGCACTAAAATAAAGGAAAAAGTCATCTGGGGCTAGCCATCAGAGATTAAAAAATAAAACACCTGAGGTTCAGGTGGCACTGAAGGTTTCAGATTTTGAACACTAAGCATGATGCTAAAATGGGAGCAACACCTCCCACAATGTATTGGCTTGTGAATATAAATTCATGTCTGTCACTTCAACAGCTGCTCACTAAACTGTCTTAAAACTGCAGCAAATCTACATAAATAAAAAACAAAAAAACAAAAAAACCCAAAAAACTTTATACACAAGCTCCAATCACTAAAAGTTTTTTTTCTCACCAGCATGCTGTTTTCACAAAAAAAGTGACTGTATGATTTCCTGTGACTTGCAAGGGGAAAGGTGAAATATTTTCCATCAGAATCCTTCAAAGAAACAAAAAAGGGTGCTCATCAGTAAAACAAAACAACCAAACATAAAAACACAATGAGGAAAAATAAAGTTACTTACATTGCAAACTGAGTAAGTCCATTTTGAGGTTCTGATTGTAATCCACATGAAAGCTCCTAAAATGAAACATGTTTTTTTATACACTAATACCCTTATGTCCAAAATCTTCACTTTTGCTTACTGTCAAGGTCTTATCTCTCATCTCTAAATGGCATTAAAATGTATAAGCTTGAACCATCACTCGAGATTGCTCAAAAACACATGCAACATTAACCACCAGTTAAAGAGGAAACTGCAGAACCCTCAGATCAAATTAGGACATAATAACTATAAAATAAAAAACCTACAGGTCTTGAAGCAAAGCTCTCAAGGCAACAGAACAAAAAGCTGTCAAGAAACAAGTCCCCAGTGAACTGAGTTACAAGTACAAAAAAGTGGTAAAGGAAAGGAATCAAACACAATAATAAAGAGATCAGAGATATAGGCAATGCAAATCTTCATGCACAAAAGTTAGTATTTTTCTTCTGTGTAACTAGAGTAAGAGATTCATCACAGATATTTAGCTGTCAAGAGGATATCAGAAATAGGAGTATGTAAATACACATTTGATTGAAAGATACTTCTCCTTATTGCTAAAAGCTGACCCCCCAAAAAAAGGCAAGCAAACAAACAAGTCAAGTTCTCCAAAGTCTCTTGACACTTGTTCCAGCTGTTGGCTCCCTTCCTGGTGAAGTATTTTTTTCCTAGTATCTAAATGGAATTTTGTTGGCTGTAACTGGAATTTATCACCTGTTGCGCTATCACTGTGCACTCTGGAGAAATATCTGGCTTTACTTTCTCTCTGATCTTTCACTTGGTAGATGAAAACAGCAGCAGGAACCCTTTCAGCATTCTCCATGAGGAGAGGCTGAGGGAGCTGGGGCTGTTCAGCCTGGAGAAGAGGCGGCTCAGGGGAGACCTTATTGCTTTCTACAACTACCTGAAGGGAGGTTGTAGCCAGGTGGGCGTTGGTCTCTTCTCCCAGACACCCAGTGTTAGATAAGAAGACACAGCCTCAAGCTGTGCCAGGGCAAGTTTAAGCTGGATGTTAGGAAGAAGTTCTTCATGGAAAGAGTAATTGGATTGGAATGGGCTGCCCGAGGAGGTGGTGGAGTCACCATCCCTGGAGATGTTTAAGAGGAGTCTGGATGAGGCAGCTAGTGCCGTGGTTTAGTTAATTAGAATTAGGGGATAGGTTGATGATCTCAAAGGTCTTTTCAAACCCAGTTAATTCTGTGATTTGGGATAAAAAAACCCAGTTCGCTCAGCCTCCTTTCCTGTGTCACATGCCCCAGGAGCAAACCATCTTTGTGGTCCTCCACTCCATACTCACTTCAGTATTTCTCAATCCCCAAATGCCTTCTTACACTAGAGTAGCCAAAACTGGACACCAGAATTCAAGCCACCTTACTGTTTTGGCAAGAGCTTCCATTAAGGAAATTCCTAACCATGGTTTTCAAAAAAAGGTTCAGTCCACTTCGGCAAAGACAGGAGTACCCTCCAAAAATGCAGTTTAGCTTCCAGGACTCCATGCAGTCAACCTTTCTCACCTTCAGCTATGCACTCTTAGTAATGATGAGCAACTGTTAGTGTGTAGTTTGCTTTACCCTACCATGTCACTAAAAAAACCCAACCAACCAACCAAAAAATTGAAGTCACTGATGAAGCAGATCTGAATATTCAGTGAGTTCCATGAGCAGCACAGAACTAAAACAGTGTCTCTACAACACCCATTCTGCATCTCCTGCAAGCTTAGATCAGACTGTGCCTTCACCACCCAGCCATTCCCAATTTCTGAGATTGTCTGCTGGACACTTGGGTGTAGAGTTGACTCACAGAATTGACAGCTTTGTAAGGTACCTCAAGGATCATCTAGTTCCAAACCCCCTGCCATGTGCAGGGACATTGTCTAGTAGATCAGGTTGGCCAGAGCCACATCCAGCCTGGCCTTAAAATCTTCCAGGGATGGACTCCTCCTCATTCCCTGGAGTCTAAGACATGTAAAAATGGTATTTTGGCACTGCCCCAGTGCTGAAATCATATGAAAGCTGATAGTTCAGGTCTATAAGCCATATACAATTTTAGCAATGCCTGAGCAAGGACAAAATGTACTCCAGAGTTTTGTTAGTGAGAAGATTAAATATTAGCCAAGAAGTATGGCTGAATCCTATTCTAAGAACAATGCTGCAAACCTGTGAGTTCTGTGAAAGCTTCAGGATTTTCCTCAAATATCTTTGCAGGGTGTCTCAAAAAGTGGTGATTCAAAACAGACATCCTCTTCTTTGGATCCTCGGTTATCTGAAAAAAAAAAAGAACACATTATCAAATGTGATCTTAGCAGGTGGCACAATTTACAATCATCACATGACCAGGCTCCAAGCCTCAAAGTGTTCAAAGCCAGGTTGGATCAGGCCACAAGCACGGAATTGTCCAGGTCCATAGCAAGGCATTGGAATTAGCTGATTCTTTAAAGTCCCAAAACATTCTGCGATTTGAAGGTTGTTAGAAGACACAACACACTGATTCTATCCTAAATTCCATAATCTGAATCGTCATAAATAGCCAATCACTGCAATAGAGAAAACCTACATGTTATAAAGCACAGCTAAAACTCCTGGGTTTGTTTCTCATTGTGTTAAAACAGGCAAGGATATAAAGTTTCTAACACAAAGTTCCATTGAACTTGCTTTATCAACACACACTACTCCTTCCTGAAACAACACATGTATGCCACAGAGCTCAGGAAAAATGCTCATGTTTATATTGAATACTTTGAGTTCACCAATCCACTTTACTACACCGAGCTTAATGTTTCAAGCACCCAAAACAGCTGCAGAGCAACACCTGATTCACTTTGGTCTTGCACTGGGTTTTTTAGTTTGTTTGTTTTATTTTCCAAATCAAATTTTCAGGACTAATTTATTGTCTTTCTACTTTTCAGAACTGATTTCTGAAAAGCTGTACTCGCCAGCCCACTGACAGTCAACTCTGATGCAACTGCACCCCCTTTATAGCTCTCTAAATCACATGCTGAATTACGTACATCTAAGAAACTAGCAGAGTGCCCCAAGGAGTATCAAAATGGACACCTGGAAGCCTTCCTCCTCTGTGACTGGGGCTTTGCTCTCACCTATTTCCAAGCCCTTGGAATTTCATTGCAACGCACAGAATCACAGAAACGTTCCAGCTGGAACAGTGGCTCAGGATCATCAAGTCCAACCATTATCCCTACTCTACAAAGTTCACCCTTAAACCATATCCTCAAGCGCCACATCCAAATAATTTTTAAACACATTCAAGGCTGGTGACTCAACTACCTCCCTTGGGCAGCCCATTCAAACGCCTGACCAATCTTGCTGTGAAAAAATGCTTCCTAATATCCATATATTGCTGCAGAAGAGTTCAGAAAGAGACCAGAGCACAGTGGTGGATTTCTCCAACAGTTTTCAAAAAGGTAAGATGCAAAATATTTATTTGAAAAAGCTACAAATAACAGCATCTGGAGATAAGCAAATACTTTACTATTTTGGTCAGTACTATTTTCAGAAAAACACCACTATGATGGCAACATATGAGGCAGTTGAGGAAATACTCTGTCTGAGTTAAACTACCAGAGCTTTTCACCCTGAAAAAGAGAATCATAGAATGGTTTAGGTTGGAAGAGACCTCAAAGATCATCCAGTTCCAACCCCCCGCCATAGGCAGGGACACCTCCCACTAGATCAGGATGCTCAAGACCTCATCCAGCCTGGCCTTGAACACATCCAGGGAGGGAGCAGCCACAACCTCCCTGGCCAAACTGTTCCAGTGCCTCGCCACCCTCACTGTAAAGAACTTTCTCCTAACATCCTGTCTGAATCTCCCCTCTGCCAGTTTGAGCCCATTCCTCCTCATCCTGTCATTACAAGACCTTGTGAATAATCCCTCCCCAACCCTCCTGTAGGCCCCCTTCAGATACTGGAAGGCTACTAGAAGGTCTCCTGAAAGCCTTCTCTTCTCCAGGCTGAAAAGCCCCAACTCTCTCAGCCTGTCCTCATAGCAGAGGTGCTCCAGCCCTCTGATCATCTTCGTGGCCAGTCTCTGGACTCGCTCCAGCAGTTCCATGCTCTTCCTGTGCTGGGGACTCCAGAACCACACACAGTATTCCAAGTGGGGTCTGAGGAGAGCAGAGTAAAGGGGGAGAATCACCTCCCTTGCCCTGCTGGCCATGCTTCTCTTAATACAGCCCAGGGGCCTCATGTGCACACTGTCGGCTTCATGTTGAGCTTCTCATCTACCCAGACCCCCAGGTCCCCTTCCTCAGGGCTGCTCTCCAGCCACTCACCACCCAGCCTGTATTTGTGCTTGGGATTGCACCGACCCAGGTGCAGGACCTTACACTTGGCCTTGTTGAATTTCATGAGGTCACATTCTAAGATACACAGCTAGTAAAATCTGCTTATCTTGATGCAAAGCCAGCATTATGGAAGAAAAGCTCATTCTACACCACAGCAATGAAGTGTGAAGTCAATAAAACAGTAATTCTGACACGCTGGCTTAAAAACACTGAGCCATGGAAATTTCCAGTGGCTGGTACAAAGCAGCAAATTTCTCAGCATGATACAGAACAATCAAAAAAGAGTTTCCTGTATAAAAGGGTTGTATTTGCCCTGATTAGGCTATCTGGGATGAAAGAGAAGGGTGACAGGGAAACATACAGGAGGTGACATACAAACCTGCCTTGTGTTTTCATCTATGAGATCAAAAAAAGCTCTAATGGTGGCCAGGATCAACTCTTTACACCTAGAAGACAGTAAAAATAAAATTATATCTAGAAAGGAAGTATCCAGAGGAATAAAAGCAGACAGAAGAGACACCATCCTAATATTATGCTGAGGTTAATATAATATGATGACAAGAGAGAACAGAGGGATGTACTATCAGTTAATTAAGCTTTGCAGCATTAGCTTACCACACTATGGAGAGATGGTCTGTTGAGGCCCAAGCTCTAGGCACAGCGGAGCTCTGGTTGGGAAGGAAAGGTTTTGTCATTATTCAGTATTTCCAAACTCTAAGCAAGACTTTCTCCTCTTTATTTAAGTGAATCTGTGTAAATATTAAAAACAATTGTGTTTATCTTAAGAGTTTCAGGGACCAGGGTACAACACAATGACTTCTTCAGTCAAAGTATCTCCATCCCTGGAGATATTCAAGGTCAGGTTTGACAGGGCTCTGGATAATGTCTAGACGAGAATAACCACGCTTACTGCAGATGGGGTTGAATTAGGTGACCTCTGGAGGTCTGTTCCAACCCAAACCATCGTATGACTATAAAAATCTCAGATAGCAAGACTCATGGTCAAACGACAAATAATGTGGAGGAAAACAAAATTATTTTTCAAGGAGTGCTTCTCTGACTAATCTTCCTGTTTTAAGAAGTGATCAATGAAAGCTGCTGCTAAAATATCAAGGGCATCTTCAGCAGAAAGAAGGCTCAGAACAGCAAGAAGAACTGAACAGCCTTGAAGCTATTGATTTCTGTAAGTATACTGCTTGTATTGCACTTTAGGGCTTAGTAACATCAAAAATGCATCCCATAAACAGGGCTCATCACATAGCTGTATGACTTGATTCAAATAAGCTAGCAACTATTAGCATTAGCTAGGAAAAAAAACAAAACAAAAAAACAAACAAAGCAACACAAACAAACAAAAAACTCCCAACACCATAAACCAAAACCACAACCAACCCCAAAACTGTAAGAACTACATGAGATCTCATGCAAAATTCTAGTCACTAACCCTCAAGAGAAATTATAGTAGAGCAGATGCAGAGAGAAGTTACTAGGACAAAGAGAATGCAGAGTTAATCTTCTTAGCCTGGAAGAATTGGAGCTGAGGCTATTTATAGACAGCTTTCTGTATGACAGGGAGGTAAACACCACAGGAATGACACCTCTTGGAGATAACATTTCAAGCTGATGTCAGAATGAATATGTTTTAAAACTGACTTGTGCAGCAAATGGAAGTTGGAAATTGCAAATATTTTCTCTGATGGGAAGTGTTTTCCAGCTTCTTCCATGCAGGGAGCTGCTGATGGAGGTGGGTATGGAATGCCAAACCTAACTACTTTATGATGCCTCTTGATTAATTTTGGAAGAAGATGGAGGTTTGCAAAATCAGAAGATCCAGTAGATTCTTTCTATTACCAAATAGTTTCAAAAACAATGAATGTAATGAAACAAAGCTCCAAGCCAAAGCTTTCTCTTTATAACCAAACAAGTGCTCTACTTTTACATTGCACATATGTCAGTTTCCTATACAGACCTCTTGCAAAAACACAGGAAAATAAAGTCTTATTTCTGGAACTGAAAAAGTGCAAGAAAGCGGTGAGAGATAACCGCACAAGCGGCAGATAATTCAAATTAACACAAACACACACTTTTCCAGTAGACACTCATTTAAACATCAACTCTTTATGCCTTCATAACCACACACTATCTATTTTGTATTCTTAAATGTGGTGTTTTCATATTTAGTTACACTAAGCTGCACATATAGACTGCTGGTAGACAAAGATGCAGGGCACAAACAACATATATATAAAACATAAATAACATATCTAACACATTAATCAATCTAACAGCATCACACAAAGCCAAAAAGACAGTGTGTTTTTTTACCACAACAGATAAGGCACTGTCATGTTGACTCAATCTTGGTAGAAAAGCCAGTCCTGAACGAACTTGGTAATCTCTGAATCCTCCCGCCACAGAAAGGGTAGTTAAATTTCTTAAATCTTGGGCCTTTAGAATCCAATGATTGTTTACAGCTGTATAAAAATCTACAAAATATATTAAAATCAATCACAAGTTCCCTGTCAGTCAATTTGATATACCAGGAAAAAAAAAAAAAGCTACACAAGCATTTACAGTTTCTGCAAGTCCCCCTAGAGGCATTTGAGCTTTGATTATCACTTCTGACTCATATAAGGAAAGAAAATGATGGTTTTACCCCAAGGAGGTAGGAGTTAAGAAAGACAGATACACTTTCTACATCAGCTGAGCACATATAATGTTAAAGTAGCAAACCACAGATTTATTTGAAGAACAGCCACGACAGGAACAGCCAGCAATAAAGAACCACTCCATTGCAATCAGTTGAAGGGAGAAATGAATGCAAGCACAGTAAATCAAATTCAGTAGCTAAGGAGAATCTGTTCCTCTTGGATGTCACAGAGAACAGCAACAATAAACATCTATCCCCTTTCCTTCACCAGCTCCCTCCTCAAGAGCTATATGCAGCAGAACAATTGTGACTGTGCACAGCTGAGTACAAGCTAGCTTTTCAAGAGGTGTAGAGAACACATATTCTATATACAATACAGCATAACTATACTTTTTATACCACAGGAATTTAGGTGAGCATAAAATGCAATGTTTTGTGCAAATATACAAAACAGATCATTATATCTACATTTTGTATTCATTCCCCAACCTCTGGGGCACAGCAAACATTGTATTTAGTAAATTTATGGCCATACTACTATTCAAGCAATTCCTTTGATAAAGGATGCCATTACTGAGGTCAAATTTCATGTAAGGAGGAAGAAAAATGTGTTGTTTGCTGAAGAGCTTAAAAATTCGGTAGCATGCTCTTCATCTTGATCAAATCAGAAATTATAGAGAGCTCCAGACCCTGCCTCAAGTCCAGGCTCAAGTCTACATAAACCATTTTAGATTACTTTCTCTCAGTGTTCTCAATCACCTGATAATGAAGGAATAGGCTAATTACAGCAAACAAACTATATTTTGCAAGCCTTAGTAGGTATTCAGGCTTGAGAGGCTCAATTTAAAAAAAAAAAAAAAAATCAGATGTAATGAACTCAGCTGCAATACTTACCAGTAAGATACTCATCTAAAGGCATTACAGGTGCAGTGTGAGGTGTGGCTTGAGTAATGAGGAGGTTTATAAGCTCAGGCTTAAAATTCTTCAGCGTGAGCAGTGCTCTTGCTACAAGACCACCCATGGAATGACCTACAATTGCAACACTGGTCGGTGCAAATTCTTGACCCTTAAGCAAAGAGTAATTAGATACATCAAAAATAGATTTGGGATTAAACTGCAGTTACCACTTGTACATATTTTTTCCCCCCCTCGAGATTAACTTGCATCCTCTCAAGGACAACATTAACTAAGACCAACTCGACAAGTTCACAAAATGGATCCAAAATATAGTTGTGCCAACAGAAGCTCAGCATGAAGTTTGTACCTTCTAAGCATGAGAAACTTAAGCTTAGTCTAATTTCAGACACTCTTGGGGACATAGGGTACCAAAGAGTACCCTCCTAGAGAAAACTGAATCTCTGACTGGATTTTAAAGATCATCTAGTTCCAACCTCCCTGCCATGGGCAAGGGACACCTCCTCCTAGATCAGCTTGCTCAAGGTCCCATCCAACCTAGTTTTGAACACTTCCAGGTTTGCAGCCTCCCCAACTCCTCTGAGCAACCTGTTTCAGTGCCTCGCCACCTTCATGGGGCGGAATTTCTTCTCATCTAAACTGAGATGCTTCCAGTTTGAAGTCATTAGCCCCTCATCCTCTTGCTTTGTAATACATCTCTCTCCAGCTCTCCTGTAGCCCACTTCAATCACTGGAAGGTGATACTATATTAATATTGTAATAAACTAGGGAAATTTTACATCTCGGCTACAAAAAGGTGTAAGCTCTGCATGCATTTGTTTAGAAACACAATACAGAGCCTAACCAAAGCTCTGGCAGTGTCACAGGCATCACAAACCTATTGAAGAGCAGCAGTTCTCTCTTAGCATATTTAATTATCCACACACAAAGAAACACATTATCTATCAAGTCTTCCTCCCTTATTCATCATTTCTCAGTCATCCATCACAAAAGGCAGTCCAGACTTCCACCTCAAAAGAAAGCACATTGTCCAGCCTATGTCACTGCTCACCTTGTACAACTTCAGGATGACTTTTATGCACTCATGCACGAACTTGGTCTGTCGCTGCAGACTGCCGCCATACAGCGCAACCAACTCCTCATTAAAATTGACACTGAAGAAATTAAAATGATACTTGAAGTCAACATCTTCTGCTTTTCTCAGTGCAATGGAGCCAAGAGAACGTACTAGGGAAAGAAACCACATCAGTTAGAACAGTCTAAGCATCGCTGCTCAGAAATAACACTAACAGACAGACAAAATAACCTAGTAAGAAACATTATTTAAATACAATGTTAACCTCAAGTTATTTATAAGTAAAAGAATGAAAAAGGTAATTAAAAAATGCAATAGTTGCATATCACACTTGTAAAACAGGAGTTTATTATATGCCATCACCCTTGCTTTATGAAAGTTGAAGATGCAAATATTAGAGCAAAAGTGTCAAGCAGTCAGTCAGAATCCAGTTTTTAAAGGAGAAAAATAATTATTTCTGATTTTTGTAAGAATTTTTCTGGTAAAAACAAAATTAGTTAACCTCACAAAGCTGAATAAGGACAAGTGCAGGGGCCTGCATCTGGAGAGGAATAACAGCAGGCATAAGTTCGGGGTTGCCAGAAAGCGGCTCCATGGAGAAAGATCTTGGAGTCCTGGTAGACAGCAAGTTCTCCACGGGACAGCAAGTTCTCTATGCCATCCTGGGGTGCATCAAAAAAATTTGTGTCCAGCAGGTCTAGGGAGGGTCTCTTCCCACTGTGCTCTGTGCTGGTGAGACCACACCTGGGCTACTGTGTCCAGTTTTGGGCTCCCCAGTTCAAGAGAGACAGGGACCTGCTGAACAGAGTCCAACAGAGACTCATGACGATGACTGAGGGACTTGAGCATCTCTCCTGTGAAGAGCGACTGAGAGACCTGGAGTTGTTTAGTCTGGAGAAGAGAAGACCTAGAAGGAATCTGATCAATGTCTAGGTATATTTGAGGGGTGGATGTCAAGTGGATGGGGCCAATCTCTTTTCAGTGGTCAGCAGCAATCAGACAAGAAGCAATGGATGCAAACTTGAACATAGAAGGTTTCACCTCAACATGAGACGAAACTTTACAATGAAGGTGACAGAGCATTGGAACAGGCTGCTTGAGGAGTTTCCTTCTCTGGAGACTTTCAAAACCTGCCTGGATGTATTCCTGTGCAGGCTACCCTGATTTCATACCCTGATAGGGGATGCTGATTTTGGGGAGCAGACTCAATGATCTCTGGAGAGCCCTTCCAACCTCTAACACTCTGATTCTGAGCTTAGAGAATAATGTGAAGAAGAACTAACCTGATTAGATTGAAAGTAGGCTTAAAGTGAGTTACCAAGAGCTGCAGGCTCTGCTTGTGGCAGTTAACCATGCAAGTGAACTCCCTACTGACTACAGATATTTTACTTCGAAAATCAAATCTTTACAAGATCAAGGATTACATTCCTCCATCCAAGAGCTGCTTTTTTCATCTCCTTTGCACCTTCTCACCACCACCAGGACAAAATGAGCACTCTGGACCTCAACACTGCAAGCATTATTGCTAGGATTTCCTAAAATCCCTTGGAAGACTAGGACAACATTCATAAACAGCATCAAGAGACATATGGTGGATTGGAAAAACCTAACCCTAAAAGGACACTTTTCCACTTAAAACCTTGAGGGAGAAAATATTCTCTTTATAAGGTCTTGTATGTGACCTGTCTTCTCTGTTTAACCCCAGCTGTTAGAGCCTGCTGAGCACAGAATTGTCCCTGAGTTTCCATGGAGACATGGCAGGATGGGAACAGGAACAGCTGCAAATAAAAAGGCACTGTAGGGAAAGAATAAAATAAGAGAAAGTCCCAGAAACAAGTATATAAAATATCCAATGATCCCAGAAAGCTCTGCCCAAATCTGGCACACAGAAGCAAGATTCCTCTAGAGAGGAACAGTTCCAGAGACATACAGCCTGCAGGATCTTCCTTCTTGGAAAAGTCTGTTACAGAAATCAATGTATCAAAGGAATTTCAGCAAAGTTTGTGATGTGGGGAAATGGGCTTAAGAACTACTTTACATGCTCAAATACCCAAGGAGCTATTTCATCAATCATTTCACTAATTCTGTCTAATGCTTGTAAGCTTCAAAATGGTTTGAAAGTATCTAAAAAGTATGATCTTGGTTGGAAGGTGTGTGGTGACCTCCCCACACCAGAGGGATGGGAGGTCATCCAGAGAGACCTAGACAAGCTGGAGAGGTGGTCCCTGGTGAACCTCATGAAGTTCAACAAGAGCAAATGCAAAGTCCTGCACAGAATGATCCTCACTATCAGTACAGGCTGGGAAATGAGGTGTTAAGAGAGCAGCACCATGGAAAGTGATTTCGGAGTGCTGGTGGACCAGAAGCTGGACACAGTGAACCCTTGCAGCCCAGAAGGCAAATCATATCCTGGGCTGCATCAAAAAAGTGCAACCAGTTCAGGAACTCTCACTATAGGAAGGACATGGAACTGATGGAGCAGGTCCAGAAGAGGGCCACGAAATTGATCAGAGGGTTGGAGCACCTCTGCTATGAGGACAGGCTGAGGGAGCTGGGGTTGTTCAGTCTGGACAGGAGGTGGCTTTGGGAGGACCTAATAGCAGCCTTCCAATACTGGAGGTGGCCTAAAGGAAGGATGGAGAGAAGCTGTTTACAAAGGCCTGCAGTGACAGGACAAGAGGCAATGGGTTCAAGCTTGAGAAGTGCAGATTTAGATTGGATGTTAGGAACAAGTTCTTTACTATGAGGGTGGTGGAGCACTGAAACAGGTTACCCAGGGAGGTAGTTGAATCCCCTTTCCTGGAGACATTCAGAATGAGGCTTAACGGGGCCCTGGGTGACCTGGTCTGGAAGGGTCACCCCTGACTGCCAGGGGGGCCAGACTAGATGACCTCTACCCCTTCTGGCCCAGACCATTCTGTGAAGGGACCTCCAAAGTTCATCTTGTCCAACCCCCTCAACAGTCAGCAGAGGTATCCTCAACATCAGATTGCCCAGAGTCTTGTCAAGCTTCACTTTGAATATCTCCAGGGATGGGGCCTCAACTCCCTCCCTGGGCAACCTGTTCCAGTGTTCCACTACCCTCATGGTGCAGAACTTGTTCCTAACATCCAATCTAAATTTACTCTTCTCACATTTGAATCCATTGCCCCTCGTCCTATCACCACACGTCATTGTAAATAGCCTCTCTCCATCTTCCTTGTAGGCCCCTTCCAGGTACTGGAAGGTCCTTATTAGGTCTTCCCAAAGTCTTCTCTTCTCCAGATGGAACAAGCCCAGCTCACAGCCCGTCCTTCTAGTTCCAACCCCCTGATCATTTTCATGGCCTTCCTCTGGACCCACTCCATCAGGTCCATATCATTCCTGTACTGACAGCTCCAGACATGGATGGATGCAGTACTTCAGGTGAGGTCTCACCAGAACAGAATAAAGAGCAGAATCACCTCTCTCCATCTGCTGGCCAGATGCCATTGATCTACTAAGCTGCAAGCACACCGTCTGCTCATTTCCAGCTTCTCATCCATCAGAACCCCCAAGTCCTTTTCATTCCCCAGTCTCTATTGATAGTGATATTGATAATGACCTGGTAAATCCAGCCTGGAAGAAATACATGATTATTTGAATAAACAAATACGATGCTTCATGTCCTTCAAACTACTAATTTCAGTATTTACAATGAGAAATAAAAACGCTTTAAAACTTTTCATATAGAGCCTGGAAGCCTACGAAAGAACAATCTGGGGAAAAAAAGCAGGGGATGGATAAAATGAGAGGATGCTATCAAAGCAAAAAAAACTACAGAAAACTTCTTGCCACTAAGGCAAAATGTGAGAGCTGTTTGTAACATACCTTAGCTCAAAGCTTACCTTGTTTGTAACTGCCAGCATTCCCCGGAAGAAAGAGAACTGGAATTCCCGTCAACAGGAGATTTTTGTTTTCTTCAGCATAGCTCCCTTCCCCATAGAGATAGAGCTCATACGCTGGGTATCGCCTCGCTGTTTTCTTGGGCAATTTTATTTTCTGTTGCAAAAGTTAAAAAGAAACTAAATCATGGAATCTCAGAATCGTAGAATCATCAGGCTTGGGAGTGACCTCTAAAGATCATCTAGTACAACCCCCTGCATTGAGCAGGGACGTTCTTGACTAGATCATGTTGCCCAGAGCCCTGTGAAGCCTCACCTTTAACATCTCCAGGGATGGGGTTTCAACCACTTCTGGGGGCAACCTGTTTCAATGCTCAACCACTCTTATTGTAAAGAGCTGTCTCCTAACATCCAGTTAAAATCTGTTCTGCTCCAATTTCAAACCACTGCCCCTCATCCTACCACTGCAGGCCTTTGGAAACAGTCCCTCTGAAACCTTCTTGTAGCCCCCTTCAGGTCCTGGCAGGCTGCTATTAGGTCTCCACCGAGCTTTCTCTTCCCCAGGCTGAACCCCAGCTCCCTCAGCCTGTTCTCGTAGCAGAGGTGCTCCAGCCTCCTGAAACACCACATTTAGATCGTTGCAAACAACAATAAGGTCAAAACTAAACACAGTTTTGCACAAAGAATTTTCTCTGAAGTCTCTGAACTGCATTTTCAACATAGAAGTTTCTCTGTTTCATGTACTGCAGATGTTTCTCTCAACTACATCTACAGTAAAGGCGATTTAGCTTTAATTCCCTGCTCACATACATGCTTTCCCTTCTCCTGTTTTCTGTTCCTTCTCAGCTAAAACTATTCCCATTCTCCCTTAGCCTTCAAATTGTTTGCCGTACTGATTTATTTCCAGTCTCCTCTTATAATGTTTGATATATAAATCTGAAGTTTTTATTTTAGGATACATATTTTCATAATATTATAGAACAAAATACACACATTACAGAGTGTTCAATTCCTTCATTGTGCACAAAAAAACATTAAGCTTATAGGTTAAGGGCTTATATCTTCAGATCATCCTTTCATTTATCTTTCCCTTTTCTCCATCATTCTGCCTTTCCAACTCCACTGACCTCTCTGTCCTTTTCTCATTCCTTTCTGCTGCTGCTTTTTCATAGGCTCTCAAAATTCCATGATGAAAAAACAAATTATAGAATCATAAAATGGTTTAGGTTGGAAAGGACTTCAAAAATCATTTAGTTCCAACCCCCTGCCATAGGCAGAGACACCTCCCACTAGAATTAGTTAATGAATTCATTCATCAATTTTCATTACTAAGAGTGCTATAAAGATACATTTATATGACTTCCTGACAGATCAGATCCAGAGAATCTTCTTGGTTTACAGAATCACTGATGATGGAATAGACCCCTTAGATCATCAAGTCCAGCCTATAACCTTACACCACAACACTGACTAGACCACATCACTAAGTGCCAAATCCAATCTTTCCTTAAACATCTCCATGGATCGCGACTCCACCACCTCACTGGAGAATCCATTTCAGTGTCTAATTATGCTTTCCATGAGGAAGTGCTTCCTAACATCCAACCTAAACATCCCCTGGTGCAACTTCAAGCCGTGTCCTCTCTTGTTGCTGTAAGTCACCTGAGAAAAGAGTCTGACACCCACCTTACTACCATTTCCCTTCAGGTAGTTGTAGAGAGTGATAAGGTCCCCCCGAGTCTTCTCCAAGCTAAACAAGCCCTGTCTCTTCAGAAACCTCTTACAGAGCACAAAGTGAACTAGCTGCCCTTCTCTGGGTCAGCACTGAAAGCAAAAAACCCACAACCTATGGGAATTGTGCTACCAAAATATTGGTGGCTTGTGGTGAATCACAGTGCTCAAATCTTCTCACAAAACTGCATGGTATAACTGCAAAGGAAAAGAGGAGGTTTTGTTCCACGAGAGTGATTTCAAACACTGAATTCCCAAGACACTGCTTATATAATTGGTTGTAATGAGTTACAGCAACTTTTTACAGTGCCAGCACAGGTTTAATTTTTAATCCTACTTCCCAAAGAAGTCAGGCTTATGTGAAAAAGTCCTACTAACTGACCAATCTATTGCCGAGCTTAGCTGAACAGGACAAGGGGAAGTTAAATTCACATACTGCAGCTCTGTGACTCCTGCAGAATACAGACGGTGAGATTAACAAAAAAGTATTTCAAACAAAAATCCAAACTGATGCCATTACTTAGAACTGGCCAGACTCTGAGCTAACCCACACTGTTAAGAAACAAAATTAACAAAACTTTGGTTTATTTACTCAAACAGTTACTTGCTTTGTAGTGTGACACCCAGTTTGGAAGGGAGGACAGGTAACTTCCACCCGAAATTCCTACCTTGTGGTTTCCTACCAATGACAGCACTACAAAAACTTCAACAGCCCTGTCAACAATAGTTACTTGGAAAGTAACTGCCTTAGCAAACCCAGACAAGCCATTAGCCATTTTCCATGCAGTAAGAGTGATTATTCACCGGAAACAGAAATTCTGAGAGGCAATACCCCCAGCTCTGACTTGCATCTCCTGCTTACCTTCAAACCTTGCATCTCCTCACAGCACAACGCTTGCCTAAAGAAGCTCAGATTGTAAACGTGACAGAACACAGAAGCTGTGTGGTGGCACACAAGAATTTCAGGCACAGGTTCTCTTTTGTAGGATAACACAGCTACGTCAAGGTTAGCAAATGAAGGTCAACAGCTCCAAAAATTAACTTTTTGCTTTATTACCAACTTATGTGCTATGGTTTTGTTTAAAGATCTTCCTCTTTACTACTCGACACAGCTCACAACCTACTTCGGAACAGAATATACATCCTAGATACCACTAAATGAATGTTTAGGAGCCAATAACTTATGTTTTAGGATGCATGTAATAGGACAGAAAATCCTGCAGCAAGAACTACTATCAAAAAGAAAGATTTTTTTTCTAACAACTGCATACAGCTTTAGCAGAGAACCCAGGGAACCACATGTTTACATTTACTTTCTATTGTACTATACCACATTTGGAAAACAACAGTTCCATCAGCAGTCCTCTCAGTAGGAGATTTTCAAACAGGTTTCTAAAAGGCTTCATCAGCAAACCAAGAGGGACTTCAGACAGTCTCACAAGTTCTCCCATACCATACACTGTGGGCCATGCTTATCACGAAAACTTACACAGAATCACAGAATTGGCTGGAAAAGACCTTCAAGATCATGAAGACCAACTTACCACCTACCTCTTTGAATTAACTAAATCATGGCACTAAGTGCCTCATCCAGTCTCCTTCTAAACACCTCTCCAGGGATGGTGACTCCACTACCTCCCCGGGAAGCCCATTCCAGTGGCCAATCATTCTTCTTCTGTGAAGAACTTCTTCCTAACATCCAGCATAAACCTGTCTTGGCACAGTTTGAGACTGTGTCCTCTTGTTCTGTCACTGGGTGCCTGGGTGAAGAAATCAACCCCTACCTGCCTACAACCTACTTTCAGGTAGTTGTAGAAAGCAACGAGGTCTCCCCTGAGCCTCCTCCAGACTGAACAACCCCAGCTCCTGCTGCCACTCCTCACAGGGCTGTGCTCCAGCCCCTTCACCAGCGTTGGTGCCCTACTCCAAACAAATTCAAGCACCTCCACATCTTTCTTAAACGGAGAGACCCAGAACTGGACACAGTACTCAAGGTGTGGCCTATCCAGTGCCAAGTACAGGGGCAGAATGACTTCCTTGGTCCTGCTGGCCACACTATTCCTGATGCAGGCCAGGAGGCCCTTGGCCTTCTTGACCATCTGGGCACACTGCTGGCTCATGTTCAGCCTACTCTCTACCAGCAGCCCCAGGTCCCTCTCTGCCTGGCTGCTCTCCGGACACTATGTCCCCAACCTGTAGCGCTGCATGGGGTTGTTGTGGTCAAAGTGCAGACCCCAGCATTTAGCTTTGTTAAAACTCCTGACACTGGACCGTACCCATCTGTCCAGCCTGTCCAGGTCCCTCTGCAGAACTCTCCTACCCTCTAACAGACTGACATTCCCAACCTGGTGTCCTCTGCAAACTTACTGATGCTGGATGAAATTCCCTCTCTCAGATCACCAATGACATTAAGCAGGATAAACTTTGTTGTGCTGTTTGCTAGATTGAGAAACACACTCATCCCAATCTCAGGTATTTGCCTTTTTCACGTAGTAGCTGCTTCACACTCTCTAAATTCAACCAAAAAAAAAAGACCAGGAAGTACAAAACCAGCACCTGGGCACCAGTGCACCTGTGATTTGCTGTCAGAGGACCAGGCACCCCCTCTTCCTTTGTAAGAGGAGAAACTTTTGACCAGTTTTACCATGAAAACAAGTAACTATCAAGTTAAAAACTGGAAGCTTTTCTATTTATTTTCCTTCTGTACTGGTAGCAGAACGAGATACCTCGCTGCTTTACAGGTAAACGCCTTTTGCCTTCTGCAGTTGCTCAAGGTGCACCATTACAGGATGCAACCAAAGCAGCCAAATACACCTCTCACAGAAACGTTTCCGCCCGGTTCTGCAGAGGCCACCTCGGGAAGCGGAGAGTTCGCCAACACCAAAGTTACAGGAGCAATCAAGAGCCGCCTGTGCGGTGGCTATTCTGCGGCTGGCCGCGTCCACAGCGGCTTCTCGGCCACAGGCAAGGCTGAGGGAAGCCACAGTAGGGCTCCGCCTCGAACAAGCTGCTCCCGGCCGCGGCGATACGGGCGGCGACGCCCCAAGAGCCACGGAGTAGAGCGGAGCCCCGGGGCTGGCGGACTCCCACCTGTTACGCTGCCGCCCGCTCCCTCAGCGCCTCCCGTCGCCGCACTCACCAGGTACTCGGGGTACTCGTACATATAGGTCATGCTGCACCGGTTCTCCTCGTAGACGAACAACACGTCCCGCACCCCCAGCAGCACCAGCGCCGCCAGCACCCCGTAAAAGAACGCTGCCAAGGAGGGCAGTCCCCGTCTCATCCTCCCCACCGCTCGCCGCCGCGGTAAGGTGCGGAACCCTCTTTCCTCCGCCAGCTCTCGGCGTACACACGCACGGTGGAGCGGGGAGCGGCACCGCCCGAGGGGCGGGGCGGGAAGGGAAGGCGGGCGGGCTGCTCGCACAGCCTGGCCGCCTGCTAGCACAGCCTGGCCTCCGCCGCCGGGAGGGCGGGCGCCATGTTAGGAAGGTCTGGCGCTTGGCTGCCCAGCGGAGGGTCCGTCCGCCATGTCACAGAGGTGGGAGCCATTACGAGGAGGTCACGAACCTACCGCCGAGGTTGCCGGGCCGGTAGTTTGTCCGGGAAAGGCGTGTTCGCCATGAGAGGGCGGTCAGGTCGTCACACTGCCTCTCCGCGGGTGTGCGGCGGAAGGCCGAGGCCTTTATTCGCGCTCCCCTGGCCCGCTGGCAGTTGCGGGCTGTAAAGTCTCCCCTGGGTGTTGATGGGCACAGATTCACCCGCGCTGGCAAGGGCTGGGGGTGCCGAGAAAAGCGAGGCCGAGGCCTCTCCCGGTACCTGGAGCCTTTGCCTTGCCGAAAATAGGTAAGGGGGTTCTGCGGCTCCTGGCCTGGTAACAGTTTAGCCAAAACACCCATAAAAACTTAAAGCACTCCACACGTAAAAGACACAGGCAGAGCAGGGTTTTTTGTGTGTGTTTTCTTCGCTTAAGCAATCGTTCAGTATTTTCTTCAGTGTTTTCCTATTTTTGGGCATTCGCTGGATTTTTGTGTCTTGAGGCACTGTGAGCCCATCCCTGACTGCTGTGTTGCTCGTCAGTGAAACCTACCGATAAAATGCTAAATAACTGACCAAATAAAAGGCCCTTTTTTTTCCATCCACAGAGCAAACAATACTAGCATCAGCTGATTTAAGGGGTAGATATAGATGAGGGAGGTACACGGTAGAAATCCACAGTTGCATTTTCCCCCACACCTTTAAAATAAAAGAAATCTACTCCGTGTTCCAACAGTATTTGTACCATTTTTATTTGTAAAAATAACCATCTGAATGCATCCCAAGAGTAGTTTACAGGTATGGTTCTTCATGACAATACAGCATTCAGTAGTCAAAAAAGTTACTAAATTGTGCTTGAGAAGACTGGGGTTGAACTCCCAAGTCATTCACCAAATTAAGACTCTTATTTCCCACACACACACTTTTCACATGTGACATTTAGCCAAATCCTTAAATCTTTTCCACTTACAGAAGCAAACAGTACTGCCAAACCCCCACTAAACCATCAAACAATATTTTATCTTTATTACATGTGTTATGCGAAATAGAACACTGGCACCAGATCTGTTTCACCATGGTTTGTAAAGATATATTGCACATGCTAAAGCATAAAATATAAGACAAAAACCTACAAAATGCAAGATACTGGCTTTACTACATAGCTTGCTGCATAAGAAACACATAAAATTACATTTTATACACACACTCAGATTGTCACTAGTTGTAAAACTTCCTTTCCTATAACACTGACCTAAGGTTTGCCTTTTTTGTGTGTGTGATAAGAAAGCATTTTCAGCCCTGCAAAAATGATACATTATTCTTATAGAAATTTAGCATTTTCATTTCAATGCAGGTAAAACATACAAAAAGAAGAAACACTTTATACATTCAAAGAAGGTCTGAAACGACAATTTATTGGTAATATATTGCTTTTATAACACAAATGGGGAGAAGGAAAAAAAATAAAAAGACAAGTTTCACAAAACATTTCTGTCATACACAAATATAAAAAGGCACTCTAATATTTCTTACATGACTAAAAATAAAAACCACAACTTTTTTTTATTTGCTTTCAAACCATAAGATACAGAACCAAGTTTCTCAACAGTACAATGGATAAACAATTCATACATTTGCTCTAACTCAATCATCTGGCAGTTACTCACTGCGTGTAAGTACCAAACACATTACGGTGCCCTTTTAGTAGCGATGAACAGAAATACCCTGAGCTATTTCACAGCAATTTCAGGCAGTCCAGAGGTTGCAACTCAGTATTTATGAGAGAGACTTCCTGGCATCCTGCTGGTACATCCTCCCCAAATACCCTTTGCTTGGTGTGGACACAGATGCTGTCCGCAAACTGTAAATTGCAGGATCCAGGGTTAAGTGCAACAATTCTGCATGATTACTCTTGTACAAAGTCCACAGAAAGGCAAGGTGATTTATTTACAAGAGTAAAATTATTCCCATGCTCAAATACCTGCCCTAAATTACATGAGATAAACTATAATACAGATTAATTTAATACACAAAAAGAAAAAAAGGGGGAAATTCTTTCAACTCGCATGAGATGGGGGAGAAGCTGAGTCCTTCCAAGTGCCTTGCTCATGGCAGTTTTCCTCCTAAACACAGCATACTCAAAACAATGCCCTGAAAGATGATAACAAATCTGCTTCCATGAGTTTTGGGATATTGCAAGTTTACACAGGAAAGTTTAATTGGGAAAGTTTAGGTTTGGTTCCTAAAAGGCTGCAAGTAATTCAATAATCCCATATGCTTCTGTGATGTTATATATACATCATTAAAGAGGCAGCAGTTGTGCTACACAATTATTTTCACTAACACCATTTGATAGCAAGTGAAAATACTGAAATTTTTCAAACACTTGCTTAAAACAGGACTGGTTTTCTCCCAACAAAGCACCTTCATGTAGGATAGCCTGACTTTCTTTATTTCAGGGTGAGACCTAACTAATCCTACATCTCTGGTTATGATTAAAAGGCTGATCCTGACAGATGGCAGCCACCTCCCATGTATTTATTTTCAATGCCATCACTCCACATTAAAAAATAAAATAAATTAAATTTGGGATTTTTACTCATTTATGAGCAGACACCACTGTAAACTTTAACAACTGATCTCTTGTGCTTCAAGGTGGTTATTGCTACTGTGCAAGTTTTAAAAGCAATAAATGTGGAGAAAATTCAAGTGTAAAAATGTTTTTTGGTGGTGTTTCTGAGGAGAAAACCAGAGTGTCAGGTGTTCTGTCACTCTACTGCAGAAAACAGAGACCTGAGGGAGAAGAAATGTTTACCTTTAGAGGCACTATCCCTTGTCCTTGATTGTTGTAAACGCTGGAAATTTGCTCATGTTCAGGGAAACTATATTTATTTACCCAATGTTCAAGGAAACTATTTAATTTTACCTGATGTTCAACCAAACAATATTAAATTCTACCCAATGTTCAAGGAAACAATATTTAATTTGCATGGGGCAAAATCAACTTTATATATACATATTTTTCTCTAAGGAAAGAACTGGAGTCTACCAATATATTTTAATTTTTTTTTATCACTTCAGTGGAACATGGCTAAAAACTGTAGCTAAATCACTCATCTATCCTGCTGAAAGCATGCAGTGCAGGAGCTCTTCTCCTCCTCCCAGCACAGATGTATGTTTGCAGGCAGCCTGAGCCTGACTCACAGGAATTTCAACACCTCAACTCCATGCTACACTGTAGAGTCTTCTCTCCCTTGTCTGCCAAGGGCTTGGATTCCTTTCTTACGCTTTTAAAAGAGGGAAGGTGGTTTGCATTCTGCTTTTCACCAGAATTAATCTTCACATTCCACACACCGAGGTGGACACCCTCCCTGGCCTTTCCTTTTTCTACTCAGGCCATCAGTCCTGCCTAGATTCACATTTTGTTTCGCACCATGCCAAACAGTACGCACAAATGGTAACTAGGAGAACAAGCCATGGTTATTTTTTCCTTGGTATTTGTTTCATTTCAAATAAATATGAACACATCTACATTACAATTATAAGAACATACTCTTTAGTCTGGATAAAAAACAAACCCAGAACCTGTGGTCAGCACATTATCAGTTACAAATGTCCACTTGAAACCTGCATCAGAATATGTAAAAGTCATTCAAGACTACTCATTACCACAAAAGTTTTTATGGTTTAGAGAAAAACTACTTTGTTAAGTCACTCACATTTGAAGAAAAAAATAAGAGTAGCAAAGTCTTCCATCAAAGCGTTTTGGTCCTCTTGGTACAGCTGGTTAATTCATGAGAGCTTTATTTATTTGCTTATTTGTTTGGGGGTTTTTTGTTCGCAAAGTCTCATTCTTCTTTTTTTACATCTGTTGCAGAGGAGGGTCGCGGTCCATTTGACCTAGAAACTTTGGCAGAAGGAGTAAACATGTTCACAAAGCTGACACTGCTGTACAATCTAGTGACAACATGGACCTCCAATCCCCTGCACGGTACACAGCCAGGTTTTTTGGTGTTTGGTGTTTCAGCTTTAGGTGTTAGACTTTCACTGTTCTACTTTTGCTCTGTTAATCCAAACACTGGCAGAAGTACTTTAAAATTCAATACTGTTTACAGTAAGTAATTTAAGCATAGAAAAAGGGGGAAAAAATCCATTTAGGTTGGCAAGTAGTTATAAACTTCTACATACACCTCTGTCTACACATTATTTTGTGGTATAAGATTTGTGATTAATGGCTCAGGTGACAGAAACATTTAATGACCCTAACTCTGTAGTGCAAATAAACCATACATGTTTGTGCTGAATTAAAAATAATAATAAAGGGTCATGTGGTTTTCATTTTTCATTTCATTAGTGGTTCTACTAATGTCTCTGGGAAAACATGGTGGAACAAGTAGAATTTGGGCTCGAGAGTTAATAACTATATTTTTCTAATTGTGTGCTGCAACTAAGGGCTGTAAAAAGTGCCTTCTGTACATTTAAGTGCTTAATACACAGTATGTAACAGGTTTCATTTACTGTAGAAATGTAATACAGGCAGCTTTAAGATTTATAACTTTACCTTTGGTTTGTGTAACAGCAGCAACAACAAAAGTGATGTAATTAACAGAGCCCCTGGAAACAGGAAATGGACAAACACAGGGGTGATGCTTGAATCTAGGAAGGCTACAGTGGAAATGTTTGTCTACTAAAGGTACAGCTAAAATACTTTTTACAAACAATTCCCTGTTTAGTTGTGCTGTCAAAAAAAAAAATTCCCACTTTTTTTTTTTTTTTTTCCTACTTAAGAGGTAGAGAATTTCCACATGGGCACTTAGGGCCTGAAGAAAACATCAGAAAGCTGCAAAGCTGAAGAACGTTAATAGGAGTGATTTGCCATTGGAATGGGCTGCCTGGGGAGGTAGTGGAGTCACCATCCCTGGAGGTCTTTAAAAGGAGACTGTATGAGGCACTTAGTGCCATGGTTAAGTTAATTAGAAGGTATTAGGTGATAGATTGGACTCATGATCTCAAAGGACTTTTCCAACCTGGTTAATTCTGTGATTGTGTGAATACTTTCCAGTAAATCCCTCTAACTTTGTTATTTAAAGGCTTGATTCTCATCAACACTACAACTCCCTCCATACCTACTTGTCAAGAATAATAGTTAAGAGTGTAGCTGTGGGATTTAAACTGTTTAAAGAGCCAAAAATAAAGCCCAAATGGAATCATAACGAACAAAAGGCTTTTGAACACCAAATAGTCAAAATGTTTCAGAATCTGAATCATTTTCATTGTACCCATCCTCTGTTCCTAGGTTATTACTCAAGGGCTTATTGTAAGAGTTAATGCTGCCCATACTGGAGCCATCGCAGAGATGTGTCCTGGTCAAATTGTCTTTTTTAAAACAAACGAAGTTGAAAGCCGTCACTGAACTGGAAGGAGAAAAAGGCATCATGGTAGCCAAAATGAGTGCCAGGCAGTCAGCCACGTCTTTGTTAGGAGCGCAAGCCAGGGCTGGCGTATGACCTGGGCACAAACGCAGACAAGGCAATGGTTAGTACTCAGGGTACTGAGTGTGCCACCAAGCATTCCTCATATACATCTCTAGGTGACCTGGGAAGCAGGAGATGTATGTCCAGTCACAGTCATGCCAGGCAACAGGGGTATGTTACTTATTTTATATTAGACATGCTGGGAAAATACATCCTCTATGGAGCATCTGCACCACTGTGACCACAACAAGCACTCTATTTTGTAAACCAGGCAGCAAACAGACTTGACAACATGAATAAAAGCATTTGAGACCACAGTTCTAGAGCACAGAGAGCATGGGGAATACAGAACACAGGGGTACAGCCACGGGGACAGAAACTGACTTCAGTTTCTGTGTCTATCAACACCTCCCATTCTGAGAGCAACAGCTTTTATTAGAACATAAGTTATATTAGTCTCTAAGTATTCTGAAGTAATAAGTAAATTATATTAAAGACTTGTTTTGAGCATCTATTCGACACAGAAAGCAGTTTATTTAGGAATTCAGTTGTAAGAGCAAAGAATCAGACCAGTGCAGACGGTATGTATCTAGCAGGTATGACAATGTGGATGTTTAGTTGGCTAAGATCAGGTTGTGTTCACTGGCTGTGTTCAAGACATAAATGCAAATTTGGCTGCTACAGATGTCAGGAAAACAAAAAACAATTAAAAAATTGTCTTTGCTGCAGTTTAACTTGGCTTCTGCCCAAGTGCTGCCCCTAAAGCAGTTCTTCACATAATGCAAACCTTGGAAACGAGCATGCTGATTATGCTCTCTGTATGTTTTGCAGGCTGCTGTGTAGCACTCCAGGGTTTTCCAAGAAATCCTTCTTTATGCTAGGAGCAAAGAAATTCTTTTGCAGATGGCCAGATCTTCATTGCTGCATCAATAGTAATCCCAGGCACTGACCACTGCTGATACTCTGTCAAGTAGGCCAAGAGTGTTGGCAGCATGGATGAGCTTGGTGGAGTAATTCGAGCAGAGTTTTGTAGCAAGCTCCCCACACTGCAGTGAATGCACACCCTCAACGGAATTTTCTCTGAGCTCAGGGCAGAGATATTCTTTAGGCTTATACTCATACCAAAATTGCACTTAAATGTCTCTCTTAAACTGCATATCCAGTTGTCCCTAAAAGAACTGAATGTATGTAAAATGTAAACTTGTCATTTGTTACATAGATAAGAATTAGCTGCATCCGTATGCACAATTTTAATGCTAAAAGTTGTGCTTGGAAGCCAGTGTGGTTCCCTGTCTTCCTGTCCCCTAATGGATGAATGATTATTGCAGTTATTTTACAGAAAGAGAAAGATGGAGGGACTGAATTGTTACATGAATGCCATGAGGTCAGCACTGTAAGGAAGACCAGCTTATTTCAGGAGAACGTTCTTGAAAACACTATAGAAGCACAGCCCTCTATGGGCTTCGGAATGTTTAGGGAAGGAGCTGAATGAAATCTGAGACAAAATGATAGATTTATTATATTTATGGAGCAAAGAAGGCTGAGGGGAAACCTTCTCACCCTCTACAACTCCCTGAAGCAAGGTGGGTGTTTGTCTCTTCTCCCTAATAACAAGTGACAAGATGAGAGGAAAAGGCTCAAGTTGCCCCAGAGAAGTTTTAAGTTGGGTATCAGAAGAAAATTCTTCACTGGAAGGGTTCTCAACCACTGGAACAGGGTCCCCAGGGAGGTGAATCCCCATTGCTGGAGGTGTTTCAAAGAGGCAGAGATGTGGTGTTGAGGGATGTGGTTCAGCACCAGCCTTGGTAGAGAATGGTTGGACTTGATGGTCTTAATGGCCTTTTCCAACCAGAACAATTTTGTGATTAACCAATGATGCATTTTCTGAGGCAACAGTAATTTACTTGCATCTTGGATTAGGTCAGACAATAATTAAATTCCAAGCTTTGATCTCAGAATGAACTAGGACACAAATCAAACATATGTTGATGGTTTTCTTCCTACCCATTAAAACATGCGCTGATTGAATGCATAATCCTTAATTCTTCTGCAAGGTGTCAGAATTATCCGGTGCCACTTGCATGTTTGGGAAAGTCAAGTTACCACTGCACTCAGGCATTAAAAAAGACTAGCTGTTGACAGTACATGCAAAATGAACAGTAAAAGGGACTGCTGTGATGTTCATAATACATTTTTATATTACAGAAAAATAAATACTTTTTTTTTTTCAGTTAGGTACTCACACAGCTCACTGTCTGTTCTTGGAAGGATAAAAACATCAATGACGTCTATCATCAGCTTTTAAGTCTATTGCTTCAGTCTGATGTAAAAAATTACCTGTTAGATCCTACAGAAGATGGTCAGAGTGTATTATTTACTTACCATTTTCATCTACTGCCAGGACACATGCCCCTTTGGCTAGCAACTCTCCAACCACCATCTTTAAGCCATTTCGTGCAGCAATATGGAGTGGTCTACAAAAACAGAACAGCTGAATTCAAATTCAGTTTAAAACAGACTTTCTAAAAGAAGCAGATCATGCTTAAATCATACTTATCAGCAGCAAGAGAATCACAGGGTCACAGGATGTTAGGAGTTGGAAGGGACCTCCAGAGATTTTTGGGTCCAACCCCCTTGCCAGAGCAGGATCATAGAATCTAGCGCAGGTTGCACAGGAATGCATCCAAACAGGTCTGGAAAGTCTCCAGAGGAGGAGACTCTACAACCTTCTCTGGGAGCCTGTTCCAGTGCTCCACGACCCTTACAATAGAGAAGTTCTTCCTCATGTTGAGGTGGAACTTCCTGTGCTGTAGTTTACATTCATTGCCTCTTGTCCTATCCTAGGGCATAAGTGAGCAGAGGCTGTCCCTTCCTTCTTTCCAGACTAAAAACTTCCAGGTCTCTCAGCCTTTCCTGGTAAGACAGTGCTCCAGTCCCTCCACCATCCTTGTTAGCCCTCTGTTGGACTCTCTCAAGTATATCCCCGTCCCTCTTGACCTGGGGAGCCCAGAACTGGATGCAGCCTTCTTTGGATCATTACAGTTCTATTGTAGGAATGGCACTACATTACAGTCTTTAAAACAATCCTCGTTTCATGCTTATAAAATATACAGGCAAGACAAATATTACCTTTATATTCACAAAGATGGCTTAATACTTTCTCCTGTTTGCAGCACACAACTGATATTTTAGAGGAAAATGAATCCAGAACTGTTCTAGCCTCAATTCTGGCTACTGCAGACTGTTCAAAATCATTGTGTTGCCTTTTTAGCCTTGAATACTTGATTGCTAATAGCTCTTACTTCAGAGCAGACAGAAATTAAAAATAACCATTGGTTTCCTCCTGTTCTGAGCCAACACCCAAAGCTCCTATTTGGAGAAGTTTAGTGGTACATGAAAAACAATTTAATAGAATCAGAGAATCACCAGGGTTGGAAGGGACCTCAAGGATAATCTAGTTCCACCCCTCCTGCTATGGGCTTCCTATTAGATCAAGTTACCCAGAGCCACATCCAGCCTGGCCTTAAAAACTTCCTTCCAAGAACTTCATAATGGAAGGGGGGAAAAAAGGGCTAAGATGGAATGAACTGTTTCACAAGCACTGGATGATGTGCCACCTGAACTGTGGGACTTCCCCATACCAGTGAAGCTGGAGTAAGACTATCGATAGTTCTAACTCTGCTGATGTGTGGTTGCACACAAAATATCAGCTAAAAAACACCCTCTGAAAATTATATGTACCAAATTCAGTCTAAATAATGCATTTAGATTTAAGATGAGGTTCAAAAAGCTAGGGGATGCTGGATGTGAATGTACACATTCACAAAATTAACAGACATTTTCATATAGTCTTCAAATAAGTGGCCTCAGATAATTTTTCCACCACACTATGTATAGAATTGGCACTAAAGGAATCAAAAGGGAAAATGCAATAAAATCTGGTCATTTGAAGGGCAAGCACTTTAAAAAAATTAATCAGAAATTAACTTTTTTTGTTCTAAATAAGACAAATTCTGAGACATGAATTTGATTTGCTAAACTGGGATCTTCCGGTTAAGTCAACCAAACTTGAAGGATTGGGCTGTACTTACGTCTGCAGTGCATTATTTTTTGCATTAATAAGGCTCTGTTCTTGTATCTTGTCAAGTATTAACAAGGCACATTTTTCATGACCCTGTAATTGGGAAGACAAAAAAAACAAAACCAGACTGTTAATTCGCTGAGGGGTTTGAAATTGAGGCAGAAGAAAGATTACATATGAAAGTGAAATTTCATAGCTCCATTTGAAATAGAAAACATGCTGTTAAGCTTATAAGGATGTGTAGACGGTGAACTGGAGGAGCCTCAAAACACCATTTATCAACCACCACTGCTTTAGCACTCTTAAAAATTTAGATATTTGCTTGTCCTTCAAACCTTTCAGTTCATTATCCTTGAATTCACCTCCTCAGCTTTCAGAGAAGACTTAAAAGAGCATTCCGTGGATGGTTTATTACAACTAGTCACATAGAGGTGGTTTAATCTCAGAAACCAATACTAGACTTTCTGGGTCTTTAAAGTGAGCTACTCCAAAATCCCTTTGCTATGGGAGTTTGAACAGTGAAGCCTTGGCAATGCTACAGATCCAGGCCCTATTTCTGCTACTATGTCAGCATGGCAAATTGTAGGCGCTTGAGTCTACAGCACTGCCTGAAGGACCCTGAGAATTCAGCAAGGCTCCTGTATCTGCAAAAACTGAAGTAATACTATCATGCTGGAATCCAGTCTGTGGATTAGGAGTAAAGAAAAGTCCCAGGAGAGGGAATCCCTTTGACATCTTCCTCTTAATTGGAATTAAGAGGAAGAAAGGCTGGGAAAAGACACCACCACCAATCTTATCGATGCATCTGTTTCTACTGCTGGTCAGTTAAGGGAAAAAATTGGGTTCCCTGCCAATAAATCAGAGAATAAAAATTTTTAAAAACACTTTTTTTTCTCCTTTGCCACTGTTAAACTATTCTAAAATGAGATTATTTGGTAAAATCTTAACATGCTTTCCATCATTTCTCTTACTTTCCCTTCCATTTCAACTGCTGTTAAGAGGCCTTGAATGCTTATTTCTGTTTTTTAAAAAAAGCTTTGACAAAGGCTTAGAAAAAAGCTTGGAACAATGCTCCCTTCCTCACCACAGGTCTGACCACCACATTGCCATTGCAGAACAAAAATAGGATCACACACCCATACAGACATACAGACTGATGAGAACAGACATGTACAGAGGTCTCCAACTTACTTTACCACTAGCCAAGTGCAAAGATGTGTTCAGCTCCTTGTCTTTTAATGTCAGGTCAGCCTCAGCAATGTTCACCAAAAAGTCTGAGGTATAGAACAGAAATCAATGAACAAAGCCAGTGGTCAGAAAAATATGTGAAAAACGGGGGAAAAATTACTATTTCAGTAATGGTGTGCATATGTGATCATCAATTAAAACTTCATGTGATGCAAGCTTTATGAACACGAAGTGAAAATAACAAATGAGAACTGACTAATCTTGTGCAGTTCACCAGCCAGCAAAGGCAGAGCTCATTGTAGCAGGGACCATGTCCCAAACTGTCAAACATATAGTCCCCTTAATTTGTTTATAAACTTCTCCATTGGCAGATCAAGCAAGTTCTGCCTGAACCACTTTCACCTAAGAACAACCGTGGATGCTGCTGTGAGAGGACTAAGTGGATATAAAGAATTTAGGAGGGCAGGTGAAGCTAGAGAAAAGGAAATTCTGTTAAGCTAGTATGTCTATAGTGTACAGTCTAGTCTGGAAAAGCAGCTGCTGATATCTGCCATTTAAAGAATAGGACTTCCTACAACAGGGTAGAAGAAAAGGTAACACAGTCTTTCACATGTGCAGTTTTACTGCTCCATAAAATCACATAAGTGAAACAGGAAAATAGAATTACTGTTCCACTCACACTCTTACCAGTGTGCTCTTAGGAGGAAGTAAGACTCAGGTTTGTTGTTGCGAATGTTCACCAAGAAATCAAACATAATTTATTCTTCTCCATTTTCAGAGGAGAAATCAATAACTACCTATTCGGCATAGTAACTGCAGCAGCACATCCCCTTCGAGATAAGCAGAGGTGAGGCTGCGCTTACCTACAGCACGTACGTGACCGTTTTGAGCTGCCATCATCAGAGGCGTTTTCCCTGAGTGATCTGCAGTGTTCACTTGTGCGCTGTGACTCAGGAGGAACTGGAGGCACTCCACGTGGTCCGCAAAGGCTGCTGCATGGAGGGGTGTTCTGTGGGGAAAGTAACACCACCACAGCTGTGGCTAAAGAATAGCAACATTCCTGTTCACTTACCTCCCCAAGAAACTGGAAGTGCAAGGAAGTTTCAGTTTATTTTTATTTTCCTATGAAATTTCGAGTTATCACCAGGGGAATGTTACAGTGTTTAAAAATATGTAAAGGGTGAATGCCAAGAGGAGGGAGCCAGGCTCTTCTCAGTGATGCTCAGTGACAGGACAAGGGACAATGGATGGAAGTTGAGGCATAGGAAGTTCCACAGAAACATGAGGAAATATTTTTTCACTGTGAGAGTTGACAGAACACTGGAACAGGCTGCCCAGGGGGGTTGTGGAGTCTCCCTCTCTGGAAATATTAAAAATTGACCTAGACCTGTTCCTGTGTGACCTACTGTAAGTGATCCTGCTCTGGCAGGATCACTTCCAACCCCTAACATCCTGTGATTCTGTGATCTGACAGTCTCTGTCCTGGTGCAATATAAGCTTTAAAAGTACTGCACCAACAAGCCACAATAACCGTATTCCTATGCAGGCAGGAGGAATTCTGTCCACTTTGAAGGCTATCAGTTTGCACAAGACTGGGACACTAGAATCTGTTCACTCTCTCCTTGTGGCATTTTGGGTCTGAAGTGTGACTAAGAGAGACAAAAGACAGTTGGTACCAAACCCGGGCCCTAGTGCTATTTCACATTGTGCTGGAGGCAAGTGTGAGATGGTCTTAACCATTTTAGGAGTAAGTAATCACCACTAGTTAAGGTCTTGAAGTTGTTTCATTAATAGTTTCAGCAATTTTAAATATATATATGTATGTATACACACAGAGTGGGGAGATGATCAGGGTGTCAAATTCAGTGTTTGGCTGAATGTGTATCTCTTGCTGTATAACCATTATTTTATTTTGTGTGCCCTTAGAATGCTAACATAACATGAATGGTTTTGATGGAATCCTTTCCTTTGTGTACACATTATCACTCAATTTAACAAAGGTGTTTAAATATTTAACAAATAAAACAGCCTGCAGTCATAGCTGTTCTAAACAAAATACTATTTGTTTGTATTTCTTTTCCTAGTATTATGAAATTGAATACTTCTTAGTGTTCTTGCTTCAAGTGAGCCACCATTTAACTTTGCTGCAGTGTAAACTGCTGTCTGAAGGAGTCACCATGACAGGGCTCAGCCACATTGGATAAGACTTAGTTTTAGGGGTTCAGAAGGATTGTGGAAGGTACTAGATGGATTCATGAAGATGAAATGCAATTTGTTTAAGAAATCATTACCTTCCTTTGTCATCTTTGCAATTGACAATGCTGGCATCAATGGCACCGATGAGCAGTGATGCACAGTTTTCATGATCATTGATTCTGCCAAAGAAAAAACATTTTCCAAAAGATGAAAAGCCTCCATCTTTTCTCACTTTCTATTATCAATTTACTTCACTTCCCATTCATATTTCTTGGTTAGTTATAAGTTATCCTAACATAATTTTGCTGTAAAGTTTTCAACCACTTTTCTGACTATTCATCATCTCTCCATTTAAGCAAACTGCATGTGCTGCTCTTGAATTTCAATCTTTAAACCAAAGCTGATCCTGCAGTTCACTGTGCACAGAGGTAATTGGAAGTGCAGCACAAACCTGGGATTAAAACCCTTCAAATCCTTTAGTCTCAATGTCAACACCTGGATCTGGAAGGCACTGTTGTAGACACCTGCATATAGAAAGCTTTAATGGTTTATGTACTTAAGCCCACATCTCTGTCCTTGATGGATGTACTCTTTCTACTTATTGTTAATTTGTCTCATTTCATTATGAAAATGAGCAGTGTTCGGTAACAGTATTGGGTGTACAGCATGGCTAACACACACCCACACTGGATTAGCAGCCGTTTGCATTTTCAATCTGCATATGTTTTCAAGTTGCCCATTTTTAAAGCGTTTGGGAATTACACAGTATTTTTTTTAAAATAAAATTAGTGAACAACAACAAAAAAATATCAAAGCTATTACTACAAATTCAGATTTCAAATAAATTTCAGATTTCAAATACATTTCAGCCACCAATCACTTAAAGCAGAGGAAAACCAGTGCATTATATATGCTTTTATTTCTCTAATATATTAAGGTGTTTGCAATACCAAAGTTTGATACATGACAAATTACTTTTCTGCTTTCCAGTGATGTGGACTGTGGAATGGAACAGTAATTCCCACATTAGTTCTGGAAGACATTCGTTCTTCTAACAGAACATAGACTAGCACAGAATCATTTTAAGTGCCAGCAGTAATAAGGAAGGTTTCTATGTGTTTTTTCAGTGACAAATTCCTTACTCTTCTAATGGCTTACATGTAGGACAAACTTCAGCAAACTGAAGTCATCTTGCCTTAAAAAAAAAAGCATTTGCAATTATGTTATGAGAAGTTACAATTTGGCTCTGTTAGAATCTTTCCCACATAAAAACTTCCTTAAGGAAAGGAGCAAAAACACAGCTAGTCAGAATTTCAGTAAGTATCCTGAATGTGTGAACTTTATGCCAATACACTCTTTACTCTGCCACTTTTCTAGCAGAGGTATAAGCACAATTTTACAATCAGCTTTAAAATAATTTGCTCATGCAAACAGTCTAAAAAAGAATTAAGTTTTTCTTCTCCTACTGTTACTTCTCCCAGAGATATTCTAAAGCATTTGTAACTGAAGATTTCTACTTACACAGCACAGTGCAATGGAGAGAAGCTATTACCATAGAATGTGCGGAAAAGTTTTTGTTCCAAGAGTACCTCTATGCAGTTTTCATGACCTGTAAGAGATCAGACATAGTTCACTTAATTCATATTAGACTTACATGGATGAGAATTTAACACCAAGTTCAAAGTTGAACACAATGCATACGCAAGCTCTTACAGGATGAAAATCACAAGCAGATGTATTTATTTTTATGGCAGAAACAAGATAGATCCAAGCTAATATTAGCACTTATTGGGGGAAAAAAAAAAAAAAAAGGAAAAATAGTTTCTTCTTTATGTGGTTGTGTATATTGCATTATACATCTGCAGCATGGAATTATAGTATTAGGACGCTTGATCCTTCTATTAAGCCGCAAGTTCAGCCTCTCCAGCTTAGAATAATCAGTTCAGAATATCTATCTTTTGGTGTGGTCTCTTGCATCAATAAAACAGAAGGTGACTCCTCAAAGGAGCATTCCTGGCCCACAGAAATCAATGAGAATTTCATCACTGACCTCAGTAATACCAGAATTTCACCCTGGCTTCCTGTAACAGGGAGCAAATGAGCTGCAAAGCCATCAGGAGGTACTGCTGCAATTTCCCTGGCCTCTGAACTGAAGGGTGAATGCAGAAAATGCTGATTACTGTGAGCAAGTGAAGGGGATTTGCCTCTTTGTCAAGGAGAAGGATCTGCTTCTTCACATCACGCTTCTCAAAAGCATTCAGCTGCTTTGTTACCATGTTCCCCTAAACTGAGGCCATGTCTGGACTCAGCCCAAGCCCACTGTGAGACACTTACCATTGTAGCAAGCCCAGTGCAGCGGTGTATAACCTTGATTATCTTTCAGACTGCAGTCTTCCTCTGAGAGTGCTATCTGCATCAATTCACTCAGCCAAGTGGCATGACCCCGAGCTGCTGCAAAGTGCAGAGGTGTTCTGCCTCTGACATCCTTACTCAAAATAGAGACTTCCTTCTCTAACAGCATCTGAACACACTCTTCGTGCCCAGTCATAATCTGGTAACAAAGAAATAAGTGAAGAGGTTGACATAATCTTACCCAAGAAATATAGATTGATGCCTATGAACATGACAGTGTCTGGATGGCATTCAGCAGGCAGACAGAAAAGCTCTTTTGCTCCCATGAGTACCTATGATAACTGATACACCAAAATGCTGTCTTTCAAAGGCACTGATTCCTGGTCTGTGGAAAAGACTCCTCTAACTGAAGCACAAAACCAAGGAGGAGTTTAAGACCAAGGGAACAGATAAGCAAGAGATAACTGAGGGAAAAAAAAACTCAAGAAAATCTTCAGAAATATGACCTCTGTATCATGCATAAATCAGCTTTGGTATCTTGGGCATGCTCATGTACTGTTGTCAATACAGAACAGGGTTTTAGGCCGTAGTTCTTACTACAGACTTGTGCTGGTCTCCTAAGCTGAACTGCTTACTGAGTTCTGTGTACATACCACCTTTTCCACCATCCTCACACTGGGTAAGAAGGGAAGATTAGGTCTGCCTCAAGTTTCACGGCCTCGAAAAAAAAATTTAGGCTTATTTATTTGCACCATCCTCCCCAGGAAAAAAAAAAAAATTAAGCTATTTGCCGGGCAGTCTTTTTAAAGAGATTACTTTGAGAATTCTTAAGGTACTCGGTTATTAGGCTATGGAAAAAATGGCCTAACCAGCATATTTTAGCTAATTAATTAAAGCAAATGTGAAATCAAGTCAGAAGAAGAGCATTACTGACAGCAGATCTGTCCTGCCCTTTACCTCATTGACTGTGCTTGATCATGTTGCCAGTCATTCACAGTATTCCCTACAGTCAATATCCCTGTAGTTACAAGTGAGATGTAGTCAAAGTTAAAACAAATAATGAAGAATCAAACAAATTAAATCACCCCTCGATGTAGAGCTGTGCATCCCAGGAGATCAGCTGCATCTACAGATGCTTCTTTTTCAAGTAATAAAGAGACAGCATCAATGTGCCCATATGCCACCGCAAGCATAAGAGGGGTCCTAGAGAAAACAAAACCAAACTAGTCACAGCTCTCAAAGGATTTATGACTGTGCTGGTTTGAGGTTAATTGGAATGTTTTAATGAGAAAAAATAGATTATAGGCTGTGAAAAGAAAACAGTGGTGATGTCTACTTCACTCATAGGTTTACTGAGATGTATAAAAACAAGGACACTAACACAGATAAGACAGTCTGTCTGAGATTGTAGATGTCTGTCTCTCCCTGGTTTCTAGCTGGATCTGTGTAACCAAACTAATCATCCTGCTTCTGCCCCCCCGGGGATTCTGGGATAAGAAAGGGGCATGGAAAGAAGGTGGAAGCGTGGTTGGGAGCCTCTTCTGGGGACTCTGATTTCTAGGAAGTGTAATGTGTTTCTGTATTATTTTAACTTGTATATTTCTGTAAATAGCTGTAAATATTTGTAATATATTGTAAATATCTGCTTGTCTATTATGCTAAACTGCAAATATAAAGCTTCATTCCTTAACTTCCAGCCATCTGAGTCTAATCTGAGTTAATTCACTGGCGGGGAGGGCAAGTGACTCCCAAACCATCACAATGACTTGCCACTGCTAACTTACAGGAACAGAGGAGTGAGGAAGCCCTGAATTTCCCTCCATTCCTACCCACCAACCTGTTTATTTCACCACACTGAAGACCTTTGTATGAAATTATGAATCTGTCTAACCACCAGCTGCCATGGCTAGAATTGAAACAAGCTTATTCCTAAAGCAGTTTACAGAGAAACACCATTCAAGAGAATCTGTTCTCTTAATAGCCTAAAATTATTGTCACCTCCAGTGACCATGAGCAAGGTGTTGTGAACAAATGCTCCTGCTAGTTACCAACATGACAACCACACAAAGCATTTATTTTGCATATGCTGCACAATTGCTTAAAAGGGATGAGGGGCATATTCAAGCAAAAATTTGGACTACATAGCTTTTTTTTTTTTTTTTCCTGAAAGAGATTTGTTCTTCTGTTTTTAGATAAGAACTGCCATTTCACAAGAAGTAAATTCTTGCAGGAACATCTCCAATGATAGTGTCACCTCAAACATTCTGTCCCACTGCACCTGCCTAATACACCAGACAAACTCTGAAACAGCAGCGTTTTAGAAAGACTCTCTGTAGCACCATCTCAGCAGCACATTAGTTTGCCTTGAATCTGATCCTCACAATCTATAGAGAATTGTTTAAAGTACGAAGCAAAGGCTGAGATTAACGAATAACCCTTTCCACATGGCTTAGATCAGCTGAACATCAGCTTTGTAATCCCTGCCAAATGCTACAAGAAGTGCAGGGGACTAAGTATTGCAAATACATGTGGGCTTTGATGAGAAACCTGAGATGCTCTTTGAATCACCACAAAGAAATCACAAAGCAAACTTACTGTCCTTTGGCGTCTGTCACGTCAGGATTATCTGCAACTTCTAGCAGCAGCCGTAAACATGGTGTGTGGCCATTAATGACTACAAAAAAGAAAAGTATTTGTAATTAAAACATGTTGAATTTCAGATACTTTTCCACTGGAATGCTTATGGATAAGACATTTCCTTGTAAACAAGGAGAGCATTCCATAGTATAAGAAATCAATATTCCCTCAGTTTTCATTTTAACTCTTGCCAATGGAATGGTGAGCTGTTTCTTCCCTGACCTCAGTAAGAAGAGGCTCAGTAAGTTTACTCCCAAATGAGTAAACCGGAAACTGCGATTTTCAGAACTGAGATTTGTGCTAAACCAGGCAGCATTTCCAATCCCTCAGAGCAAGCAGGCTGACAAGGCTTCTGCCATCAAATCTGCAGGGGGAAGCTCGTCGGCAAGGCTGCTTGATTGTGTGTGCGCTCTGCCACAGTGCGGCTGTGAAAAAAAATCAGCAACAGGAATATCCTGTCCCTAATAACATATAACCAGACACTAAAATTCCCTTTGGGTTTTTTCACCTTTTCTTGTTTACCATTACTGGAAGCCACGGCTACTTCTCTAAAAAAGGTTTGGTCTTTAAAGTGTAACCCAGCACTGATGCTGTAAACCCATCTGTGTGTCAGCTAGCTTGAAAATTTTGGCCTCTCAGGAGATGAAGAGCTGAAAAACAGTAATTTCTGCACTCAGCAGATGTAGAGTGTGTTCTTATTACAGCAAGTCATGCTTTCACACTGCCTACACCCTGTGGGCTGAGCCCAAACCCTTGGACACCACCTATGTCACATCACTCTGGCAGAGAAAAGAGTGCACATATCACATTTAAATCACACATCCAAAAATAATCTTTGCTGCTTTACTCAGAAAAATAAAATACATTTATTTACTGGCAACTAATGCCACATACACAACAGGTAAACACATGGAGCCTGATGAGTCACTGGCTTCTGAAAACGATCTGTCCTTTCTCCCAGCAGAAGAGAAACCAAGACCTGTTCACAGCAGCATCTGGAAAGGGTTTTGGCAAATTAATTTTACAGTAGATCCCCCAGAAACTCTTGGAAGCTGATCACTGAGCATTACAGGTCCTGCAGGGAACACTGGTTGTCCCAGCAGACCTCTAACACTGGCACCAAGGGAACATGTGCAATGGATTCCCCAAGCCAGCCAGAGGAAAGACAGGTAGCAATAAAGTTACACAAGGAACACATCACTCAAGCTAATCAAACTTCTTCATATTATGAGGATAGAGAAAGTCTGTTCCCTGAAGGGGTCAGACAAAAGACAGAAGTACTTCATTAGGTGATTTCTCTGCTGAAGTTACAGATCCCTTCACTGCACATAGCTCTGCAGAATCCTGCAATACACTCCACCCTTTCAGGTCTCCTCAGCTGTTGTGTTCAGCTGCGCTTGTGCCATTAAAAGGAATGAAGGCAAACATGTCGAAGGGGATGGGCACATGCACCTCCTTGTTTCCTTCCAGTATTGCACATGCCAGCATTCCCTTCTGGGTAAGTGCATGCAGGCTGTCACTCCAGGGATTCATTCAGCAAGAACTGTTTGATTTCTCAAAACGTGACAAGCTACCTCACACTTGCACTGCAAATAAAGTTCACCAAGTACTGCAGCAGCACCACACCGAGTTTCAGACAGGTGACCTCATTCTTTGCTAAAACACTCCAAAATGTCTTGTTATGAAACAGCAAAATAAAAACAGTCAGACCTCAAATGGCTTTTTTATCCCGTTTGAAGACAGAAGCTTTACTCCAGAGCTCGTTTCCACAGAACTCTGCAGAGCTCCTGCGTGTAAGGTTTTAAACTTTGTCTTTGTGGCTGTTTACCCAAAATGCACTTCCCTCAGGTTGGAAAGCTGCCAATCATGGCAGTGATACATTTCCTTTACTAAGAGCTGAAACACTCGGTCTGCCTGGGCAATATTTTCTTTCTGCTTACAGTTATACATTCTCTATAGTGTCTCATTCCTCTGAACAGAATTTTATAGAATTCACAGAATCACAGAACGGTTTAGGTTGGAAGGGGCCTCAGAGATCATTCAGTTCCAACCCCCTGCCATAGGCAGGGACACCTCCCACTAGAACAGGTCACTCAAGGCCTCATCCAGCCTGGCCTTGAACACCTCCAGGGAGGGAGCAGCCACAACCTCCCGGGGCAACCTGTTCCAGTGTCTCACCACCCTCACTGTGAAGAAGGGTGGTGAGAATTAACCAGGTTGGAAAAGACCTTCAAGATCACTGAGTCAAACATCACCTAACACCTTCTAAATACATAAATCATGGTACTAAGTGCCTCATCCAATCTCCTTTTAAACAGGGATCGTGACACCACCACCTCCCCAGGCAGCACATTCCAATGTCCATCACTCTTTCTGTGACAAACTTCTTCCTAATGTCAGGGTTGGAAGGGAATTTGAAGATCATAACCAGTTCCACCTCCCTGCCATGAGCAGGAACTCCTCACACTAGATCAGGTTGCTCAGAGCCACATCCAGCCTAGCTTTAAAAATCTCCAGGTACAAGGCCTCCACCACCTCCCTGGGCAACCTGTTCCAACATCTCACCACCCTCATGGTGAAGAACTTCTTCCTAATATCCAATCTGAATCTATTCACTTCTAGTTTTGCTGCCTTGCCCCTAGTCCTGTCACTACCCAACATCCTAAAACTCCCTCACCAATTTCCTTGTCTTTTTTTCTTTAATACATACCTAACTTACTGTGCTTCACTGCAGATTTAAAGATCATTTTGCTTGTATCCCTGAAGTATTTTTTTTTAATCTGAGAAGCAGAAAGTATCACATTGATAGGGCTTTAAACTGGATTTGAAGGGGGGAGGGGTTAACAGTCTCCTGCTGGCTGGTGTCAAACAGTGGGACAGCTCACCCAGAGGCAGAGGCAGAGGCAGAAGCAGAGGCAGGGACAGCTAATGAGGGCACTCAGTTTGCTGCCTTGAGGCAAGCCAGGGATGATGCACCAGGACAAGCTGAAGAAATGAAGGGGAATTGGCACACCAGGAGGACAGGGCCAGCCCAGCTGAAGTGTCTCTATGCAAATGCACAGAGCTTGGGCAACGAACAGGATGAACTAAGGGCCACTGTGCTGCTGGGATGCCAAAACATAGTGGCTATTACTGGAACTTGGTGGGATGAGTCCCACGAGTGCAATGTAGAGATAGATAGGTACAAGCTCTTTAGGAAGGATAGGCAGGGAAGGAGAGGAGGAGGTGTTGCTTTCTATATCAGTGACCAGCTAGAATCAGTGGAGCTCCACCTGGGGAAGGATGATGAGCTGGTTGAGAGTGTATGGGTTAAAATTAAAGGTAAGACAGAGGAGAGTGATGTTACTGTAGGGGTCTGCTACAGGCCACCTGACCAGCAGAACCAAGCAGATGAGGCCCTTCACAGGCAAATAGAAGCAGCCTCCAGGTCACAAGCCCTGGTCCTCATGGGGGATTTGAACCACCCTGACATCTGCTGGAGGGACAACACAGCAAGGCACCAGCAATCCAAGAATTTCTACAGGTATATTAATGGTAAAAAGAAGACTAGGGAAGGTGTGGGCCCCCTCAGAAAGGAAACAGGCAAATTGGTCAAAAGTGACATAGAAAAGGCTGAGTTTCTCAACAACTTCTTTTCTTCAGTCTTCACTGCAAAGGCCTCACACCATGCTCCCAGAGCCATGGAAGATAATGGCAGGGACTGGAAGGAAGAGCTGCCCATCATAAGTGAAGATCAGGTTCGTGATCACCTGAAGAACCTGAAAGTGTTCAAGTCCATGGGTTCCAACAGGATACACCCACAGGCACTGAGAGAACCAGCAGATGAGGTTCACTCTGCTCAGTGATGTCTAGTGATAGGCCAGGGGAAACGGGTGCAAGCTGGAGCAGAGGAGGTTTCATGTGAACATAAGGAAAAGCTTTCTCCCTGTGAGAGTGCCACAGCGCTGGAGCAGGCTGCTCAGAGAGGTTGTGGAGTCTCCTTTTCTGGAGACATTCCAAACCTGCCCTAGGTAATCCTGTGTAAAGAAATGGTTTTGTTAGACATTGCTCAGAGTACTGAGAGACTGGAATACAAGGATGTTTTGACTTCGGTGGGACAAAAGCCATGGGTGCAGAATGCAACTGAACTAGTGGAAAACTACTGTGAGGACACAGACAGATAATGTGAAGGTCTGAAAAGATGCAAAGAGCAGAAACTTGGCAGATGTTTTTGTTAGAGATAACGAGTGTCTGGAAGTTAAGGAGTGTCAAGCAAAAGGAATGTAAGTTTTGTCTCAATAAGGAGTTGTGTCCCGATAACATATTACTAACCAATCGCTTGCTGTACACAGTCGCACTAACCAACCATTAATAGATACAATGTAAAAGTTCTGATTTTTAGAATATATAAGCTGGTGCTTTGCACACAATAAACCAACACCTTGCTTGCATCAAGTAGTGTCCTGTTTCTCCATCGCTATTAATCCTGCACTGGCAGTGGGGTTGGAGTGGATGATCTTTTGAGGTCCCATCCAATCCCTATCATGATGTGATTCTGTGACAGGAAAGCTCTTGACTAACATGGCTCCAGTTTTGCAGTGGCACTGATCCTGATTTAAATTAATTAAGCTGACAGTTTGAATATGGCATGGATCAGCTGGATTTAGTATTTTGTGTTTTATCGAAAGCAACTAAACTCCTCACTCAGTTCTGGTCTGAAACTCCTGGTGTGTAAACTCTGGTAGCACACCTCCATATCATTAGTTTACTAGGGGGAGTAACGTGCTTGGTTCCAATATACATTTTAATATTAATAGAGAAACAGAAAGATAATGAAGTCTGGGCCCCAAAATAATTGTTATCCATTGATGTATTAAATTTACTTCCCACTAGAGGTCACTGCTCTGCTGTACTGAGCCCCTCAGGTTGCCAGAGGAGCGACCTTCCCCCTGACACCCCCTCCTGCTTACCTGACAGTTACACCTTAAGTAACAACGTTCAAGTAAGAGACAAACCCGATATTCTCCAGTTAATTATGCACACTGCATATAAGGGATGGAGTAGAATCCCAGTAGAGCAAGCTGACAAGCTAGCTCAGGAGGAGCTAACATGAATTTCTGTTAGTGTGGACATTGCAAAGGGCTGAATGCTTGGGACACAAGAATAATTTCCAGTCCACCTGTATTCTCAACCTTTCTTCCACAGCAGTAAGGCAAAGGTTGTCTCTGACCCTAATCTTTTGGCTGAGGGAGAGATGGTGTCACAAGGGAATCATCACCCACTGTAATGAAGAGGTGGTAAGAGAGAGGTAAGGTGAAGTATAGGCAAGTGGGTAAGGGCAGAGAAGTAGTTGTGTGGGAAATTATGGGATTCTGTGTGAGGGAGGACTGAACCACAGCCATAGAGAAAAAAAGACCAAGGATATGAAGGACAAAGGGTTCACTAGATGTAGGACCTTGGCAAACAAGCAGCAGTCCTCGGCGGTGGAAGGTAGTTGAAGGTTACTGCTCTCATGTCGTAGGGTTTATATTAGACGTGTAACACAAGCCCACACTCACCTGAAGCATGTAGAGGGGTCCTTTTGGTGACATTGTCCTTTACAGTGACAGAAGCACCCTGGCTGATGAGAGCTTCCACGCACTCTGCATGCCCTTTGAATGCAGCCAGGTCCAAAGCAGTGCGTCCCTTCTCGTCCTTAATGTCCAGGTCTACCAGAGACTGGAGAAGTACCTCCAAGGCTTGATGATGACCATTATAGGCCTAAAAATATGAAATGTGTCATGTGAATGACACAAGTCTTGTCTTCAAAAGGCTTGCACACAAAATGTGGATAAAATTCATCACTGCCACAGCCTCCTAAACACATCAGAAATCAGTCTTACTGATTCCTTATGACTCTGTCTTCAACAGAAGACAGTTTAGGGACTGAAATTGTGATTGATTGTTGCTTTCATCTAACCTTTTAATCCAATTCAAGGTGAAGAATTTCAGTCAATCATTTGCCAGTTCAGCAGAGGTGAATCAACAATCCATCTTTCACACTCTACAGTATCCTGTAGAGTGTGAATTATGCCACCAATAACATTGATGAGGGGACAGAGTGTCTGCTCAGCAAGTTTGCTGATGACACAAACTGAGAGGCTTGGCTGATAAAGCTGAAGGCTGTGTGGCCATTCAGCAAGACCTGGACAGACTGGAGAGCTGGGCATAGGGGAACCAAAGGAGGTTCAACAAGGACTAGTGCAGAATCCTGCACCTGAGAAGGAATAATAAACTCCACCAGTACAGGCTAGGAGGTGATCTGCGGGAGAGCAGCCCTGTGGAGAGGGACCTGGGAGTGCTGGTGGATAAGTTATCCATGGGACAGCAATGTGCCCTTGTGGCCAAGAAGGCCAATGGGATCCTGGGCTGTGTTAAGAAGAGCATGTCCAGCAGATCAAGGGAAGTTCTCCTCCCCCTCTACTCTGCCCTGGTGAAACCTCATTTTGAATACTGTGTTCAGTTTTGGGCTCCCCAGTTTAGGAGGGAAAGGGATCTGCTGGATAGGGTCCAGTGGAGGGCTAAGAGGATGATTAGGGGACTGGAGCACTGCCTGATGAGGAGAGGCTGAGGGACCTGGGGCTTTTTAGTTTGGAAAAGAGAAGACTGAGACGGGATTTAATCAATGTTTAAAAATATCTGAGGGATAGGTATCAGGAGTGGGGGGACAGTCTCTTCTCACTTGCTCCATATTATGATAGGACGAGGAGCAATGGGTGTTAAGTTGCAGCACAGGAGGTTCCACCTCAACACAAGGGGAACTTTTTGACTGTAACGGTCACAGAACACTGCAACAGGCTTCCCAGAGAGGCTGTGGAGTCTCTCCCTCTCTGGAGACTTTCAAGGCTCATCTGGATGCATTCCTCTGTGGTCTGAGCTAGATTATGTGGTCCTGCTCTGGCAGTGGGTCCCTTCCAACTCGTGACATGCTGTGATCCTTCAGAACAGTGTCTGCTCCACCGCAGCAATGCTTGTCAGAGGTCACACGGATTTTCACCCAACCAGGTGCTAAATTCAACACATCTGCTGGTCCCTAACTAAGTGAAAGTGATTCTCAAAACAGGGTTTTGTGCGAATACAAAGACAATCTTGAACTGTTGCTCTTACAGCCAAAACAACTCCATGATTCTACAATTCCAGCCCAGAATCTACTTTTATTACACCTTCCCATTTTTTTTTCAAAACAAACCCTTGATTACATTTTCTTCCAAGACAGAGATTAAGATATTATTTTGGGAGATACTAATCAAAGACTTGTCTCATACTTACAGCTAAATGTAAAGGACTTTTTGTGGCTGTGGAATCAGATTCCTCAAACAAATTGTTGTTTTTTTCCAAAAGCTGGGGGAAAACAAAACAAAACAGTTTTAAAACATCTTTGCATGAGACAGGGTACGTTCTGATGGACCATAACTCACCAGACAAAGACACATTTCATCCTCACATGTTTCTACCAAGGGATAAATACTTTACAACCTTTTCTGCAAAGTATTTTCATGTTTTTCTCCATAGGTTGAAGTTATAAAACTAGTGTAAAGGCTTGATGCAAACATTCTCACCCTGATAGTTGCTGTTTCCCCGAAATCATCACAAGACCTGCAGGGGTATGAAAGGAGTCCTCAAAAGGAAGGATTTGTGGAGTAGGAAAAGTTTACACCGGGAAAAGAGTAGTTTCATGCTTACATAGATAATGATACGCAAGCCATGTCCAATATAGCATTCTGATTAAGTCTGACACGTAATTAGTGCTGGGAATAATTCTAACCAAGCTGTGAGTCATTCACACTATATCTTTAGAGTTTATCAAAGTAGAATCTATTCCTGCATCAGGCTTTAATATGGTTGTCTTCACTTCAAGGGATCTCAAAGCGTTTTAAGGCTTAAAACCAGGGAATTCTGTCTGTCTAGAAGGAGAAACGATGGATTAGCAACACTTCACAGCAGCACAGGAGCTCAAAGAGACCAGTGGAAGTCTATGTACCTATGCTACAATGGCATTCTTAAACTCTGCTGTATGCCTGAACTTTGGGTGAACCAAATTAGTCTTCATATCTGGTATCAAGGATAAATCTATCAAAGAATCAAACTGGCATACAAGCTCACATTAATAATGCCTAAGGCATCACAAATCTCTTATTAAACATAGACACGGATCTGAATCCTATGGAAAAGCTAGAAAAGTAAGCAGTAATTTTGTTTGCTGTTTTCATCATAAAACGGCTTGAATTGGAAGGAATGTTAAAGATCATCTAGCTCCAAACCCCTTGCCATAGGCACAGACACCAGGTTGCTTAGAAAGCCTCATCTAGTCTGGTCTTAAACTTTTATGGATGAAGTGTCCATGTCCTCTCTGGGCAACCCAATCCAGTGTCTCGTCACTCTCACTGTAAAGAACTTCTTCCTAATGTCCAATCTAAATCTACCCTGTTCTGCTTTAAAACCATTGCCCCTTGTCCTGTCACGACAGGCCCTTATATAAGTCCCACACCAGCTCTCCTGTAGGCCCCTTCAGGTACTAGAAGGCTGCTATAAGGTCTCCCTGAACGCTTTTCTTCTCCAGGCTGAAGGATCCCAACTCACTTAGTCTGTCACAGAACAACACAGAATCACAGATTTGTTTTGGTAGGAAAAGACCTTTAAGATCAGAGTCCAACCACTGTCTAACTACAACAACACTATGCTAAACCTTGGCACTGCCACATCTCTGCAGGATGAAGGAAGGAAGTCAGTCAGCACAGATACTGCAGAATAGGTTTTAATTTGCAGATACTTTAAGTAACCCCCTGGATGGGCAAACTATCCTGGTATGTCAACAGAGGTCCAGTTTGGGCTGGACCCAGTCATTTTGCAATAAATGAAAAGCAAAGAATCCAGTCTTTTGGGTGCTAGATATCAAGTCTCCCACTTCCTTTCCACCAGTGAGAAAAAGGCTTCATAGACTTAGGTGTATCTGGTGCACCAGTAAGAGGCTGCTGGCTTTGAAAGCTCAACAGCCCGATCCACCGTCCTCACTGAAGAGGTGCTCCAGCCCGCTGATCACCTTTTGTGGCCTTCCTCTGGATTCTCTCCAACCAACCTGGGTCCTTCTTATGTAGGAGCTCCATAGCCAGACACAGTCCTGCAGGTAAGGTCTCACAAGAGCAGAGTAGAGCGGCAGAATCATCTCCCTTGACCTGCTGGCCACATATCTTTTGATGCAGGCTAGGATAGGGTTGGCTACCTGGGCTGCCAGTGACCATTGCCAGCTCATGCCAAGCACCTCATCAACCATTTTGTGCCTGGTAAAATGTTAGGACCAAAGCACTAAGCCTGTTTCCACCTGTCTAACACTGGCCTTTAGTCTGAGTCCATAAGGCCAGCACACTTTTAATTAAATCTATCATCATCTAATGAAATTCCAAGTGTCTCCTGAAAGAAGGCAGATAACTGCCTTTCAAGTAGATGAAATGGACCCACATAGAAAATTGACAAAATTAAGACTATAAAGGAACAACCTATCAGATTGGAGAGCCCCCCACAAAAGGCATCTCCACAGCTCAGAGTTAAAGCAGGTTAGGCTGAGGCAAACTAGGTTTAATAAGCTTACTACTCATAAGGCTGAATGTCTCCATCAGAAAGTCAGGCATAAAAAAGAACGTGATGGCAAACCCGGTAGCTCTCAGATACAGAACAGTGCAGACAAGAAGAGAAAGTACAAAGGAGAGCAAGAAGAGGAAGATTAAAGACAAAGCACTCATAATTTTTCAGTAAGCCTTTCTCAGGCACCACTGCATAACAACTAAAACTGAGTCATCTGAAGGATGAACATCATGCACAGAGGTGAGAAGCACCAAGTTACCAAGCAATTCTCCACTTTCACCAGTGGTTCTAAGAATGAATTTATGGTAAAATACATGTATGTGTTATAAGAACACAAACCAGTGTGTCCTTGGAAGTCCTGCTTCCCAATGCTTCCGTCTTGGAGTATACTTGTAAGAAGCTACTCACAGTTTTAAAAAGGTGAATTTATTACTCAAAGTCATTTGCCCTGATGGCCAGAGAAGCTTAAATCCAGACCTAGAGGCTGGCCAATGCATTCCACTGAAGACAAACATTTAAGGATGAATTACTAATAGTTTATGGTGGCTGACTGGAGCATGTCTCAGCGTATCTCATTCCTAATGTCTTGTGCAAGTGAAATGATGTCTGTCTGTTAGATGATTATGTCTATAAACTGATTATCTACAGATTTTAGGTGGCTGTCAGAATGACACAGAGACACTTCTAGCAAAATTGGTGGGAGCTCTTCTCTCTGGTTAGGTTATCACCTTTTGAAAGGCAAGGATACCATTACTCCTGCCTCTTGGAAATTCCCAGAATGGTCCTTTCACTTCCTGTAACATTGTATGTAATTATTTTGTTAAGTCTTATTACATGAACTCAAATGCTTAGACAGGGAGATGCAGATAAAGCAAGACAAAACATGTCACTTTTTCAGCTCTGTTGTTATAAACTGCCATTCTAGACTGGGTTCTCTTCTCAGCTCTGGATGAAGAGATGAAGATTAGTAACTTTTACAGTCCTTACAGTTTTCTTTTATATGTACATCAAGGGTATTTACAGGCATAAGAGTATTGACTGCTTGATTTTATTCTGTGGTTATAATAAAGGATTCTATGGCAGGGTGGGGGCGAAGGGGTGTGGGGGGTATCCCCTCAATTTTAATTTTTTTCTGACTCAAATATGCCAGTTAATGAGAGATGTTTTATAGGATTGTGCTTACAGAGTACAATATATTCTAAAATTCAGCACTAGCATGAAAAATAAACAAGCTTCATGGACCACCTCATCAATTTAAAATTAGGCAGCAAAGGAGCTAATACTTAAACCACACAAAAGTTTTAAGCCACACTGTAAAAGGCAGGTGTCAGGAGAAACCTCAAGGCAGGGAAAGGATGAGATCCCAAAAGAGACAAGAACATGTGATCCTGTACAAGAATCCATACCCACACCTCTAGGCATAGCCATCTGCTCTGCCACAGGCTCTGCCACTACTGCTGAAGTGAAAGTCACTCTTCTCGGGGAGCTTTACTGGAGAAAGCAACTTTGACATTCCAACACACTCCTGCCAGCATTGCTAATGGATTTCTGCAATCTAGTGCTATTAACGCTAGATGTAGGACGGCACAGCGTTAGACCTGCCTGTAGAATCTGAAGGGTGATTAAGCAAACAGGGCTAGGATATTTTCACACCCATGAAGAGCTGCTCAACAGACAGTTAAGACAAAAGAAGCATCTGAACGCTACTTTTTTCCAGTAATTACACAGCAGTGCAGTTTATCACTTACAAGGTCACTCAGAAGTGCTATTACCGACAATTTCTAATGTCACTTTCAGACCTGAATACAAATATATCAGTTAGGATGTCACTGAGCCTCATCTTTCCTGATAAATTGCAAAACATATAATGCAACAGATCATTGTTTCTGCTGGGAAAAACACATCAGCAACAACTTCTTTCCAATAAAGGCTCCTCCAGCAAGTAGCAAGCACGAGATTGGAACCACTCCCGTCTCGGATGAGATAGAAACAAGTAGTAAAATGAACCTCTGTATGACTTTGTACCAGGAAAGCACATTTTTATATCAGAGGACTGTTCTTGATTGAATAATTTAGTGGTGAATTGGCACAAACACAGGGACACAAGCAAACCTGTAAGCTCTCTCCATATTTCTAAATACAAATGATTTCATGTTTTTCATTTGATCAGGTTAAAACCAATACATATCCTTAATCCAGTGTCCGTTTTCCTAAAACCAGCCTTTAAAAAACAGATTAACCAATGTATACACCAATTTCACTCACATTCATAGACTTACGGGGGAAGTTAAAATGAGATAAGCAAGAAGATGTTTTGCAAGAGCTTGGGTACACGGAATCTGACAAAATTCATCAGTAGTTCCATGCAGCACTTGCAGTACAAAGTTTAAATCACCAAAACCCTACTGGAGCAGTCATCACCACACAAACAGGACACTTACCTGGCATGTAAGAGAAAAACCTTTGTCTTTAAACATATCTACATCTCAAAACTCAAGCAGACCTCCACGCCACCAGCTGTTCTCACATGGGACACTAATTTTCTGTTGAACCTCTTCCAGAGCATGAAGGATGGGTTTCATATGAAGCCATACAAATGCCATAGTCAGTGAATCTTGCTCAGTGAGCATTTATACAAAGCAGGACAGATCCAAATGAGAGTGAGAGTACCCACCCAGGACCAGTCAGTGTAACATGGTGGTCACTTCACAGAGTGCAGAAGCCCCATTTCTTTGTCCGTCAGGGCAGAGATCTGGATCTCTAACTTTCACACTTGACTCATGTATCATCTTGCTTTCTGGCCAGAAATTCTACCTCAGAATTTCTAGAAAGCCTCAGTTTAAAGGACCCTCTTCCCCAGGGAATATTTTGCAGGATTTCATACTCTTGTGTCAAAGGTATGGGAAGAGTTTTACTTAGATAATTATCATTCTTGAAGCTTTCCTCTGCAGCTAGAAAATTTGAGTGCTGGTGAAATACAGCTATGGTTAATTTTAGAAATGTGCTTTTTTTTTTATGGCATTTCCACTCCTCTCCTCTCATTTGTGCCTGTCCTGAGAAACACACACAAGTGCTTCTTAAATTCAGACTCACTTCAAGACACGTCATTTACATTTCTTCACTGAGCCTCTTTGGAACTGGCCACAAACTTCCATAAAACAGACAAGTGTTGGTTCCATTTCACATTACCAAATGCAAAGTGACTTGAACATCCAGGACAGTCATGCCAGTCAGGTACGTGCACCATGACTCACAGCTCCTAAGACTGACCGAGGGAAAGCAACAGATTTTCTAGCCAAGCTTGAGCTTGTAAGCCACAGCAAGAGGAAAACCCAGCAAAAACCAAAAGCAGCACACATGCAGTTGTTCAAAGTATGCAGCATGCTAGTTAAAGAGCTGTGACTTCTTCCGGCTTTATCAGTGTGCATACAAGGGTTTGCAAATACTGAGAACTTTAAAGAACAAGGAACGTGCAATAATTTTTCATTTACTTACTATATCCAATGGAGTTTTGCTTCCAATCTAATTAAAAATGTCAATTAGAATAATGAAAGGTGTAAGTATTCAAATATAATGGTAACCTGAAAATGTTTCTTGGAGTTTTTTTTGTTTTGTTTTTTTTCCCTGTAGAATTTACTACACTAAAGAGAAACCTAAACTCAGAGCTGCTCCTCTATGCACCCATCTCTGTACTGCCCACCCATGAATGAAATACTCCTGAAGCAGGGACTGCTGCCTGCTGTGTACAGGTACCAGTCATGCTGCTTCACAAGAGAGGATGGCAAAGAGGGAAATCAGGAGAATATTCAGTCTGCAAGTGCAAAATACACACACTGGGGAGATGTTGCCTTAGTGAAGTTAGATTGCTTTTTAAAGCCCACAGACACCAACAAACCAGCAAAGGTTTCTCCTGACAGTCTCCTCATACAGGCAACCATCTTGCAGTGTATAAAGAAGCCTGATTACACCCCCAAATGTCCCAGTACCCAGAGCTCTTTCCGAGATATACAGCTGCCATGTGCCACCACCAAATGCCCTTTGCATGACACCCTTTTGAGGGAGTAGGATAGTCCTCACACACTTATATTTGACCACCACACATAGATACAGGCTCACAGACAGGGATTAGTAGTGTAAGTCTGTGACCTCTTTCTAAACTGAAGGAGAAATGTCTCCTGCAGCTCTGTAATGGCATGCTGTCAGAAGATAGCAGATGTAAACGCCTTGCTTCTCCACCCCAGCAAGATAAAAATATATACTAAAAAAAAAAAAAAGGGCAAACATCTGCCAGAGAGGCAGAAAATAAACTTCAGAGACACTAGGCGAGGCTCATGTCCCACAAGCCAAAAGTGCCAGCAGCATGCCAAAGCCAACAGTCAACTCCTACTCATGGAGTTCACAAGCAGCAACAGCCCTCTAGAAAATAATCACAACTATCTAGTTTCCAAAATAGAAAATCTAAGCCAAAATATACTGTCCTATCTAGCATACAAAGGCTCCTATTGATCATTTAAGCAACAAGTATATTTTACAGTAATGTTTACACCAAAACATAAGTAATGGAAACAATCTACCAGCAGGACTGGCAGACAAATTAGGTTTATTCAAGTTATTTCCAAGTATTAAGTTCCTTTTTTGCTTTTTTTAGAGCAAGTGGAGTTAATGATTTTGAGCTTCCTCTACCAATAAAGGAACTTCCACATGGGAAAGCTCTCCTAGGCAGAAAGTTATTCACTGTACAAAACACTATCACCATTGTTTTCTGACAAAATGCTGCCTCTAAAAGATTGCTGGTCATGATGATGGATAGGTACTCAGAAGGAGAAATCCAGAACCTATCTCCTAGATGAAGACAGGCTTCTTGTTTCTCCCTCTACTTTGCTCTTGTGAGAACCCGCCTGAGCACTGCATCCAGTTCTGGTGCCTCCGCATATGAAGGACATGGAACTGATGGAGTGGGTCCAGATGATCAGAGAGCTGCAGAATCCCCGCTATGGAGACAGGCTCTAAACACCAGCTAGTGATCCTGACTGATATCCCTGACTACCAATCCCCAAACAAGTCAGTTTGAACCCAAACAAAGCTATTTTCAGGAGCAGGAGAGCAGATGGGAGTGCTTGTGAGCACACATGCCCTCCGTTCAGCCTTTGTGAATGGCTCCTTACAAATGGAGAAAGAATTCAAGAATCTGCTTCCACTCTTTTCAGCCACATCACATCATGCACTGCAGGGCAGCCAGCCCTTTAATATCCCAGACAACCTAAAGGTCCACCAGGGAAAAAGCTTCTGTCACTATGCTCTTTGTTTGAACAATATAAACACAAATTTTACTAGCTTGGGCCAAAGGATGTGACCACTCTTCATTCTTATTTTTCCTAATTCTTATTTCTCTTCCACAAAGAAATTCCAGCCAAATTTGGTTCACAGTAAGCACAAAGGTAAAAAAATGACAATATATTTTTGTAGATAAACCAGCCCTTTCTTAAACTGTTCTCAAAAGTGCAAATATTTTTGTAATGTTGAAAGCTGAAAGCCCAGATCAGGTCCTTCAGCAAAGGAAACTTCTTTAAATCATTACATTTGTTTAGGAATAAGCTATTTTTTGATACCTGTTATAAAAAAAATAGACAGGAAGAAAGAACTGATCTCACAAGGTCTCTGATAAATTTAACATATTCTGGAGCACTTAAAAAAATCCCTATTATCTTGCTGAAGTTTAGTATTGTGCATGTTGAGAAATAATAGTAACCATTACTCATAAAATTAAGCTTATTGCTGCACCCACTCTGCCTTAGTTTTGAGCATTATTAAAGACTTCATATTTTCTATGAATTCTTTTCTGTAATAGTTTTATACCCACAGAGAACTGACTGGTTCTAGGGATATTTTAGATATTTTCCAGATTTTTTAATCTATCAGCTATCAATAATAAACAAAAATATTTACTCAATAAACAAACAAAAAAACCCACACCCCAAAAAATCAGTAAAATAACAGTTAATGGATTTATTTCAGTAATTCTGCCTGAAAATCTCTCCTTTGGGATGGAAAGGATTGGAAGTATTTTAGAAGGAGAATTCTCTGTGTCAGAGTTCCTGTGATACAGATCAGTGGTTCAAAGTTAGCACTGTTAAGAAGGACCTCAACTAATTTCTTATTGCATGAATAAACCAAAACAAAGTATCTTCCTGCCTATCTATGGACACATTTACATTGGAATTCGTGGTGTTAGGTTCCCACTGCTCCTTGAGTAAGTGCAACTATAGAATGACATAGTTGTTTAGGTTGGAAAAGATCTCTAAGATCACCAAGTCCAACCATCAGCCTAACACCACCACAGCCATTAAATTATGTCCCAAAGAGCCACATCCACAACTTTCTTGAACATCTCCAGGGATGGTGACTCCACCACCTCCCTGTGCAGCCTGTTCCAATGCCTGACCCATTCTACTCTTTCAGTAAATGTTTTTTTTCCTAATACACAATTTAAACCTCCCCTGGCACAGCTTGAGGTCTCTCCTCAGCCTCCTTCTCACTAAACACCTCCAGTTCCCTCAGGCACTCCTCACCAGATCTGATTTTCCAGCTTTATTGTCCTTCTCTAGACACACTCCAGCACCTCAAGTGGCCCAAACCGAGCACAGTATTCGAGATGTGGCCTCATCAGTGTTGAGTATAGGGGGACAGTAATTTCAGGAACAGTGAGACCAGCAGGACCAGAGATACAGCACACTTGCTAGCTCACATCCAGCCTGCTGCCAAACTGGCACTGAAAGTTCTGTGTATCTTATTTTCCTCTCCGTTAGCACTGAAGACAAGAAAAACAGCAAGAAAAATATATTTCCAGTGTAGACTACAAAAACAACCAAGAACTTCTCAGAGACAACCAGCTGTTGTCATGCACCTACTCTGCACAGCAACCCAACCAACTCAATCTGCAATGTTAACTGGGATCGGCAGCTGCTGTGAGAGCCTGGTGGAGCTCAGGAGAGAGAAGCAAGGCCAAAATGTGGCAAATTTTCTGTATCTCAATTGATTTAGTTTCCAAAACTGACAAAGAGAAAGCTTGAGGACTCAGATGGCTTTTGATGACTTACTGTTCTCTCTGCTATGTAGAAAAGAAGGGGCCTCTGGATAAAAGTAATGCCTAGCATCAATTAAACCTTAGCGGACACTTTGTTCAGTTACAAATAACCAGAGCAGTCAATGGGATATACTTAATATCTACCACAAATAAAGATCATAAGCCCTGACAAAGTCCTTATCACAGGTCTACCACAGAGAGCACAACAAACTGTGACCAAACCACCAGTCGGTGTATTCCTTTCCGCCTACACCAGACAAATTCTTATTGCAGCTTTCATGTGGAGCTTTCAACCATGGCTCCCTCAGAATCAGTTTGACTGCATTAGAGGACACAAAACCTGGGAGCCTCATATTGGATTGAGTAAACCTAGGCACGAGGATTATTCCCATGGACATGAAATGGGAAAATCGCTTCAGCTACTTAAGGTTTGTTCCAAGCCTTTTGCCAACCTGAATCCAAGGTCTTTGAACAAATGCCTGTAAAGGCAGCGTCTATATCAATTAATCACCGCAATGAACTATAAAGTTATTACACTCAAGTAACTCATTACAGCTAAGGGACAAGTGCTCGGGTGAACAAAATAGAACCACCTTCTGAAAGTGGGTGCAGAGGTGCCAAGTCCTGGTCCCATTGTTGATGGAGCACACATGCTATCTGCTACACTGAGCTTTTGTATTCCAGAGAGAAGACAAGTTGCTTGTCATCCCTGAACACTGACCAAGTCCTTGTTCCACAGATCTTTCAGGCAGGCACTTCAGCACACACCTGTGGTCCTTCACATGCAAGAGGCTAAAATTTGTTGCAGTTGTCTTTCACCAGTGTACACAGAACAACTGTATGACCATAACTCTTCAAACAGTGCTTGACCTTGGTTTTCCCTACTGCAGCTGTAGTCACAAATATGAGAAGGCTGATGGAAAAACATTGACTTTGTCTGAATATAGAACACTTGCTTCACAGCTGTCTTTAGCCCACTTTGCCTTTCACCTTCCAAAAAAAAAAAAAGCCAAAACATCTCTGATGTGCACTGCTTTCCTTTTGTCTAAGCAACACTACATCTCAATAGCAGATCACTGTCTGCCACTGATATGTCGCCAGAAACACACACAGCAACAAGCAGAAGAAAAGAGAAGGGACCTTGCTGCTACTGGCATGCAGTGACTGATGTGAAGGCTGAAAGAGAAGGATTCCCCAATGAAGACAGCATCGTAGAAACCTCTGCTCGCACAAGCCGTGCCAGAACCTAGCGGTAAGGCATGGGTAAGGTTGCAATATACTTTGCTGCCGCCACACAAGCCTTGGCTTGTGCACAGAGGACACTACTCTGCACACACCCTGCAAATGCCAATAACATTTGCTTTTGTTCCAGACAGAAGGCTCAGCAGAAGACCTTTTCATGCCTTCACGCAGAATCACAAGAGATCAGCTCCAGGAAGAGGTGCTAAGCAAGGAGAGGCCAAACCCACTGCCACAAGCACTGAAGAAAGGGTGGTATTTTAAGTGCCCTAAATATACATGCTTGTAGGTTGAAGCCTAAAAGCCTTAATATCCCACCTGAAATTCTGCCCCAGGGCTGGCCTGGTGCAATGCCAGGTCACAGTTTCTCCGCTATGGTGATCCTGACATGAGCCAGCAACAGTAATTCTCCTGTGGTGGCCATAACTGGCAGCACTGGTAAACAGACTGTGAAAGTAGCATGTGCTGCACAGAGCCCCTTCTCAGTAATGAAGCACCCTGACTCTTCAACAAAGAAAGAAAGAACCAAGCAACATAAACCACCAAACTACACACAATGTTTTTCCTACAGCCAGAGTGTCTGTGCAATTCCTAATGATAGTAAGCAAGGAGAGCTTGCTTGTATGCGTGTCCTGGTAGGGCATAAAATCCTGCCAAATTAGTTCAAATCCCTGCTTTCCTCCTCCTGTAGTAAGGACCGGGAGTTGATGGGTGTGAGCAGACCAGTGGAGAGTTTGGCCCAGCAAAGCCCCGAGAGCTGAGTGTTTGGCAATGACCAAGTCAGATGTCTTGTGCTGCCCCTCAAGTGTTAGGGTGAACACCTAGGGACAGAACTTTGAATTCATTGACCAAAACAATGGACGCTAGTGCCTACTGGCCAGTTCGACTTTCAAAATAGTATATTTAAGGGGGTGATTTAGAGTCGTTGTCTCCCTTTTCCTGCTGCCTTTCACCCAGACTGGAGGTCTATTTGCAGCTCTTTCTCTGCAGCAACATGTGTGCAGCATGTTGTGCAGTTTGCAGCGGCAGCCAGCAGCAAGGCAACTCTTTCCTCCTCCTCTACCAGGAAACTTTCTATCTATCACATCAGTGAGTACGGCTAAGAGTTAGAATTTCCTCTGTTACCAGGTTCCTGTGTTCCAAGTTCTGACTGTTTAAACTCTCTAACGCTGTGTTTATAAATAACCCTTGTGTAATTGCTTCCTGTCGACCAAACATCCAAAGAATCTCAGGGTATTTCCCCAAATTTTTTAATATTAAATTATTAATAGTCCTACATTATTATTAATAATTCATAACCAATTACTGATAATCGAAACAATGTGCCACAATAATGTTCAATAGAAAGCTGTTTAGTGAGTAGATCAGTTCACATTCGTTTTCATAGTTATCTCTACAGGTCACAAACTTCTATAAACCCATCTCTTGAATCTAAGTTTTGGCTTCGTATGAGAAACAATTTCTAATTATTCAGGTGCAGGATATCAATACCCAGCGTCAACAAAGCAAGCCTCAGTTCTACTGCAGGCCAGGTTAGGTTAATCTTGACTAGGGGAGCTTTCTGAGTGCTGCTGTTGTTTCACTGAGAAACACAGGCACTGCAGGTAGGCAGCTGACAAAAGCTGTCTACTTTTGGTGCCTACTTGGTCACAGTTTGCAAGTCAGATAATGTGCCAGCTGCAGAAGGCACATACACCATCACACACTGGGAACCATCCCATCCTGGCACATATGCAGGCAACATTTAAGCACCAGCTTGTTGAACAAGGACTGGATTATCAAGATTAATGTGTTTTTAAGATTCAAACTGGTTGTATATTACACCTCGAATACTGGGTTCAGTTTTAGGGCCTTCACTCCAAGAAGGACACTGAGGTGCTGGAGCAGGTCCAGAATAGGGCAAGGAAGCTGGTGAAGGGTCTGCAGATCAGTTTGGAGAGCAGCTGCTGAGGGAACTGAGGTTGTTTAGTCAGGAGGAGGCTTTAGGGACACATTCTGGCCTTCTCCAACTCCGTGAAAGGAGGCTGGAGCCAGGTGGAAGTTGGTGTCTTCTCCCAAGAAACAAGTAACAGGACAAAAGGAAATGGTCTCAGGCTGCACCAGGGAGGTTTTAGGTTGGACATGAGGAACAATTTCTTCCCCCAAAAGGGTTATCAAGGCCTGGGCCAGGATGCCATGGGCAGGAAAGTCCCCATCCCTGGAGGGATTTAAAAGCTGTGAAGAGCTGGTGCTGAGGCACATGGTTTAGCAGTGACCTGGCAGTGCTGGGTTAACAGCTGGATTTGATCTTAAAGAGCTCTTCTAATCAAAACTCTTCTATGATTCAACATATTTAACTGCACCATACTGCAGGTTTTCACAAATTTGGGAATATCCAAAGAACTCAAACAGTACCCACCAGGGGAAGTTCCTAATACCAGCATACATATATCATATAACAGCAGTTAGGAGCCCTCCAAGGTGCCTGAGCACTCACCAGTTCCAAACACTGCCGATGCCCATATGCAGCAGCATAGTGCACAGTGTTGTACCCCTCTTTGTCCTGGATGGATGGATTGGCATCATTTTGTAGAAGGAACTCTAGACACCTGTGGACAATTCAGTGGTTTAAATGAGAGCTCACAATGATGTAATATTTAACAGAGTTATCTGTTATTTATAATGATCTGTGGGAGCAGCACTTACAACTAGCGGTTCATTCCTAGCAGCACCTCAAGCCACTTAAGGAGTTCCCCTCTTTTCACCAACAGCTTCCTACATTCACCACTTTTAAAAAGAGAAAAATCTCTATTCATCTTTGAGCATCTACTTTAGAAAGAACCATCTTCAACACTCTAGATCACAACATCATTTTCTGTCACAAAGATGAAAAAAACCATACACAACTCTGTCTCATGATGTAATAAAAAGTCTAGAATTGCTGCTACTGCACATAAAACATATTTAGATCCAACCACTGGCCTCCAAACACACACTGTGGCAAGGTGAAATGTAAAGACTTTAAACATACATACATATTTTTTCACCTTTATTGGCTTTGGGGTTTGTTTTGTTTTTTTTTTAATAACTTGGTTTTCAAAACACCCTTTATGCTCTGTATCATGCTGACTGCTTTTTCTTATACCATTGAGAAATCATCATTTTGTTATCAGTAATTTTTTCCATGGCTTGTAACTTGTAGTGAATGTAAGGCTGTTGTGTGAAAAGAAGGGAGGGGGAGAGGGGGGATTTTGAAAACCAGAAAGATCATTAAGCTGCTAGACAAAGACATCAAGCTGAGTAAATAGAGGATGCCAGTGGATACTTCCTTCTGCAACTCACATGCTCAGAGCAGAGTATTTAAATAAGGTAGTCCATGATGCTAAGGTCTTCTTACTTTACTGAAGCAGTACATTTTCAAACAGCAATCAGCAACAAGCACAAACCCAGCAACATTAGAGAATACGTGTACAGAGAAGAGCACAGAACAATTTAGTTCAGGTTAGTCCTCACTAAAGCCATGCACTGTGTTTAGCTGAGCAAAAGCAGAGTGTCAACTGGCAGTAGCCAAGGTTGGAGTCTAACTACTTTATTGACACCAAACTTACAATGCAGCTTCTTTTTCCTTCATCTCACTGTCTCTTTCAAGTTCTTCAGCGTTTTCATGGGAGTTACCTAAAATATTCTTTCTTCTTAGCACAGTGGATAGAAAAATGCAACTTATTTTCAGAACATCACTCTAGTGACTTTGATGCAGTCTGCCACCCATCCCTGATCTCCTCTTCAAGGAGCTGACCCCCTTCAGCCAACAGTAAGAGTTACCCAAGTTGTGAGAGCACAGCCTGAGTCTGCACTAGTTCAGTTTTGCAAGAAGTGTAGGAAAATACAATGTGGTAGTTAGCTGTCCTGCAAGTCAACACCCAAAAAACTCAATCCTTTAGAAAATTCTGGTTTCTATCAGAAATAGTTTGATCATGACTTTCTAGAGTCTTTCTGTTTCTCTCACAGGAACACTGTGTATTTTGTTTCCTTTGCAGAGAGGAACCCAGGAATTACTACAGTTTGCTCCTTTCACAGGATCACATGATGTTAAGGGTTGGAAGGGACCTCAGAGATCTTTTAGCCCAAGATCCCTGCCAGAGCAGGGCCATAATCTAGTGCGGGTTGCAGAGGAATGCATCCATACAGGTCTTGAAAGTCTCCAGAGAAGACGACTCCACAACCCCCCCGAGGGAGCCTGTGACCCTCACAGTAAAGAAATTCTTTCTCATATTGAGGCGGAACTTCCTGTGCTGTAGTTTATATGCATTGCCTCTTGTCCCTTCTATAGTAACCTGCTGATTCTTCTGTAAGTATTTTAAAATTGGAGATAGTTTAATCACAGGAAACTCATCTATCTCTTCATACTCCTGCACACCCAGATCATTCCTGGCCCCTCTGCTTCCCAGCTGGATGGATGGCAGACAAAAGACTACGTACAATCTGTGATCGTATAATTACAAGCTTGTGGTTATGATCTTTCTTGGCCACCAAGGCTAACACAGAATACATTTAAAAACTGCTGCAATCAAGGATTAGTAGTTTCAAAGGCTTGTAGGAGGATAGCTTGCTGAGCTCAATCCCAATATAACTGTGCTGGTTTGAACTAACTGGAAGATCTGAATGAGAAATTAGACTATAGGCTGAGAAAGGAAAACAATAATGATGCTACTTCACTCATAGGTTACTAAAAAAAAGAAAAAGGAAAAACAAGAAAAAATGTTTAAGAGTTGTAACCCAAACATAGATAAGACTGCTTTGGGCCGTGGCTGCTGTTGCATGGCTCCTTCTCTCCCTCCCTTCCTAGCTGGATCTGAATAATTTCACTAATTTATTTCCTGCTGCTAATCCCCCTGGCCAATCTACCTCTGCTTATCTGCTGCATAAGACATGGTGAGATAAGATTGGGAAGGGGGAAAGGTGGTAGGGTGATTAAAACCCCCTCTTAGGGACTTTCATCTCTGGGAGGGGTATGGTGATTCCGTAATACCTTTTTACTGTATATTTCTGTAAATATCTGTTATATATTGCAAATATTTGCTTGTATATTGTGCAAAGCTGTAAATATAAAGCTTCATTCCTTAACTTCCAGCTGACTGAGTCCTAGCCTGGGTTATTTCAAAGTGTAGGGGGGCAGGTAACTGCTGAACCACCGTGATAACAGGCAGATTCCAGGCTGGATTCTGCACAGTGCTGAACAGGATGTTCTTTCTTTAAAATGAAATTTCCCATCTGTAATATCAAGATCTGGCGCTCTTCCTGTGGGTGCTAGCAATAATGGGTTGTTCTGCAAACCCAAGGTCTGCCTGATGTCCATGGTCTCAGACAATATCTGTTACTAAAAGAAGTCCCTTAAATACTATTGTTGTAAGCTCACAGACAGTACTCGTGCTATGCTGATGTTTTACCTGCATCTGCTTCTAGTTAACTACAAATCAGTGAAATCTCAAAGTGACTTCTGCCTGCTCATGAACTACCCACAGCCAAAGTTCAATAATTACGAATATCCTCTGGACTGAGTTTGCATGACCTGGGGAGTTTTTTGCCATTCAGCAGAAAAAAAAAGAAAAAAAAAAATCTATAAAATCACAGACTGCAAATAACATTTCATGTATGTAACAAGGCTTCCTCCAGAAACACATTTGACTGGGAAACTTAATAATAAGATATCATGACCATATCAGAATCAATTTAGGTTTGAAGCATGGGGCAAATAAAGGCCACATATGCCTTCAGAATGTGGCTAAATTAAGCTAGTTTTCTTTTTTGCAATTAGTGATGGAAGTAGCTACACCCTGAAGTTAACCAAGAGCTTATTTGATAAGCTTATTTAATAATGCAGAAACTTCATTGACAAATAGCCAAAAGCTGAAAACCACAAACAAATCACTATTCTCAACACCTTGCCTAACACCTCACCCTGGCAAGGCAGAATTAGGAATACCCAGTGATGAAAGTCTTCCTACAAGCTAAGCCGAGACCTTTCAAGGTCCCGCTACCTTCTTGCCCAACACTGTTCAGGTTTGAGGTAACAGGAAAGACATTTTTATACCAGTATTACCACAGAAGCTACCATAGTTCTGGTATGGCATCCAAACATCTACCATACATTTAAGATGAAGCTTTTCTGCAGTGGCTTTGAGGTGGCATTCTGCCAGATGTATTTTTACTAGACCTCACTATACAAGAAACCAATAAAAATAGTTCCTTAGAGCAATGAAACAGAGAAACGTGGGATGACCTGAAATAAACACAGGCAGGTAACAGGTTTTAGCTGCCTGTGTTTAGTTCCGGTTTTAAGAAAGCACTAACAGGATAATTGAGCCTGGTTTATACATGTTAGAAGGAAGAGGTTGGCAAAATATGCAGTTATCTGGGAATAAAGCTTGCAGTTGCTAACCACAGGGTTTCTAAGTTTCACATCTATTTTCTCCCTTCCTCACAAGAACAGCACTGTGTCCTGCCAAAGTACATTCTACAGACCTCTCTCTCTTTAAAGTCTCTCTCTAAAAAACAACCTTGTTTTAACAGCAGTGAGCATTTTTATCCTCTGAGACAGTGAGGAGAGACTGAGGAGTAGATCTAGCCCATCTTCTTGGCTAGATGTCTGTGTTACTGAAGTCCACTTAGGAAAACCTCCCCTTTTGCTGTCTCTTGCTCCAGCCCTTCTGATGGACTTGCAAAGCAGATATAGAAAATTACTCTTGTGTGGAAAACAGAAGACCAAAATTTGTGAAAATAGTTCAGTAGGACAGGGTGACTGTGAAACTGTGTGACATCAAGAGTAAACTGAAGAGTTGAAATACTGCATCAGCTGGGGATTTGGCTTCTAGTCAGAGCACCTCAGCATGGAGTTCCACAGACACGTGAGAGAAATTCCTTTGCTAGAGGGATCACTGGTTTTTTGCTCAAGTGATACAGCACCATGAGGAGAACAGAATGGCAATAATTTAGCAAAACACTTCACAGCAGGAATACAAAGATGCATTCTTACTTTCGGTCCATGTCAGAAGCAGCAGCATAGTGCAAAGGGGTGCGCCCCCAGTCATCTGCTTCATTAATATTGGCTCCTGTTGTCACCAGGGTCTCAATACAGTGGAAGTGACAATTTGCAGCTGCATAGTGCAAAGGTATCCTGGAACATAAGTGACAGTTTGTTACCTCATTTTCCAACATGCACCACCGAGGACAAGGATGATTTAACTGCTGCATTCCTACAGATTTCCAGCAGCCTTACATTCCTGCAATGCAATGCAAAGCAATGGGAATTTAACCAACAGGTGTCAACAGGAAGTTTTGGTGTTCCTATATAGTGCTAATAGGATACAGATCATCAATCCAGGTCTTGCAAACCACCTGTTCCCAGTGAGAGCTGCTGCTGGTGCTCTGTAGGCACACTCCAGTTGGGAGGCAGAGCAAAGCACAGCCTGCCTCCTAGCGTCTCTCTTAGCCGACATAGCAACACTTCATATTGGGGAGAGACTTCTGGGAAGCAGGTCAAGCAGCAGCAGAACTCCCACAGAATCACAGAACCATAGAATATTAGGAGCCACAAGGGACTTCTAGAGATCATTGAGTCCAAAACCCCTGCAAAAGCAGGATCACTTTAGGCAGGCCACACAGGAAATCATCCAGGTGGGTTTTCGAAGTCTCCAGAGGAGACTCCACAACCTCTCTGGGCAGCCTGCTACAAGGCTCTCTCACCTTCAGCATAAGGAAATTTCTCGTATGTTGAAGTGGAACCTCCCGTGTTCCTTGTCCTAAGACTGGACACCACCTCAAAGAGCCTGGCATCTCTATCCTGACACCCACCCCTCAGATATTTATACACATTGATAAGATCCCCCCTCAGCCTTCTCCTCACAAGACTAAACAGCCCCAGATCTCTCAGTCATTCTCCATAGAAGAGATGTTAGAGCCACTTAATCTTCATTATAGCTCTTGGTTGGACTTTCTCCATCATGACCCAGGTTCTGTCTTGGGCACACAAGTGCAAGAATTAAGGTAATAAGGGAAAACAAAACAAACCAACCAACCAAACAAAAAACCCCAACCCCACAAACAAACAAAAAAACTCCAAACAAACAAAATACCTCAGACCAACAAACAAAAACCCAAAACCAAACCAACCAACCAAACAAACAAACAAAAAAAAACAATCCTGGTATTTTAAACCCAGAAAACTCCAAAGAGTGGGAAGTAGTTTTAATGTAGTTGATGAAGTCTGCACTTCTCTCTCTCTGCCACAGCAAGAATTCCACAGGGAAGGCCACATCCCTGCTTTATTTGACTCCAAATTTTCAAAGCACATGTGACTTCCAGACTGAGGTAGTCTTTTCTCCTTGCTTGCTAGATACTTCTCAAAAAAATCTTCATCATTTACCTACCTCCCACATTTGTCCTTCTTATTAAAATCTGCTCCACTGCTTTGCAAGAGTTTTATACATTCAACATTACTGCAAAGAAAAGAAAACATGAACAAAACTGGTTTACATCTCCATCGCCTCTGCACCCCTCCCCCCAAAAAAAACCCAAAACAGTTATTCTGACTATTTTTTGCATTATTTGCCATGCAAAATCAGGCAGCAGCCAACCACAACGTGAAATTCAATCAAAAAGAAAACGGAGCTACAAACAACTATTTCCTTTCACACCAGAAAACCTCAAATTCTCTTTTGCAGAAGAAAAAAAAAAAATTCACAAAGACAGCACAGTCAATGTGATCTGGAATCCAGTGCCTACTGGATTCAGCTGTACTTCAATACTCTCCACACTGAACTGGAATTTGATGAGAAGTTTAAGATGAAGTTGTTCCTGGTTTATCAAACGCCAGGCTAATGATGAAGAGGTGACATTTAATGAAAGCCACTCCCATCTAGTAACACTTTCAACATGCTGCTCAGATCCTGTTCGCTTAGTGAGATGAAATCATATTTATTTGGAGTTTATTCTTGGATGGTTTCTTTAGGCTTATTCTCATTTGATTTGTTGAGTACTGATAAATTTAAACGCATCTCACAGTGCTTTGCTGAAAAAAAAAGCACAGCTTTTTAAAGTGATTGTAATTTCAATACTGAATTTGTGAGTTGGGCTCCATTGTTGAAAAAATTCACCCTACCAAAGCTGCTGCTGCTTCTTCAAAGCCTGGTGATTTTCAATAGAAAAATAATCAATAGATAAAATTCTATAAAACAGAATTCAATAGCTAAAATTCTCAGCTAAATTCTCACAAATTTTTAAATTCCAGCCCATAAATGGATGACTCCAAGCCAAAAAGTGAATTTCCAAGGCTCCTTGTCATCCAGAGGGGCAATAAATCGATCATTTGTGTGCACCATCAGATGAGTAGGAAGTTCTTTCCCTGCATCTCCCATTAATGTAATGGGAGTAACATATGTGTCCAGGTGGAAAAAAATCCCTGTTCTAAATTGCCACTGCACAAAACAGCTGCAGAACATTTGCCACAGCCTCCTAAAAATAAAAACACTTGTTAGTGATGACAATTGTAGTAAGCCATTCAAAAAAGACAGTGTATTTTCATGAGCCACTTCTCCTTCTCCTCTGTAGGGCTTTGTGCTGGTTTGAACTAATTTAAGGATTTGCATGAGAAATTAGTCTATAGGCTGAGAGAGAAAACAGATGATGCTACTCAACTCAGAGCTTTACTGAGAAAGAAAAGAAAAATTGTTTTAAGAGTTGTAACCCAAATATAGATAAGTCAGATGGTTTCAGACCTCTCTGGGCTGTGGCTGGCTCCTTGCATGGCTCTTTTTCCCTGCCTTTTGTAGCTGATTCTTAGTAATTCCACTAACTTCTTTCCTACTGCTAATTCCCCCTGGCCAATCTACCTTCACTGCATCGACAGATGGTGAGATAAGATTGGGGAAGGGAGGAAAGGTGGTAGGGGTGGTTAGAAACTCCTCTTAGGGATTTTGATCTCTGGGAGGGGTGTGGTGTTTTGGTATTACCTTTTCACTGCATATATCTGTAAATATCTGTTATACATTGTAAATATCTGCTTGTATATCGTGCATAGCTGTAAATATAAAACTTCATTTATTAACTTCCAGCTGGCTGAGTCCTAGCCTGGGTTATTTCACAGTATGGGGGGGCAAGCAACTGCTAAACCACCACATCATTTTTAATTGGTGTCCAACGTGGGGTGGATGTAATTTACATTTGTTTGATTGCTAATTAATCTTGGAAGTTAGAAAATTAAGCTGACCTGGCTGTTATACTAGGTAATTCCTTCTGTGAAAATGTGGTTTTTACATAGATGGCTTGTGACCAAAATTGGTATTTTTCTCTGGGATTTGGCAGGGAAAAAGTTTAAGAAAATGGTATGGCATTATAGCGACTATTTACTAGGTTACATGGGCTTAAATATTTCTAAAATAGCCTCAAATGTTGTTTTTGATGCTTTTAGTAAGTCAGAAAATATTAGTAATCAAATGAGCTATTCTACAGCATTGGTATGTTATTTTGCCAAAGAGCAGTATTCCTGATCCTTGTCAAAATTTCTATTCAAAGACCAAGGTGATGTATTTAACCTGTGTCATAATTTTCTTTACTTTATTCTTAATTTCTGCTCTGAGTCTGAAGCAGTCTGCTGTCACTTTAAAAAAACTGATAGATCATGCCAGGAAAAGAAAACAAAAGAATGCCTCAGTCCAAACAGTATCAGAGTCTGGCTGTACACCCAGACAATGTACTCAAAACATAGATAACAATCCCACAATTGTTTACATAGATCAAGGACAAGCCATCCAGGACACTGATGGTAGTTCAATTTCTCAGGTAGCAATTTCTGATTCCAATGCAAAAGATGATTCTGATATTCTGATTCTAAGGTGCCAGCACCTCAGGTTCCCCAAAATTCAGATCCATTACAAGCTCCATCTTCTGTTAAACTGGCCCCTGCCAAAATGAAAGCTAAAATTATGTCAAAACATGGGTCCAAGGAAGACTTAGGGACAGGGACGTCTGATGTTCAGGAGGAAGAGGAAGAGGAGAAACTTAGTCTTAAAGATTTGACTGATTTACTGAGAGCTAAATATGAGGACAATGTAGGATTAGCTACCAGGACAGAAGATGGCTCTCTGGAGATTAGGAATGCTGTTAAGAGAGTTCTGTTTGGCCAGGTACCAACAGACCAGCAAGGAGAGGAAGAAGAGAAGGATGACATCCAAGGCTCTAATGATCCCCTTAGAGAGATCAGGGAAGTTAGAAAGGAATATTCAAAGGAAGCAGGAGAGCCAATCCTAAGCTGGCAGGTGAGATGCTGTACTATTGACGCAAATGCCCTACAGGTAGGAGACAAGTCTGCAAAGCAGTTAGGCCCACTCGCAAAGGAGAGTGGAGTGGACAAACATCTGGCAACCAATCTTGGTGTGGTTAGCTTGTGGACACGTCTTCTGCTGGCTGTGGGTATGAGATACACCTCCCAAGATGACTTGCCATAGGTAGCTAGGAAGTGGAACACAGTTGATCAGGGAATTAAGCTTCTGAAGGAGTTTGCTGTGAAGGAAGTGCTTTAAGGAGATCATGCCATACATGAGCCTGATAACATTCCTCTTGGGACAGGTCTCATAAAGCTTATTAAACTTCCTTCATCCTATGCTAACATCTTGGCTAGCAAGTGTCTATCAAAGGGTGATAATGGAAGGCTCATTGTTGGCAAATTCACTGACCAACTAAGACAGATTGAGGACAGCTTGTCACATTCTATCCTAGTCTCTGTCATAGAAACTATGACTACAGGGCTAAAATATTTTACTACAAAGCTAGATAGCTTTAATGATAGCATGAAAGAACTGAAGGAGGAACTCAAAAGCTCCATATCCAATCTGGCAAAGGATACCATTCCTTCATCATCTGGGTGCATGTTTCTGCTATCAGGAATAGACGCCTACCTCCTGCAAGGCAATTCTGGCGCAAGAGACAAATTCCACCTAGACACCAGCAATCACGTGTCTCATTCTAGATAATCCTGCGTGACCAATTTGGTGAGAACATGAACAAGTGGGATGGTCAGCCTACTTCAGTCCTTTCAAAGAAAGTCAGGGAACAGCAAGGTGGCAGAAACAGAGGCAGCAATGCCAGAAGAGTAGCTGTCACTTCTTCAGCTCCTCAGAACAATTGAAATTATTCTAATAATAATTGTAATTCCTCTCACAACAAAATGAATCATTGTGTACACCCCACATGTCATTTTCACCATTAGGGGTGCCCTTCCTCTAGCCAGGAGGAGGAAAGGGACAGTGGAGAAAACCAAATCTATTGGAATGTATTCATTAGGTGGCCTGGCAGTTCAAAAGTTCAGAAATACAGGGCTTTAGTTGATACAGGTGCTCAGTGTACTTTGTTGCCATCAAATTGCAAAGGGACAGAGGCTATAACTATTTCTGGAATCACTGCTGGATCTCAAGAATTAGCTAAGTTGCAGGCTGAGAGAAGTTTAACTGGTAAAGAGTGGAAGAAGCATACTATTGCAACCTGGTAAAAATGGATGGCTTTGATAACCCAACAAGCACTCGTGGGTAATCTTGATTGACCTGGTCTGGTAGAAGTGATCACCAACTGGCCGGAAGGCACAGTCTCTACAAAACCTCCAGAGGAGAAGCCAGTTTGTGCTAAAGAAGCTCCTCCCTGAGGTGATCTTTCTGATCAGAAAAAGAACTATGCTTTG